>MU006561.1:1254885-1393554 GCA_010093795.1 Sporormia fimetaria CBS 119925
GGTTGCTCAGTGCCAAGACCACTGATCATACTGAGCATTGTTGCTCAGTGCCGAGACCCGTACTCATGCGAGCATTCTCTAGTCACGTGACCGTGCCCCGCGTTGAGGTGTCACATCTTTGCTTCTCGATGTCCTTCGCGCCCTCACCTTCGTTCCTCAGCGAGTCGCTTGCCTGACATCCTCGTTTGTTCGTAACAAGTTGCTTCTAGAGGCTGGCTCGGGCCTACTCTAAACGCTATCGAATTCATCATTGTTATCCCTCGCAACAGGTTAATCCTACGCACCCTTACAACTGCAGTATAGAGATATTGTGGCGTAGTCCGTGCGCGAACAATAGTTCCATTTTTGGATACACCCGATCATTCAACTACTGCCAGGTGGACAAAGCCAGCGTAACCAGACTGAATGAAATAGGTGAAATGGAATCTCCATAGTCTATTAGCCTGCTTTATGACCACCCCGAAAGAACTTTGGAAGTCACGCCTTGGTGTGGCGCATTCGGCCGACTGTGGAGGAAAGCGCGGCAACCTGTGGCTGATGCCTCCCTGCCCTTGACACCCTAGTAACCCCGGACGTCATGATGCACACCACAACAGACTGCCACCCAGACTACAACTCGAGGCATTAATACACCATACATTCGTCCCAATCCTTAAGAGAAGACTATCGTTCAAGACCATCCCTCCCGTCCTCACCGCCATGTCACCTCTGCGCCTCCGCATAGACGGAAGCACCTTTCGTGACCCGCACGGACGAGAGATCACCCTCCACGGCATCAACTGTGCTGCCGATGCCAAATTTCCTGCCACTCCTGATCAACCGACCCATGTGGGAGAGAACTTTTTCGACGGCGATAATGTCTCCTTCGTGAACCGCCCATTTTCAGTCGACGATGCTGCAACACACTTCGCTCGCCTCAAGGGGTGGGGCTACAACACTCTTCGCTACATCTTCACATGGGAGGCCATCGAGCATGCCGGGCCAGGCAAGTATGATGAAGAGTGGATACAGCACACCATCTCTGTTCTGCGGGTTGCAAAACGCTTTGGCTTCTATATTTTCATGGACCCGCACCAGGATGTTGTACGTAACTCTGCCACTTCGTCACCTGCTCCCCTAACCATCTCACAAGTGGTCTCGATTTTCGGGTGGCTCAGGGGCGCCCCTGTGGACTCTGTACGCCTGCGGACTTGACCCTAAGCTCTTCAGCGTCACCGAAGCCGCGATAGTGCAGAACGTCTATCCAGAGCCTCAAAGGTACCCGAAGATGATCTGGGCCACCAACTACCACCGTCTGGCTTGTCAAGTCATCTTCACCCTTTTCTTCGCAGGGAAGGACTTTGCCCCTAAGGCCATCATCGACGGGATGAACATACAGGAGTATCTGCAGAAGCACTACATCGCGGCCTGTGAGCACCTCGCAAAACGCATACACGAAGCCGGTGACCTTTGGCATGATCCAATTATTGGCTGGGAAAGCCTGAACGAACCGAACAGAGGGCTCATTGGCGCCCAAGATCTCTCTGTTATACCTGAGGAGCAGAATCTAAAGAAGGGCACTACTCCTACAGCCTGGCAAGCGATACAGATAGGGTCTGGCCGCTCATGTGAATTGCCAACCTACGACATGGGTGGCATGGGTCCGTACAAATCTGGTTCAACCCTAGTAGACCCAGATGGGAAGAGGGCATGGCTAGTTGTGGACCAAGATAGCAGATACGGTTGGACACGCGATCCCGGATGGAAGCTGGGCGAGTGCCTGTGGGCACAACATGGCGTGTGGGACCCGAAGACGGACACACTGTTGAAGAAAGACTATTTCGCAAAAGACCCCAACAACGGAGAGACCATCGACTATGAGTACTTCACCAACCATTGGTGGCTCGCTCATTATCGCACGTACAGCGCGATGATCAAGTCAATCTTCCCGGACTCCCTCATGTTCGTGCAGCCACCCGTACTGGAGATCCCGCCCACCATCAAGAACACGCCAGATGACGACCCAAACATCATCTTCTCGCCGCACTTTTACGACGGCATCACACTGATGACCAAGAAGTGGAATCGACTTTGGAACGTTGATGTGTTTGGAGTTCTACGACACAAGTACTGGACACCGGCATTCGCTGTCAAGATCGGAGAAACGGCCATAAGAAATTGCTTTGCAGACCAGCTCCGAGCAATGCGTGAAGAGGGCACAGATAAGCTGGGCGTGCATCCTTGCGTCTTTACAGAGATCGGTATACCGTACGACATGGACGATAAATATGCGTATAGGACCGGTAACTACAGCAGCCAGATCTCGGCTCTGGATGCCAATCATTTCGGGCTGGAAAAGAGCCTCGCAAACGGCTTCACCTTGTGGACCTATGTAGCGACGGTGGGTGAATATCTCTGTTTCTTTTCTTCACGCTGACTCCCTCGCAGAATAATCACTACTGGGGCGACAACTGGAACGGCGAGGATCTTTCCATCTACTCTCTTGACGACAAAGCCGTCCCGGCGGGTGCTTTTTCGGAAACGGACTCACGAGCATCACTGGACACGACGTCGCCATCCTTCTCTAAATCGCAATCTGCGGAGGATGTTAGCATCGACCCCGAAAATTTGAAGAAGACGCTTGCAGTGGAAACTATGAGTACCACATCTGGAAGCACCGACGTCCGGGGTTTGCGTGCTGCCGAAGCGTTCATTCGACCTTATCCTGTTGCTACGCACGGCGACATCACCTCTTACGGCTTTGATCTTCAGAACTGCACGTTCAAGCTGGCCCTCACGGCCCCAGGGCCTACCAGCGAGGATGAGCCAACCGTGATTTTCTTACCCGAGTTCCACTTCCCTTCTAGCCGGTCGTCGGTGGAGGTCAGTGGCGGCAAGTGGACCATCATCGTCAAGGAGATGGAGGGCGTACCGCAGCAAATTCTCCACTGGTGGCACGCGGTAGGTGAGCAGACGATAACGGTGAAGGGAGTAGTACGAAAGCAGGGCGCACCCGTTGGATCGAAGGAAGACGAAAGCTACCTGGGCTATCTGCAGCAGTGCTGGTAGAAACGGTACGAGTTGGTGTACAGGTTTTCCCTTGAGTGTATTTTTCGTTTTCGTTAGCATCCATCCCCGAGGTCATGTTGGGCGTTTTTGGTGTTATAGCGTCCAGCTTTGAGCGCTTTGGTCATTGGTGTCCTCTGTTTGAAAGGACTGGTTCTTTAAATTGAATTGGTTTTCTATAAGCGCGTTCCTTTTTGCCGCCATAGGCGCTCAAAGCGCGGAGTTGAGATTTCACTCTTCAAGCCTGATCGGCGACCCCGTGACCTCGCGTCTGGCGGTCGCGTGTCGCATCGAGCAAACTTCCGCGTCTAGCCAGTGACGAGTGACGACAATTAGTGACGGGTTTCGCCGCAGCTTGCTCCGCTCTATCTCTGGGGGCTGGCGAGAAGCATCTCTTTTTCACTTGGAAAGGGTCCGGCCCATTTTTCCTGCAGGTTCCCGACTGACCCCATCTCATTCCCGCTCTCACGCCAGACCCGCCAGACACGCACTGATAGCGGCACCCGCTACATACCACCCACCACATCCGAACCACCTCCCCAATAAAGAACATCGAAGCCCAACGTCGGCCCGTACACGAAACGCTCTCTACTGCAACAGCAGACCCTACACCACCACCGCCGTCACCAGCGGGGCCGCATCCCAGCCCCCGCACATGGCCACCACAAATGGCGGCGCCGTATCCCAAACCGTCGACGGCGCACATGGCGATCTCTCGCAGGTCCTGCACGCCCTCCAAGCCATCTACGACCCCCAAAGCACAAACGCCACACGTCGCCAGGCCACAGAATACCTAGAATCCGCCAAACAACACCCAGACGCCCCCGCTCATGGCCGCTCGCTCGCTCTCGACAAGTCCCAGCCCGCCCAGCTGCGGCACTATGGCCTCACTATGCTCGAGCACTCCATTACATACCGCTGGGAAGATTTCACAGTCGACCAATCCGAGGCGCTGCGGGCCTGCGTCTTTGAGCTTGCTACCACCATCACCGAAGACGACCCTGTCTACCTGCGAAACAAGGTCGCCCATCTATGGACTGAGATTGCGAAGCGCGCTTGGGGCGCCGAGTGGATGAACATGGACGAGCAGCTGGTACAACTGTGGCAGACATCGCTACACCACCAAGCCGTTGTGCTCTATGTTCTGGAAACGCTGTCTGAAGAGATATTCAACCGCGAAGACCCCACGGCAGGATTGCGAGGGAGCGTCCTAGGCCGAGCCTGCGTCGAGGTGTTCACGTCTGCGACCGTGCTTTCAGACCAGCTGCCTACACGAGACAAGAACCTGGGCGTACGCTTCGGCGAGGAGGGTTGGCTCCAGAGGCTGAGCGATAGTCTCAACTGGACTCTTTCCCAGGATTTCCAAAACGAGGATCGTCTACGGACTTCGGCAGTAAAAACGATGAATGCTCTCCGGGCAACCATGCCCTGGGTAATCCCAAAAGCCATTACCTCTGCACAAGTTATCGAATGCACATGCGCAGCTTTGGCTACCCCGGTGGTGGAGATCCAGCTGGTACATTTGATTGTCTGAAACAAATCCCACTACTAACTCTGCCCATAGGCCGCCGTGGACATTCTACAAGCAATCTGCAGAAGACACCATCTCAGTGACGACGATATCCTCGACCTCATTGGCCCCTTATTGTCGGACGATAGGATTCACTTCCTACGTCAAGTATACGACTGGACCGTCTCTGACATGGACGTGCACAATCTGAACGAGCAAAAGTATACGTTATGCAAGAAGCTTGCGGAAGTGGGTAATTCTGCCGCCACGGCGTTCATATGCTAACAAACACAGCTGAGCCACAGCCTGGGATTGTTTATAGATCGACAACCCCGAGATGGAGAGAAACCGTTCGACATATCAGGGTACTTGAACCTCGTTTACCAGATTGCGCTCAACGACAGTCTTTTCGTCTCGATTCCGGCAATCCACTGTTGGACCAAATTGCTCCGGCTTCGGTTCATGCGAAACGATCCGCAGGCGCCACAGATTATGATGAAGCTGTTGGAGCTGTGCTTCGCTCGTTTGATACGATATGAAGCGTTCCCGGAGGATTCAGACAATGTCACGATTTTGTTTCTCAATGAGGACGTCGATACCGTCCCTGAGCGGCACGCCTTCTTAGGCAACTACCGACGCTATTGCGTGGAGATTGTTGAAATCATTGTCCGAAAACAGCCAGTCGAGGCAATGTCTCTCATTTTGACCCAGGCTTCCACTATGTTCCATAACCTCTACCAGGATCAACCACCATTCCAGCGTAAGTTGTCGAGTCTGGAATTATTCTCGCCAAGCTGACATTGACAGCCCAAACCTTCTCCAAATCGTCTATGCCGGTACTTCGGGTCGACGCACATGTTACTATCATCGATGCCGGGCTCAAGGGGTTTCTGAAGTGGCTGGTGGGTCACGGAAGGGAGCCACTAGAACAACAGGTAGGTTTGCAGAAGTAGGTAAGGGCCTGGCTAACTCCGCTCTAGGAGGCCATGCGTAACAACATGGAAGAGTCTTTCGAGCAGTGGTGCAGGCAGCTGCTGCAAATCCGATTCGAGGTTTGTGCCTACTTTTCGTCATCAGACTCCACTGACACCTGCAGGACCCCGAGATCACAAAGAAGATCGTTCATCTCATTGCCAACTTCTCCACTAAGGTCTTGCCCGATCGCGCTCAGTTCGCTCTGGCTTTTCTTGAGTACCTTCTCACAATCAAGCTTGCTGACAACACCGCGCTCCCCCAATACTCCGATGCTGTGAAAGAACTCGAGCGCGTCTGTAGCAGCGAGATTCAGAAACTCGCTATGAAGTTTCCTGACGATTTCATGGTGCGCTGCCCCAAAGACTGCATGACTATCACGCTAACCCCTTCAGAATGTCTATGAGGGTCTGGAACGCAGGATCAACGAGATGCTGGCTTCACCAGACCTTGACGACAGACAGCGGCACGCTTACAATGCCTTCCTCTTTATCATCATGTAAGGTCTCTCTCCTGTGTTATCCCAGGGTCTAACCTCTGCAGTCATCGATGTACATCAATAGACCGCGCCACGCAGGAAGCCCGTATGCGGCAGATCCTAGATCAGGTGAAGAATGCCTGGTGTAACGAAGCGTTGGGGAATTCCCTTTCCAGTTTCCAGTCGTTCTGCGCGCTTTTGGGCATGGAGCATCTAGCGGAGTTTCTTTCTACAAATCGTTTCCAGCAAGTCGAGGACTGGTCAGAGCAGGCGTTGCCGGCTGATGGCCAGGCGTTGCAAGCGAACATTTTGGAGCGGTCAAATGTAAGTGTATCGAGACTTTTCGTGGGTCCAGCTAACACGCACAGCAACTACCCTTGCGGCTTACAAAGTCGTTGCTTGCAGCCTCCATAGAGAAGCTCCGCGACGGATCGACCGCCTACGAGCTCGCTGCCGCACTATGGGCTGAGGCGATCCCGGTTATACTTCCGAATATCCTACAACTGGTGAGGTATGTAGTAGGCAACGTTGTTTCGGAGGCATAACTGAATGGTCGCAGCCACGCGCAGGCATTTAACAATGTCGAGGACAGTTGGTCCAGTCTCCCTCCGGAGCTGCAACAAGTAATACAGCGCATGTTGACAGATAGGTTCTGGCAAGCAGGTATTTCTACTGAGAGCCGAGAAGATTTCTTTGCTAGGGTGAGCAGCTCTAAGTCGACTTACGAGGGTTTTGCCTCCACAGTTCGGGGCACGATACGTCAGATCAGAGAAAGCTCATACTATATTCTCTACTCACTAACACGGTTCCCGGACTTCTTCTACGGTATAACCGACCTGCCAGGCCCACTGAGCCAGGCTCTCTACGCCAACGCCTCGGCACTCTCTGCCCACCATCTGTCGGTGCTACTCAGTATCTCGACACACCTCATCGAGGGCTGCCCGCCTCAACATCGAGCTCACTTCCTGCCACCGGTCGTAGAAGGCCTCTTCCGTGTATTGCGCGACAAGATCAGCTCACAATGGGAAGCGGTCAATCAGCAGGTTGCGGAAGCCGGCGAGAACGACAACCTCGCCGACGAAATGAAGACGGAGAGCATCCTACGTCAGCTCACCTACTCCTCCGTCTGCCTAGGCACAGCATTCCTGGACTCTGCCGACCGGTCTCACCACCACAGCCAAGATAGTGAGCACGACCACCCGGAAGACATCCCATTGCACCAGTTCATCCTTTCCACACCATCGGTCCTCGAACCCGTCCTTTTGTTCTGCAATGCGATGCTGCGCTGTCGGGACACGCGATCGATCACCACACTCGTCCCCGTCCTCCGCCACATCCTGACGACACACTTCTCCACGCCGTCACCGATCCGCGACTTCTTCTGCAACGATATCCTAAAAAATGCAATCACCAGTCTCCACGACCCCTACTTCGTGGATTGCCAGAAAGATCTCGCCTCCCTCATCGCAGCCATCTTGACCCTGGACGACGAGACGCCTCGCGCTATCTTGCTGTCGTTACCTGGGCTTGGCGATGCGGGCCGCGTGGACCGTCGGCTTGCGAAGTTGCGGTCGAGTAAGCGAGATGTGAGGTTGCAGAGGAGCGTAGTCCTGGATTTACTGTCTAGCCTTCGAGGCGTGAGTATCCATGAGCTGGGTAAGGTCGAGAGGATGCGACCGAAGAAGAAGAGCGCGTTCCAAGAACAGTATATGGAGATGAATGTAGAGGCGCAGCCGAGTATCGTCAGGGGTGGGAGTCCTGGGTTGGAAGGGGTGGCGGGAATGTTCGATGAAGAGTAGGGCTCACGTCGGATGTCCGATCGGAGGCCGTATCAGGCGCGGGATGGATTGGTATCGTTGGAGGCGTTAGCTTTCTAGTGCTTCGTCTGCCCGTGCAAGGGCTGTGACTCGCGTGTTAGTACGCGGATAGATCTCGATTAACAACTCTGTATCGTACAGTCGATATCTCAGTGCCTCCCATTTCGTTCACTTATCATCCTCCTTCTCTTCCGCCAAAACCTCATTCAGCTTCATATATACTCCCGCATCTCTCTCCACTACCGCCTCAACCCCCTCTAACCTCTCCGCCATCTCCTCCACAAACACCCTCCCTACCTCCTCCACACTCTTCCCCTTGACCCCCAAACTCTCAAAACTCACCGTCCTCTTCCCCTCCAACCCACACGCCACAATCCTGTCAAACCAGCTCAAATCCGTAGACACATTCAACCCAATCCCATGACTCGTGATATTCCTCCGCATATGCACCCCTAATGCAGCAATCTTCTCATCCTCACTAACCCACACCCCGGTATTCTGTGTCCGAAACGCCGTAATCCCGAACCGCTTACACGTCGCAATGACCGAGGCTTCCAGTAAGCAGATATAGTCTCGTGGCCGGAGTTTGTGCGCGCGGAGATCGAGGATCGGGTATGCGACGAGTTGACCGGGGCCGTGGAAGGTGGTTTGGCCGCCTCGCAGGGTCGTGTGCACGGCTGCGGTGCCGTTTTTGGAGAGGTGGGAGAGGGTGCAGGGGGTGAGCGTGTTTTGGTCGCGGCGGCCGAGGGTGTAGGTCGGGGTGAAGGAGGCGGTTATGATGGTTGGGGGTGGGGGTACGAGGTAGTGGGGGGAGGCTTTGGAGGCGAGGAAGCGGGTGACGAGGGATTCTTGGAGGGTGGAGGCGAGGGTGTATGGAATTGTTGTTGGGAAGTGGAGGCGTTGAAGGCGCATTGTATGGATGTGTGAGGTATGAGGGGTTTGAGAAAGTTGCCGCGTCTGTGAGAAGCCTCGGAGGTTTGAGAGCTTGAGGTGGGTTCGGAGAGGGGTCTGTGCGGGTGTGTGGTATCGATAAGGACTTTTTGATGAATGGAGGACTACCTTGACCTACACACACTTGTCTCTACAGTCGAAGTTCACGATGCCAATCTCCATTACCTCCAAGCGCGGCCAGAAACGCACCCGAAACGGGACCTCAAAGCCCTCAACCCAACCTCCACCCAAAACACCCCCCTCCGCACAACCTCCTAAGGACTCCAGCACCACGCTCCTTTCCACGACCACAACCACAACCTCAGTCCCAGAACAACAAGTACCGCAACAACACCCACAATCCAAATCAAAACCTCAACCCTCACATCCCCACCCACGAACCCACAAAAAAATCCCGCGTCTCCCACCAAGTCCGTCTTCCGCCTCTCTGCAACTATCATAAACTAACCATTACAGACACTTCCATCCATACCCGCCCACTCCCTCACCCCGCACCACCAAACCTACACACGTCCTCCTCGTCCCCAAAAACAGTCTACATCCGCGCCTCCACGCCCTTCATACCGACAATAAAACGGATCCGATCGCTCCTCAAAGAAGTGGAGAAACGAAATACGCAATCTGAGAATGCTGGGAATCAAAGATACGGTGGAAGACAAGGATTAAGAGCAGATGGCGGATTAACGTGTGAAGGTGTGGAACGAGCCATTGCTGAAGGAGGTATCAATGGCGAAGGCGGGAAGGAGAGGGAGTGTGTGTATGTGAAAGCTACTGGCAGAGCTATTTCCAGGGCGTTGGAAGTGGGGTGTTATTTCCAAGGCGAGGTGGGGATGAAGGTTACTGTGAAGACGGGAAGTGTCAGGGTTGTGGATGATGTCGAAGTCAAAGAGGAAGGAGATGCAGGTGGCGGGGAAGATACGGAGATGGTGGATGTGGAGGCGGATGAAGAAGGTGGTGGCGGAGAGAGTGGGAAAAGCAAGAAGAAGAGGAGGCGAGGGAAGGTGTTGAGCTTAGACGATGTCCCGGAGACGAGAATACGGACTGTCAGTTCGGTTACGGTGGAAATATGCATGGTGTAAGTTGTCGCAATGGAGGTGCGGGACGTGTGGTAGAGACCATAGGCAAATGCTCTTATGCCTGTGTAGCAGATGTTACATCTACAAACGGAAGATATAACAACACAACTCTGCATTGATACCAGGCATGACGACCATCCGCATTACAAAGCCTATCACTTTCCATCAATTAGGAAGACAACCTCCCGAACATCTATTTACCATGATCATACCATCCCTAACTCCACACTTCCTCCTCATTGTCCCGGTGGCGACGCAAACCCGCGCCCTTGCACATGCGGCGACTCCGTACCACCCATCTCCGTCGCGTTCATGAAATTCTCATTCGCTTGACCGCCCTGTTGAAGTGGACGGCCATGGCTCGTATAGTTGTGCATATCACTAGCTTGCTCGTCGATAGCCTTGTCTCCTTTGCGAAGTTCCTCGCTCTCGGCTGTAGAAGTCAGTACGAGCTGGGATGTTGGTGTTGAGGGAGCACGCACAAAGCTTGACGTTACGGTAGACGTCGGTGTTAGCTTGTTGTTTGTTGGAGGACATGGTGATGTTTGTGTGCTGTTGGGATGGCAGAGATGGCGGTAAGATTATTCTGATTCTCTGCTACGGATCAAATGCTCTCGAGATCAAATACTGCAGGTGAGGAGTAATGATATCACTAATGATGTTTCGTGAGGGGAAGTGAGGAACATGACGCAATGGAGCACTTCGGCGTGGTCTCGCCTTCAAGCTACCGGAGATCATGTGAGCTCTACTTGTGGCTATGGAGGCGTACAGAAGAGCGAAAAGTTATATTCCTCTGCTTCTTTACAGAGACCAAGTCAGAAGTCTTCTTTGTCAGCCGAAAGAAACCAAGGGCTCCATAGATGCAGACCTGCGGCCAGCGATGGCTGCCTTTCCACTTTGAGTCGTAGCAGGCAGACGAATGGCCTGTAGAAAGTATCGGCAAGATGCTGACTTGAAGCGACGGTACAGACGATGAGCGAGATCTTCCCTCTCAGGATTGGCTGGGACTCGGCGTACTCATACGAGCACTGAATAAGAGCTTTGTGTAATAGTCGTTCTCACAATCGAGCAGCCACGCCGTGGGCTGCCTCAAAGACGCTCATACCGATGCGGGACAGCATCGGGACACTTCAGCGTCCAGCAGCGTCAAGGGTATCACTGTTATTCGTACTATTTCAGAATCCATAACGAACCATAATCTTCAAGTCATGAACGACGCAGGCCCACCCGGCCCACTGCAAGTCATATCAGTAACGATCATGGCACGACTTCCTCCACGCCCCGAGTAAGCCTAGGGGACATGCTGTTTACTTACTTTCGCTCTTGCCCAAACCTGAACCTTGTCACCACCCTTCAGTCTCTGCACAAACCCTTCTCCTTTACCGGCGCCTCCGTCGCCCATGAACTCGTCGTCGTACGCGCTCCAGACGACGGTATGATGCAGTGGCGCGCGCTGAGCGACTTTGTTGCCTTGGAGATACCAGGAGTATCCATCGGAGTCATCTTGCGGATACACCGGGTCCTGAGGACGCTTCACTCGTTCCAATTGCTTATGCATAGCCTCGTCAGTTAGCCCTTCGAGTTTGGGTTGGATCGAGGCTTCGAGCCATGATGATGTCGCATATGTGCCTGTGTAAGTCAGTACGCGAAGGTCCGTTAAATCATTGAGGAGCTTCGCCGCGGGCTTAACAACGATCACTTACCTTCCGTACGTTCGCTCGTCCATCCTTGATCTTGGCTGTCGATATCGAATCGTATCTGTCTGATTTTGACATTCTCGCCGCCGAACTCGTCTATGATCCCGCTTGGAAGTACATCGGCTTCGAGACAGAATACTTTCGCAGTGTTCGTTCGGTGTCCCAGCACCCGAGCTTGACAAGACTGGGTGAGCTGGAATTCGCGCGCAGGCCAGTACTCAGCACGCTCCAAAATGTCAAGGACAAGTTCAGTGGGCAGTTTGAGGGATTCAAGTAGCGCTCTAGTCGCTACTACATCAGCGTAGGCGGGTATTCCATTGGTTAGCTTTCGTTCGGCTTGCGTGGGCTGCATGGAGAGTTGGTTCATTAGGTGCGACAAAGGGCGGACGACGGAGCTCACGATCCCGGAGAGAGTCTCCATACGTGAGCTGGTTTCTTCGCGATGGTAGGAGTGTACGCTTCTGTGACCCAGGAAATATTAGGGAGTAATGGGTCAGCCTTTCTGTTGTTTGTGTATGCATGTTCAAGCAAGTGCGGCTTTGCCTGTAGGATACGTCATGGTAGGGTGCTTAGTCATTATTCAACCAGTCGAGTTAGCGTGCGCGACGTTCAGATACTATCTGGGTACGTTGATAATTACGGACTGTATTGGCAGTGTAGGAGATGTGCTGAGATAATGGGAGTCGTATTCTTGGAAAAAACCACCTGTTATACGAAAAGGGAGTATAGAAGTGGATCGGCATTTCTCGCTGGCGCTGGTACAAGGGTAAGCTTGAGGCGTGCAAGGCCTTTACAGCTCGCACAACTATCTACAAATGGCGTGGCGGAAGCGTGTCGCTTAGTTCGAAGGATGACGATGCCCCCACCAGTTCCAGCGGAACGGCCTCCTTGTCGGTGCCGGCCGAGTTGAGGGCGTTGGCGAGGGTACGTCTTCTTCTTCCTCCTCTTCCTCCTCCTCATTGCCCTCCCCAGTCTCCTCCCCGTTCTCGCCTTCATCCGCAGGTGGAGGGCTAGAAGCAGCTGGCTGCTGCGGAGCGGTTGACGAAACGGGCGTCGGAGTCACTGGCGTCGGAGCCGCTGGAGTTGGAGTCACTGGTTGCACAACCGTAGGCGATCCCGAGCTTTGACAAGCACCACCCAGAGCATCCAGGTTCTGGTCCTCACTCTTGACCAAAGTAGACATCTTGACTCCGTTGACTGCTGCCTTCTTACACGCATTTCCGCCATACTCGATGTTGAAAATCGCTTTGTTTTGTGCAGTGAAGGGCTTGTATTTCGCACATTCGCTATATTCGTGGCACTGCTCATTGACGGCAAAGTCTACGGCGTCAATAACATCCGGGATCATGTCGACAGCGTTCTTGAGTCCGATGGCTATGTTGGCCGAGTGTGCGGTTTCAGAGAGGAAGCGAATGTAAGAGGTATATGCGGATTTGGCGTGGGAGAAGGAAGTATCGTTGTCCTAGTGTCATCAGTAAGTCTCAGGTGGAGTAGAAGGTGTGATAGACGTACAAAACCATCCACATTGTCAGGATCCACGGCATCACACCCTTTCTCCTTTGCAAGTTCAATCCTCGCTTCCATCACAGCTTTCACGTTCGCGCTCGTAACATCGACCCACAGCTCATCCGGCCAATCACCATTAGGTCCGCCAGAGACGGAGTTGCCCGTGTCGCCGGACTTGAACTTTTTGGCATCGCTGCGCCAGGCCTCGCGAGTCCCTGCGGAGAAATAGCAGATTACACGCTTCCCGGTCGCTTTGAACTCGGCGATGGCCTCTTTGCTCGTGTCAAATAGGTCGATGTCGATGACTTGGAAGTTTTCTTCAGGTACGGCAGCAATGCTATCCGTGCCAGAATCCGTGGTGGTGAGGAGAATGTCCCAGGATGTGCCTGCCGGGAAGGAGGGGATAGCGGCGCGAGGGGCGGGATGGAGGGGAAAGGTGAATGAGATGGTGGCACTGCCGAGTAGAAGGAGAGTGGTAGAAAGAGACATGTTTAAAAGTGACAGAAGTGATACAACGACTGGGTCAACCAGAGTAGAGTGAAGAGACTGTAAGGAATGGACGCACTGTTGCAGTGCAGTGGTTTGAGTGGAATGAGAGTAAGAGAATGTGCGGATAGACGAAGGGAAATATATATATGAAGAAAGATTGGGCTGTAGGGAAATCATGATAACGTCGATCCTGCAGGAGTCTCGGGAAATTACAGCGGTACGCCCCTCTGACAAGGCTCAATGTAGTAGCTGCAGTGTAGTACAGCCCAGGTAGTCATACGGCTGGCCTATGCTGAACAGAATAGCACGGCTTCATTTCTTTCTGACGATCAGAGATGAGGTTCGTTAGTCAGAGCAGAGAGTTGTAGGAAACCATTGACATTGGTTGTTAGCACCCAAAAAAGGCTGATCAAGATGCGACTTCGGTCGCAAGATGAAGGGGTTTGGATTCCAACAGGTCCATTGTTGCTTTCAACCGCACTGTCCACCAACAGCATCCTCCGCATGGACTACTCAGTGCACAGCACGCACAGCGATTTCCAATTTTTGCTGTTGGGGCGTGGGCTTTCTCCCATACTGTAGTCGATTTGCGGCTTGTTGATTCTGGTAGCGGTGGAACTGCCGAAAAGCGGGGTTAGGCGCCGCTGTAGATGAACAGGAAGGGTGAAAATAGATGCTGACAACGCTGGGGCTTAATAAAGCTCTGACAAGCATTCTGACGGGTATTCTGCAGGATTGGGCGTTGCATTATGTTTGAAACATGAATGCAGGTCAGAGCGGCTGTAATGGGGCAAACGAAAGCCAAGACGTCTAACCAAGGCTGGACTAGCGCCCATCGGCAGATCATCGGTGCCTGTAGATCCCGATACCCCTCCTTGCATGTCTCGTTGAGCTCGGAGCTTGTGACAACCGCACATGACATGGACAGCCTCCTTCTCCACATGACATATTTAGACGACGTCTAGAAACTATCATCTACCAGGCCTGTCCCGGAGGTGTCCATCTCGCCGCTCAGAAGCTCCACAGCTCAGCAGGCCCGAAGTTTCAAGAATGGCGTAGCAACTATGCTATCTGTCTGATGCCCAGAGACACGTTTGTTTAGTGTCACTACCCGCTGTGTTTCGAGAAAACGCCGCGATTACAACCTGTCCCCAGCCCCGGTCGTTTCCTCAGTCGACAATGAGTGGAAACGCGATGCAGCTCCAACCCGGACGAGGGGTTGGTGCCTTCACACTAGGCAGCTCACTTCACGAAGTTCTGACCACCATCGATGCTGACGCCGATACCTTTCCTACCTTCGAGTTCTATCACGATGATGCTCGCCCGCTTGACTCGCCAGTACACGTCAAGCTTCCTGACAACGGCATCCGCTTGCAATTCGACGGGCCGGACCAGCGACTGCGGCTGATTGAGGTGTTGGACTTTACAAAAGCCAAGCTATTATACAAAGATAGCGAAGTGTTCAGAATGGCAGATGGAGCGAATCGTCTCTTTGCTGGTTTGGCCGGTCCCAGCTTCCGGCACATCTATGATAAGGTTCTCGGGCTTACATATGATGGCGAGTATGTGCCTCCCAGGCCAAATGGAGCCAGTGCAACAGGTACCTATAATCTGTCGTACCCCGGAGTTGCCGTCAACTTTCCGGTGCAGCACTCTGCCTATTCTCCGCAAAAAGATGTCATATCCCTTCTGTCCTCATCGGCCACTGGCCCAGCGACCTCAATGGCTGTGTTTAGTGGCGAATCATGGCAGGAAGCTCGTGGGACCCTCTTCACCGCACCGCCCCCCTTCCCTCGCTCTTCGCTTCTCGTCGGCAAAAGTCGCGAAGGTTGCCCCGACGAAATCGAATTAGCACGGATCCATGGAGAAGGCAAGGTAGAGCTGGTCAGACGCAACAGCCCTCCCTTCTGGTTGTTATTGGGCGAAACAACACCCCAAGATTTGATCATGGAGCTTGGCCCGCCTGACTCCATCTTCAGAAAGAGTGACAATCGTCTATCCATACACAGGAAGGACAGGAGAGAAAGTGACGTCTCCGAAGGCTCTGGCATTGGATCTACACCTGATGATACAGTGTTCTCTGAGCAAGGCTCTGCTTTCGGAGCGGATGATGACGACTGGGACGATACCGATGGTGAGGGACAAGCACAGGGACGAGAGATAGCCGCCGTGGAACATTTCTACAACTACTATCATCATGGGTTTGACATCCTCATCTCCCAGCCGTCTCAGCTATCATCGGCTTTCTCTGGACCGGGTTCTGACGCAGTTCCTGCGCACCACCACGGCCCTTTGAGCGCGATACCCCTCAATCACCTGGCTGCGACTAAGATCATACTGCACGGGAATGTTCCCGGGTCATACCAGTTCAACCGACACCGGAGAAGCAGATGGGCTCTTGAACACGCGCATGCAGGCTTCAACCAATCCCCTCTCACTTCGGAAATGCATATGGACGAGATGCGTCCCAGACTCAAGAAGGCGTTCCAAGCCTTTTATGAGAACGATGAGCAAGCCAAGCAGTTGCAACGCGGCATGGCCCTGAATAGGGGTTGGGACGATAGCCCAAGCAGTAGCACCGAGTTCTTAGGAGATTGGGAGGACGGCTCTGTGATCAGGGATAAGCCTGCAGACTCAGCAGCATCAACGGGGGCGGAGGAGAACCCTGGCAATACGACGCTCTTTGGGTTTCCTGGTCTGGTCTTCGAGGTGCTGAAGAATGGGGCGGTGAGCCACCTGACTGTGTATTGATGCGCCGTGTTTCGGAGAGCACGAAGCGGCTTTATATCACGCATTGTCATTGGGTCATAGATTGTTGTTCCCTTAGAGTAGCTGTAGTTTACCCGACAATCGGCCATCGGCGATCAACCCATAACCTTACCTTTGTAGCATAATCATGTTCGTGAGCTCTTGTGTACGATGAATATTTGGTCATGGTCACGCAGATACCATGCTGCGATATACGTAGGCGCAGCTTTCCGACTTTCAGCCGAGCGCGACCGAGGCAGCAAGAAGCTCTGGCCAAAATGTCCCATCGCACGCATTTAACACGCCGCAGGCCGCGCACGATGCGACTATGCTGACCCCGACGCGATTTCTACGCGCATCATGGTCCAGCACGCTGCGCCTACCGAAATCAAACTTTCCCGCACGTCCATTGCCCGAGGCGAACGCCGAATATCTCCGCCGCTGCACCGATGAGCTGTACTCATGGCAGCAGAAAGAACGCTCAAACCCCAAGACCGACACCTTCACTCTGCATGATGGACCTCCGTACGCGAACGGCCCATTGCATATTGGACATGCTTTGAACAAGGTTACGAAAGACATTATCTGTCGCTTCGAGCTTGCGCAGGGAAAGCGGGTGAACTACATCCCAGGCTGGGACTGCCATGGCCTGCCAATCGAGATCAAGGCGCTCCAGGCCCAGAAGAACGAGGCAGCTGCACATACAGATCCCATAAGTGTACGGAAAGCGGCACGACAATTGGCGACGGAAACAATTGAGCAGCAAAAGAAGGGTTTCAAAGAATGGGCTGTAATGGGTGACTGGGACAATGCGTACAAGACAATGGAGAAGGGATTTGAGATTCGCCAGCTGGAGGTCTTCAAGAAGATGTTTGATAGGGGTGAGTTGTCAGTCCAACGTTGAACGTATGGCCTGCTGGCTCATTTGTTGCTGCATCACGACTGACGAGCTTGTAGGGCTGATTTATCGTCAGTTTAAGCCTGTATACTGGTCACCGTCCTCCCGCACTGCCCTCGCCGAAGCCGAACTCGAGTACGACGAGAACCATAAGTCATTGGCTGCGTTCATTCGTTTTCCGGTCACCGTCTCCGATGAACTTCGCAGTGGTGCTCTTGCTGGTATAACAGAGCCCTTGAGCATCGTCATATGGACTACCACGCCATGGACATTACCGGCAAACAAGGCGGTTGCTGTGCACAACGACATGGAATACGCTCTAGTGAGGGACGCCCAGAACGGCGATGAGCTGGTTCTGGTTGCCGCTTCTCGTGTTGCCCATTATCAAGAAATGCTTGGGCACGATGTCTCAACGCTGCCGAAATCTTTGTGTGGCTCAGATTTGGCAGGTCATCTGTGTTATGAAAACCCTTTCCAGAAAGCGAATGAGCCTCAGCCAGTTCTCCATGCCGATTTTGTCTCTGACGCATCTGGTACCGGCTTGGTTCATATGGCACCGGGCCACGGAATGGACGATTACAACGTTTGTTCTGCCATGGGCATCCCCGCTTTCGCTCCGGTGGACGACGCTGGCGCGTTCACCAAGGAAGCCTTTCCTGAGCAACCGGAGCTGCTTGAGGGGCTTCCCGTTTCGGATGTGAAAAGGACTGGATCAAGGGCGATACTGGGATACCTGGAAGGCCAAAACATGCTTCGTGCAAAACACAACTACACGCACAAGTATCCTATCGATTGGCGCACGAAACAGCCCGTCATTGTCCGCGCCACTGCTCAGTGGTTTGCCAACGTCGACGGGATCAAGGAAAAGTCCATGCGGGCTACCGAGGGTGTAGCATTCATGCCCGAAACTGCTAAGCACCGATTGCAGAGTTTCATCCAAGGTCGCAGTCAATGGTGTATATCTCGACAACGTGCGTGGGGTGTACCGATTCCTGCCGTTTACAAGGTCACGAGCGACGAGCTTGAGGCAGTCATGGATTCTGAATCTATCCAACATGTCATCGATGTGATCAAGGAGCGTGGAATCGACGCATGGTGGACAGACGCTCAGGATGACCCTGTCTGGAAGCCGAAACATCTATCTGGCTCCTTTGTTCGAGGTAGAGACACAATGGATGTCTGGTTTGACAGTGGTACTAGCTGGACTCTGCTTCCGAAAAACGGGGACGAGCCCGTCGCCGATGCCTATCTTGAGGGAACCGATCAGCATCGGGGCTGGTTCCAGTCTTCGCTTCTGACGTACGTTGCCACTCAAGATGGAGCGACAGCGGATGTCAAAGCACCATACAAGACGCTCATCACCCACGGCTTCACGCTCGACTCGAAGGGGCGGAAGATGAGCAAAAGTTTAGGAAATGTCGTCTCGCCCAGCCAAATCATGTCTGGCGAGCTGCTTCCCCCACTGAAGCGTAAAAAGCAGAAAGGCGCCAGACAAGAGGAAGGAGTCAAGCAGCCTCAATACGACTCTATGGGCTCTGACGCCCTCCGACTGTGGGCAGCAAGCAGCGACTACACACGCGACGTTACCATCGGCCAGCCCGTTCTACTCTCCGTGAACCAAGCGTTGCACAAGTATAGAGTTACCTTCAAATGGCTCCTGGGCATCCTCTCCCTCCCATCCTGCCCGCCAAACTTCTCGTCACTCAACACCGTCCGGGACTCCGTCAACCCGACCGACTTCGCCCTCCTCACGGATAAATTGGCCTTGCACCGTCTTGCCCAGGTCAGCCAAATAGTGCACACCCACTACTCTAGCTACGAGTTCTTCAAAGGCGTCAACGCGATCAACAAGTACGTTTCCAACGACCTATCTGCGTTTTATTTCGAAACACTCAAAGACCGCGTCTACACGGGCTCAAAGTCCGATTGCCAGACTCTGCAAAACGTACTTGCCATTATCTTCTATGAACTGCTGCATATGCTGGCGCCGGTTTGTCCGCTTCTCGTTGAAGAGGTTTGGGACTATTTGCCGGAGACTTTGAAGAGTGAGTCTGTGCATCCTGGAAAGGCTGTATGGCAGCCTTTAGCGCGTGATGCTAAGGCAGAGGAGTTTGATGGATATCTGAGGTGTATCGGCGATATCGGCGGTGCTATCAACGCTGCTCAGGAACGTCTGCGCATTCAGAAGGTTATGGGTTCGGGGCTTGAATGCGATGTTTTCGTCGGGTTGCCCGAAGGTGTCTCGGATGCGACTCTATGCGCGTTGCTGGGTAATAAGGAACTCGCTGGGCTTTTTGTCGTCAGCGGCTTCGAGACTGGCACCATGGAGGAGCTGGAGCGCAGGAGCCAAGGCCTGGTGGAAGCGGAGAAGTGGCATGAGAAAGAGACGGTAAAGCTGGGGGAGAACGAGGTAACGGTGTTGGTGAGCAAACCTGTCGGCGATAAGTGCCCGAGATGTTGGCGGTTTGTGGCGCCGGAACCGGAGACGTTGTGTACAAGATGTGAGGACGTGGTGAAGGAGAGTGGGGTGTAAGCATAAGGGCGGTGTTGTTGGTATATAATTGTATATAACTGTGATGATTTGGGCTGTATCATAGATGTAAGAGTACTTGTAGAAGTCGGCAAGATCTGTACAAACCGTAGAGGGATCCCATCCCTCACCTACCGCCTCTTCAACACGGTTACCGGAACATCCTATGTGACATGTGCTTTCTGGGCCTTTACCGGTGCGCAACAGATGGGATCCTGGCATAACTTCCACTTCAGATTCAAACCTCTTCGATACTCTCTCAAAAGTAGCAGTGTCTCGAAGCCTCACTTGTGTATTGATGTTCCGAGGTGCTGGCAATTTTGTACAGACCTACGTACCTGACTTGGTCGGGCACACTGACATGCCTCGCTAACCTAGATGGCGGAACATGAGTGTTCTATCCCTATATCACTTTTAAACCTTTATTTGCTATCCTTTCAGATTACGCGGATCTTGATCTAGCGTATCTGCTTATGATGACTATGTTATCACTGTTACGGGGCACAGGGTAAATATAGAACGTTGATAGAAGGAATTTTCCGGATGTTGGGGGATGTTCGCAAGGGGCGCGTACATCCTTGACTCTACAGTAGTTCATAGGAAATGACATCTGGACTCGTTGTTCCGGATGCGGCCTCGGCGCATGACGTAGGTACTAGCGCCCGATGTCTCCACTTCGTCCCGGTGCCTTCCTTCCCATCGCATTGTCGCGTAGGGCATTCGCCATGGTACAGGACTTATTTTAATGTGTATATAATTTTTAAACACAGCGTTTCTTCAACAGTAATACCGATAGCCCGGCTAGCTCAATCGGTAGAGCGTAAGACTCTTATTACGTCTCTGTTCAAGCGATTAATTTGCAATCTTAAGGCTGTGGGTTCGACCCCCACGTCGGGCTTTTCTTTTCTTTCTTTTTTTTTCTGGTCGATTTCTCTTTCTATTGCGTTTCTTGTCTAACGTTATCGGCGAGCCTGTCTTTTTGGTTTTGGGCAGAGTGGAAGGGAAAAACTGTGCTGCATGGGAGTTCATAGAAGTAGAAGTAATTTGCACTCAGACTGAACAGCCTCGTGCTCGGATTACAGCTTCTTTTGGAGCCACTGAATGTAGCATAGATACATCAAACCTGTGTTGTTCACTTTCGGCACCAGAGCCTCATGTTCGGATGCATTCCCTGAACCGACCAGGTAGTAGTACTACGACACGATGATGGACCTGTACTGCCATTCACAACATACTCGGCAAGGTATGGAAGCCGCCCAACAATATTGAAGACACCGACGGGAACAGAGACCGTCCGTCCTTTGGCACGGTGAGAAATGGATAGGTACATTACCTATTTCCAGCAGTAAGCATCACTGACGACTGCCCGCATATTAGAAGCACCATCCGTCCTCAAATTGTTTCAATCTCTCTTATGCCTCCTCATCGACCTCAACAACACCTTCCATAACCTTGATGGCTGCCCCGCCCAATCTGATCTCCTCAACCCGCTCCCCATCCTTACTTCTCCTCACACTGACAAAAATATCACATCGCCTCCCCATATCCACGCCCTGAACAAGATGATAGCCAAACGGCCCCTCACCCTTTTCTTTCTCCTCACACAACGCCAACCACCCCGCAAGCGCACAGCTCGCGCTTCCCGTCCCCGGGTCCTCAAACTTCGCATCAAACATCCTCGTCCTCAGCACCCTTCTCCCTTCATCCTCCCCATCAACTCCACAATCCACAAAAAAGAACGACCCCGTATATCCCTTATCCCAGCCACTCCCCTCATCAAGCCCCACCTTCTTCGGATCAAACGCCGTCACCGGATCAAACAACCCCTTATCCACCTTCCCCAACGCATCCTTGCCGTACAGCTGCGTACACGCGAACGTCATCCCCTTAACCACACTCACGAGCCTCGTCTCCCTTGCCCACTGCACGCTTGCCTCTGCTCTTGACTCCGGATACGGATGCTCCAACTCTTTCCTATGCACATACACATCCTGCGGAATCTTCACGTCCACCTTCCCCAACCCCTTCCCGTTTCCTTCATCCCCGGTAATCTCAAACTCAATAAACCCGGCATCAGTTCTCAACCGCTTGATCCCGGGATACTGGGCCGAGTTTCGCGCTACATACAGCGCGGTTCCGATGGTAGGGTGGCCTGCGAAACTGAGACGGCCGCCGGGCGTGAAGATGTCGTAGTCGACGAAATCCTGGTCTGCGACGGGTTCGTGCAGGAAGACGGTCTCCGAGAGGTTGAATTCGCGCGTGATGGCGAGTTTTTGCGCTTCGGAGAGGAAGGGCCGGAGAGAGCTGGGGACACGGACGATGGCGAGGGGGTTGCCTTTAAGGCGGGTGGTGGTGAAGACGTCGAGGGTTGTGAAGGGGAGTTGCATGGTGTTTTGCTGGTTTGTTGTTGGTTTTGTGAGGGGTGTACGGTGTAGGGATGATGTGTTTGATGGGGGTTGAGGTTGGGTTAAGCGTTACAAGCATGTCTTGGAGGTGAGGATCTTCGCGGTTGCCTTTGTGGAGCCGTTACCCCGCTTTCGCTTTTCGTGACTCCACAGATGGATACCTTCTAGGATACTAATAATAAAGGCCTCAGAAGCCTCTTGCAGAGCCTTAATAGCAGAGGACTAGAACCGAATATTAGACTTGTAGCCTTCGGCGATCTCACGGACGACGCGCTAGAAGGGGCCCTTAAAGATTAATAGCTTAGAATCCTTCTAGTACTTGCGGATCTCTCTAAGGGCGACGGCTACGCGCTATTTAGCATATAAACGTAATAATAAAATGTAATAATACTTACTGCCTAGCTTGTAGCGGAATAGCTTCTTACGGGAGCTATCCTTGTTCTTCTCTAAAGGCTTCTTAGTAGGACCCTTGCAGGCAGCCTTAGCAGCTAGCGACTGCTAAGGGGCATTACTACTAGTAGAGCGCTTTGCGCCTTGTTTAGTACGAGCTATTATAGTGTTACGAACAAACGAGGATGCCAGGCAAGCGACTCGCTGAGGAACGAAGGTGAGGCGTGAAGGGCATTGAGAAACGGAGATGTGACACCTCAACGCGGGGCACGGTCACGTGACTAGAGAATGCTCGCATGACTTGGCTAGGCTTGGCTGCATGAAGAGCTGAGCAACAATGCTCAGTATGCTCAGTGGAGTCTACCCTGGTAAAGGACCGAGCAACCTGAGCATAGGATTAAGAAAGCAACAATGCTCAGTATGCTCAGTAGAGTCTACCCTGGTAAAAGACCGAGCAACCTGAGCATAGGATTGAGACTTCAAGTATATAGTAGTAGACGATGAGCTCCTACAGCTCGTCGTGTTCAACCTCAGTCAAGTACTTCTACAGTACACTTGTTTTCAATCCACGATATCCTTTTCAGAAAGTCTACTCTTTACTGTCTTGATATCACCACCCGTGCAAGGAACCCTGACGCTCATCCCCGAGAACCAACCGAGATCCATACACGGTACTTCCATACCCGCTGGACCTTCACAGGTATATCGCGATACATGGAGATCACAGAAATCGTATGTTGTCACTAGGTAGGTTCAAGTTCACCCTGTCACATGTGACGTCCCTCTGAGACCGTTGGATTGTCTCAATCGCAACCAGAAGCCAATAACACCTTACATATAATCCTACCAATTACAACACAGCAATCCCCACGACCGAAAATACCGCCACCAAAACATACCCCCCAAATAACGTCCCCCCATAATTGAAAATCGTCGGTGTACTCAACCCAGCAGCCGCACCCTTCTTCTTCTGACCCGTCGGAGTAGCCGTCGAAATCGCTGCCGTACCTTTGCCTGTAGGACTGGGTACACTTCCCATCCCGTCTTCTCCAACCGCATCGATGAACGCCTGACAGCCGTCCCCGATAACCGCCTGCTGCGTCTTTGCAGCCCCGTTAAAGTCGCAAGCGCTGGCTTGACGTCGGTTGCCTTGGTAGTACTTATTTGCGACCCACGCGAGTTGTTCCTTAGGGTTGCAACCGGAGAGAGCGCCATAGGTGCCGGCGGAAGCGTCGTGAGCAATGCCTTCACAGAAGGCTTTGCTGGCGTCGCAGATGAAATCGAACATTCCGGCGTAGGATTCTTCGTCATCGGAGGTAATGACGCATTCGGAGTTCTGTGCCAGGCAGGCGCACATTTGTGGGTTAGGGGGAGGAGGCAGGGGAGAGGCCTGAGCTTCCCACGTGCCAGTTGCGGATGGGCATACGGGGTGTGAGTTGGATGGTGTGTATTTGCTCTTCATTGTCGTAGTGGGGCTGACAGATTCGAGCTGGTTCTTGAGCGATGTGAAGTCGGGGTATGGGTCGACCTCATTCCCGTCGAGTTGTACCAGTCCATACTCGTTCTGGGACATGAAGTACTCATAGACGATTCCACCAGAGAAGACGTCCGTCATATTCCCGTAGAGAACCTCGACCTCGGTAAACGGTCGGCTTGTAGGTCCGCCTGGCAAGCCCTCGATACAGCCGTACTCAGCGAAGAAGACGGGCACTGGATAGTTCCTGAAGAACTCGACGCGTTCGCCGTACGAAGACTCCTGGTAACTGCTGTCACCGCACCAAGAGTAGACATTGTATCCCCAGAAGTCGATGGCAGTTGAATTACCCGAATTCCCGGGCTCGCAGGCAAAGTAGTGAGCGAGATCGTCTCTTGCGGGCACATCTGCCGTCGCATAGCCAACACCAAGCGTGTTACGGTAGCCCTGCGAGGCAATATACCCCTTCATATCCCTAACGGCGGCCTTGACGAAGGCTGCTGCGGCAGTCTGGTTTCCAGATGCGACGTTCTCGTTTCCAGCAAAGAAACCGATGACATTTTTGTACTTGCTCAGGGAGTCGACTACGCCTGTATATCTCTGATAAAGCTCGACGTCCCAAGTAGGGTTGTTGCTTTCGATGGAAGTGCCGGGCTCTCCGAGGTCGGCAATAACGTAGATACCGGCTGCTGCAAGTTGCTCCATGCAGTCGTCATGGTTCGCGGTTGGGTCTATGGCGTAGACACGGATGGTGTTTGTGTAAATCTCTTTGAGGAACCTGACTGCAGAAGAATTGTGTTAGCCGCCAGGCCATGTTGTAGCCCGAACCTTTCCGTGAACATAGAGACTTACTATCACGCCGACACTTGTCCGCATCTGCCAAAGGATCGGTGTATTTCGTATTCGGATCTACCTGGCCATTGGGCTGGTAGTTCTCCTGGTACGCGACTCCTTTGATATAGCTGAACACTGTCAATAATGCAGATCAGTTGAGTCAGAGCTTGAGCCTACAACTGCGACCCATTATTTGTATAAAAGAAGTGCTGGCCGAACACCTCAATGGGAGGGATATCATCCCAGCTCTGCGCCAATGCTCCTCCAAATAGGAGCACGCAACCTGCAATCCGGGAGAAAGCGGAAGTAGCCCTCATGGCGAAATGAACGACAGTGACAGCGAAGGAACAGCAGCGACAGTAAACCCGGATGTCAATGAAGTGGAGAAGAGAGGGTCGTCCGCGACGTGCTCCCGGGTCAACCGGCGCCCCCCAGCCGTCCTAGGGTGTGTTTGGGTCACTTCAAGCGCATTGTGTGCTGACGTAGACTCCAGGCTATGGCGGGGGCGGAGCAATGCTGTCCACGGAATGCGCTAGTACGTTTCAGGATAGTACTACACTTTCCACCCCCAAGATCTTTCAGCCTGACAAGCTTAATTACTAGCCGGTTCGATGTCTGAGTCCACTATCTTGCTGGCCTGCGTTCTGGTTGTATTGTTTCTTTGGGCTTTATTGCGGATTACCACTCAGGACCGCGTCATGCCATTCACATCTAGCATTATTTGTCTGAGCTGACAATACAAAGACACGGCATACGAAGCCATGAGGGAGTCACCAACGAGACGGGTGGATGCAGCCAATGAGCAAAACGAAGTTATATTACAGTAGAAACTGCTATTGCAACGAGCGTCAACCAGAAACCCAGCTGGTCATATGTCCAATGGCGAACGGAATCCAGGGTTGATGTGTTGGGTCATCGTTCCGCATGCCCCAACATTGAGTATCCTTAGGGAGCTGTAACTCCAACCATTGCGCAGACGGCCTGGTGCTGCCTCGGGCGGCGAATGGGTGCTCGGTGGTTCCTCATACGTGAGAACGTCTCGCGACAGGATCGAGGATCCGATGGAAGACATAGACTCCCTGCTTCGCGTTAGAGAATTTAGGTGGAGAGGAGGAGAGAAGGAGACGTACGATGACGAAGCTGAGAAACCAGGAGATGGCCGATATGAAGGCGAATGATTCTGCAGCCTGGTACATGGTGAGCTTTCGAATCGGATGCGTTGGTAAATTCATACCTTCCACTTGCTGCACCATGGATCATGGAAGCTCCTGGTCTTCCAACTCCACCAAGCACCGCACCCGTGGTCGTCAACATAGTCGACGAGGATGCCTTCCAAGTGTTAGTCATAAAGGCAACCATCAAGTGGCTAGAACGTACCGAAAGCAGCAAACCAGGCTGCAGCCATCAGCAAGTCGAAGGGGTAATGAAGCATGTTCGCCAAAGTGGGAATCAGCCATATCAATGAGCCGACTATCGAAATAGCAGCAATGACAATGGTGTAAACCTCACGCCCCTTTGGGCCAATGCCGTAATGGTGGTGCCTGTCGAGGAACCAAGCCATAAGGCCTAGCACAATGGCAGCAGAAGCAAACTGGAGAAAGCGAAGCAGAAGAGAGGCGATGCGTGGTAAGACCATGATTTCTGTGTATCAAAGAGGTCGAGGTATCGGAGCTGTTTTGTAGAAGATGTCGAGTGTGTGGTGTACAGGAAAAGGGAAAGGTTGGAGGAAAGGTTCGCTTTTGAAGTGTGAGCCACGTATATAGCTTCCCACGCAGGACCTGTGGCAGGTACACGCTAGCAGCTTCTCGTTGAGCAGTCAAAAGCCGCCGTTTGAGGGAGCCACGTCTGCGTGGGTTGAACGGTCACTGCCGTGAACGCATGAAACCGCGCAGGAACATTCATGATTGGAAACAGCGTCCAAATCGATGTCCAGCAGTTGCCGCGTGAGTTCGACACGCTCTTGTCGTGTATCATGATTCATTATATGCGTAGTATTTACCCTTGGAGAAGCTGTAGAACTAGGAGAGAGGGTACAAGGATTGTTTGGCATGCGTCAAGAAACTCGTAATCGTGGGGTGCTCCGGAGCATGCTGTGGGATGCTCCGAACGACTCCCCGTTCGAAGTGATGTACGCTTATCCTAAGTTTACAACCGCTTCTCAGAGTGTTTGTTTTTGGAGGTTGTCCATTCTAACCCTAAAGGGCACCTCGGCTCGAGTGACGCACCTGCCCCACCTACTCAGCTCTACACGTTGTTGATTCACCGACTTGCCCCGCTCAACCCTCAACACCGTCGTCACCCAAACCGAGACCAGTCAGCTTCAAAGTCACAATGTCTGCTGGCTACTTCCCAAAACGCGAAAAGGTCGGGCTGGAAGACCTGTTCAGGGGTCTCGTAACAGCGGGCCACATTCTGCATCGAGGTTGCTTGCATCCACACTATTGACCGAACATCACTGAGGATGGCGTAGAAGAGGTTACCGGAGAGTACGGAGGTCATGTCTCTGTGCGCAGCCCCGATAACCCAGCGACGTATTGGATGTCCTGTGCCCTATCTCCGGCGTTGGTCAGCTCCGCCGATGACCTAGTGGAGTACAACGTCGAAGACAGCTCTCCGGTGGAAAAAGATGCGAAGACAGGTTTTCTCGAAAGATTCATCCATGGCGAGATATACAAGAAATTCCCGGCTATCAACTGCGTGGTACATGGCCATACCAGCGAAGTCCTTCCGTACTGCGTAACGGATGTGCCATTGAAGGCGACTACGCATCTGGCTGGGTTTCTGGGTGAGCGGAATGCTGCGATTGTATCCAATTCCGCTAACTTGTGGAATCTAGGAGGAAATATTCCCGTTTGGGATGCGTCTGCACATGCACCCAGCGGTTCGAAGCAGCACCTGCTGGTTACTGATGCCAAGCTCGGAGCGTCACTTGCGGCAGCGTTCAAGCCTGCAACGTCAGCTGGCTTCATCTACTCGAAGGTCCGGTCAGCGCTGCCTGCTCAGCTTGCAGGAAACCCTCCAGACCCCTCAAGGGAGCCAGATCATGCCGTTGTGCTCATGCGAGGCCATGGTTTCACCACCGTTGCCACTGGGATTGAAGAAGCCGTGTATCAGTCCGTATACCTAAAGAGGGCCGCAAAGACACAAACAGCGGCCCTGACCATCCACAACGCCTACTTTGGCCACACCGTGGAGGGTAAAGTAGATGTCGAGGGTGGTGGTAAGATCAAGTCGGCCAAGGTGAAGCCCGAGGGGAGCCTGAAATATTTGACGGACAAGGAGGCCCATGACGCTTGGGAGGCGAACCAGCCCATCGTCGGGAAGTCATGGGCTCTATGGTGCCGCGAGGTCGAAGTCAGCCCTTTTTATCGGAATGAGTGTCCCGGAAGCGAAGACTGATGTTTGTACCTTTGTAACGATCAAGTCGATTAGAAGACGCAATAGCTCTGTGTCAGTAAAATGTATCGGGGGCACCAGCCGGGCTCCAACATAATCCACGGTGCTGTGCCGTCTCACTATTGAAAATTGGTGGTTCTGCTTGTGGCCCAAGATGGCTTGCAGTCAGGTCGCAACGGCATTCGCCAAAGGCTCTCGTGAGATGAAAGATCGGCACTCATCCGTTATTAGACTGATCAGTTTCAGGTAGGAAGGGGTATTGGTTTTGGAAACACTGCGTTATTGGTAGACACAGATAGGCGCAGTGCAGATAAGCAAGGGCCAACGCATAGCCTTAGCCTGTGACGATCTCGAGAAAGCCCTTCCTTTTCGCATGGTCGTCACTGAGCGGCAGCCGTGGCTCATGTTATTCATGTGAGAGGCTCTGCACAGTGTATGTCCATTATCCTGGAACGCAAGGCACAGGCCAGCATGTATGCGTAGCTTCCATGGTACCGGTGGTAGGGATGGTCATATTCGCTTGCTTCGTGCTCTTATCCACACATCGACGTTGGAGCCGTTTCAACTTCCTCCTTCCAGCAATCGTGTTGTGGCTTGCCTATCGTGGCGCTCCTTCTCGGTAATCGAGCCAAGTTGGTGGGCGAGGAACTGATCGGTGTGATGACTGACTCAAGATCTAACCTTGGAAGTACATGTAGGTTAACATGCCTTCGGCTACTACGGCATAATTACGCGCGTAGAGCTTATCTCGGATTTGTCTCTTCGGAAAATCAAAGGTCGACACGTGAAGCTGCCATGTCTCAAGCGGTACTCCGCCTGTACCGATGGAGGCCAGAATGCAGCCAGAAAGGGGACATGGTTTAGTCTTTGCTAAGAAACCTTACGCCTGGTAGGTCCTCAACCTTCGTGGTGCTTGGACCTGGTAACTATCAACAACTCATTGGAAGGACAGCGAGACGGTATGTCGGTATCCTGGCCATTGGTCTGATGTAGCTGATGATAGAGTTTACAATGGTCCTTCAAACCTGAAAAGCCGGTGCATGGTCGCTAAGATAGGACCGTGGTCAGCAAATTCCCCTTCGGTGCTGTGAACATGGGAACCATAGTCGACGTAGACATGATTGGTGCCAGAAGGGTAATTTTGGTCCAGTATTCGTGATCGCATATCAAGCTTCCGCGGACGGCGCCCAAGACTGTTCCTACGGCCGCCATTTCGCATCATTATTCTAGTGACTTAGGTAGTTTAGTTCAAGCTCCTGCAAGTCGTTAGGGCGGGGTCCCGTTCCAAGGTTGACTTGCAACCTGCTTACGGTGCATGCCACAGTCCCATCTTCCACGACTCTTTGATTGCCGAAGATCAGACTTTGCGTGGCCAACTGTTGCATGGAGCTCACCGATCAGAGTCGGAAGCGATAGCAACTTAAGCCGGTGCAATAGGAATGTGAGCCGGTGCTTATGGCAACACAAGAAACGGAGTGAACAGTTGTGAACTGCTCAAGTTGTGCCACTCGGATGCGTCGGGTGAACTTGGTACGGTCCGTGCGTTGTGGTCCGTGCTCAACTCGGATGCCGACCCCAGCTGTTCACCGCGTCTTCTTCCCTCCGCCATGCATGCGGACGTATTCCATCTTGTCCCCGACCATCCGTTATCCGCCATGTTTCTCAACTCGTTCCACAGCTTCGTCGGTAAAGCTACGCATATCCGCCATTTTGACCCCTGCACCATTGGTTGACACTCCTGTCGACAGCGATCCCTTCCCCAACCATGCACCGCCACGACGAGTCAAGCTGGTTTGCCATTTCCAGGGGCGTGAGTGGCAGCAAGATATCTGGGCTTTGACTTCATTCCATGGTGATCCAGCTAGGTGCAGAAAACATGCAATCGAAATTCGACCGGCGTTTCCGCCATGACATGGGCATAGGTTGCACTGACACTGGCTACATACAGTTTCAATTATCGTGAGACGGCCACCACAAGGGAGAGACCACCCAGGCGGAAGGTCTCGCCTCAGTTTTGGTCTCAAAGTTCGGGTCCGGAGTCCAACGTCTTGTTCCCGGCCCGAACCGTCTGTGGTGACCCTGGCAAGAGGACGCTCTGCGTCGTGCGTGCAAGTTGGAACGAATCTCGAGCCTTAATTACGCCCATCTCATGCTCTCTGTCCTCTGAGCAGTTCTTTTCTTTCGACCATCCAGAATCTGTTCTTACTACCATAACTCACCAACCTCTCCGACCCCTCGAGCTTTCGAAGAACATCCCTCTACACTACTCAAAAATATCCCCAGGCCTTGGTAGATTTGGCACTCCGTCTTCGGATTCATTATCACCGTCTTATCACGTACCCCAGCTAGCCAAGATGTCGTTTGGATTTGTTGTTGCGAATATCAACGCGTCGCTGGAAAGGCTGGCGATCTACTACCGCGAATTTATGCATCGGACCGAGCATTGCTTCAGGTCAATGCATCAACGCATCACCAGTCTTGAAGAACATCAGGCATGCCGGGGACCAACTGATGAGCAGCTCGATCGTGTTTTGCGTAAGATACTCGCTGAACGATTCGCCACTTCGAACATGGCACAGGCGGAAACCGTGGCTACGAACAGAGATGTGGAGTTCTTCGTCGAGGATCCAGATATCAATGCAATACCGCAGTCAATACCTATTGATGTGGCGTCGTTTCAGGTCGATCCAAATGGAGCGCCCTCCCAGCAATATGCCGAAACTCTCCAGATGCTAGAGGGGAAGCTACCCAGTTTTCCGGACGTGGACGGTTCAGGTCAACAAGAGGAGGGTGACAGAGAGGAAGTCAGGGAACACTGAGCAGCCACAACTGTCCTTCCACAACGACATCAACCTGGTGACGGCGGCCACCGCCAAACTGACGCTCAGCGGTCATGACAACCTCCATGTACTTTCTTTGCCAACTATTTCCTCGAGATATGGCCAGCTTTACTACGAACGATGTCTGAGGCCAATCCGCAAGAGGACAATGTTCACTCAACTCTGCTGTGCAGGTGCTGTCGCTCAGCATTATGCAAATCAGTATCTTCGTCAATTCATTGCCACTTTCTCCATGAAGCGTGTCTGTTCAGCACCTACTCTGCTTTCCCTCTTCTCCCTCTCGTGTTGGTTGATGCTTTCTCTTGGTTGGAAATCGGAAAGATTTCCACCAATTGCGGGCCTTTTACGGAGATTTTCAAGGGCGGTCTTGCAATTCACAGCATTGGACTTGCCGCTTGAGTGGATGCCTGGGCAGGCACCGATGCCCTTGTATGAGACTCTCACCCGAAATCAACCACATCCATTGCTTTCACGTTATTTGCGACGAACCAAGAGGTACCAGTCGTAACTTTACCCTCACTCTATGGAGCGGAGTCAGAAAGCGATTCTGTTTCGCCCGCTGCAGGTGACATCTCCGCTTTTCTGTGCGTCAGGGGTGAATGATTACTCCACGTGACGTGTACCTGGATAACCACCTGTGGTAGGTAATGTCGAAAACTAGCCTACCTGTAGATGGTCTTCGAGGCCGAGCACGCCCGCGCGAGGTTCTCACGCTGGTTGCTACAGTATTTCCACTGTTAGTAGGAAGCCCACTTGTATCAATTGATTTCGACACCGCATGACTACTATCTTGTGAGTCGCTGTCATGATTGAAGGTCCCGTGAGATGCTCTCAAGCTCTCCGGATGTCCTCAACAAGCAAAGAGCAACACTACTCGATAGCGGCTCCATAGCTAACCGCACACTATGACGTCTTCAGCGTCAGGTACAAGCCGCTAAGGTGGCGGGGCAGTGGCTAGTGGCTAGCGCAGTGCGGGGGTGGATCGTGATCAGGCACGGCAAGCGCACGGCCCACCCCCGCAATCTGACCTGACCATCACGAGTACCTGCCTCCTGTCTGCCCCGCTCCTTCCTTCTCTCTCTTCCACCCACAGCGAAACATCAGTTCTCACAGATTCATCTTCATTTCCAACAACCTCCATCACTAAACCATCACAACCGGCAAGATGAGTGCAATGACTGATACCGACGGCCCCATTGAGGTCGTCAAAGTCCTGTTCGTGCTGTTTGACCAGTATAACACCCTGGATGTCGCAGGACCCCTCGAGGTGCTCAGCCGCGCTCTGCACAACCCCAAGGACAAATGTAAGTGCTCACGACTTCTATTCGATGGCCGTCTTGAATGCTATCTTCTTCATGCGGACGTGTACTGACGCATGGCCAGCTTCCAAAGGCTTCGACTGCCAATTCGTCGGCACCTCAGCTGCCATGAAATCCGTACAAGGCTTGACCATCAAGGCCGATATGGACTACGACGATGCCGCCGAAGAGATTGAGGATTTCGATGTCGTCATCGTGCCTGGCGGCGACGGCGTCTTCGATATCCTCAAGGGGGATAAGGAACCTCTCAACTTCCTTTCCAAGTATGTTGAGCTGCACGAAAAGAACCCAGCCAAGGAGCGTACCATCCTCTCTATCGACACGGCTACACTCCTTCTTGCCCAGCAGGGCTTGTTGGAGGGTCTCGCTGCCACTACACATCCCGACTACTACACCCGTCTTGAAAAGATCTGCCAGGAGGTGGCCACTCGCGATGGCTCTGAACGCACCGACGTGATGGAGGAGCGCTATGTGGTCAACAATGCTCGTTTCGACTTGGGTGAGAACCTCGACGAGAACCCGTACATCATCAAAAAGTCCCGCGACGGCTCCGCAGTCGAAGCAGGAACTAATACGGCGAACGCAAGGCGGAAGTCGATTGCTCGCAAGGGAAGCTTTTCTGTGCGCGAGTCTCGCCGCCGGGAGTCGATCGCCCGCCGTGCCGCACTGCCCCTTGGCGGCATGCGCGTCATCACTACAGGCGGTACCACAGCCGGTCTGGATGCCGCCCTGTATCTGGTCGGATCTCTTGTTTCGCACGAGTCAGCTCTCGAGGTTGCCCGTGCTATGCAGTATACCTGGGTCAAGGGCATCACCGTGGATGCCATCGACGTTTGAGCGTGCGTTTCTTTCCCCGGAACCGATGCTATCGAGCGAGTAACGTGCTATGATCGGATGCCGATGGGTGGCTTCTAAACATGGGTCCATAATGGCTCACTCTACGAATGTAAGGTACAACAATGAATCAACGACTTTTTCTGTACGGTTACGCGTTTGGAGGATGCTCTGTCAGTCAAATCCGTGCTTTAAGACCCCAGCCAGATACATCATGTGATAGTCCCGGCTGTCATGAGGAGAGGAGAAGGACAACGAGAGGTCCAGCGAGTTGGGGAGGCACGTGTTTGTTTCATTGGACGATAAGTGAGTGTCTGCAGAACCTTAGTATGCTTACCCAACTCCCTTGCTAGCTAAGAAGGATTAGACCTGGGGGAAGTTCCACGAGCCGCTTCACCTCATTGAGATCATCGCGCCCGATGCACACGAGAGCCGTCAACGTTGGAGTGATCTCACAGAGCGGTCCATCTACCTGAGCGCCTCTTCAGCTGCACGTGTCATATATCCTTTTCCCGTCGGTTGACTGCGTGGAGGAAAGTGATAGACCAAGCTGTGGTTCTCCAGTGTGCGACTTCGGACTCACCGTGCCGCGTGGCTGTCACCACAACTTCGGGTTCCTGCAACGGGAAACTCGAGCTTACCACGACTTGCAGCCGCCCCGTAAGCGCCATGCTCTCCATCCGATAGCAAGTGTGTCATGTTGCGGTATCAAAGGGTGGTTGAGGTTGCGATGCGCTCATTGGTGGTTTGGTAAAGAGAAAGCAACGCACGGACCATTTTGCACTGCCTCTCCAAATAATCCCTCAGTGCTAACCATCAACAGATGTCGCCCTGGACTGCTTTGTTATAACGGATTGAGCTCACGTGGAAAGTGATGACGTCCAGGCGGTTACTTGCTTCCTGCTTCCAGCGATACCAACAGCAAAGTAGTATGAGCGATTTTTGGACCTATCGCGATCACTGGGGAAAACGCCCACGAGGATACACGCAGTCAATCCCGTCCTCGAGGGGAGAGTCGTCGCCTCAAGCCTGTTATCTCCACCTTTGCTGGTCTGGCAGAGGCCACCGAAGAGCCCCTGGAAACAAAACCTCGTCTTTTACCCTTCCCCTCCCCTATAAAGCCCCCTTCGTGTGTGCGACTTTTGCTCTCTTCTACATCCCTTGCCATCAGTCAATTGCCCTTTGTCACATTCCTCGAAATCACCCCCTTTGCCACCAGACTCTATGGACTACGAGGACAAATCTGCTCCTCGCATTCGCTATGCTGACGAAGAAGAAGGCCGCGTTGGCCGCGTGCGCGAACAGCGCCAGAGGCGTCCGTCGAGAGCTTCCAGTGTAGGAAGTCTCTCTATACGGTCTGGAAACCGAGTCGTGCAGCCAGAGACGGCGTTGCCCATCACCTATCGTACACTGTCCATTGAGGTCGATGAGAACATCCAGGGCCAGAAGGCTGCCGCCAAACGTGCGAAGGACAGAGCTGCAGTTGGTGAGTTGATTCGGATCTCCTGTTCCGATTGTCCGTTGTGTAAAGGGTCTAACGCCGCCTTTTCAGATCTCGCTGACCTGGAATGGCACACTGTCTCGGTGGAGGAGCTCAGTAGGCGTCTCTCCGTTGAGCCCAGCCAGGGCCTTTCAGAAGACCAGATCAAGCGTCGCGTTGCCGAGTATGGCCCCAACAAGCTGAGCAAGCCGCCTTCAGGTCTGTTCGGTAAGATCATGGGCTACTTCTTCGGTGGTTTTGGCAGTATCCTTTTGGGCGCCGGCATCCTTGTCTTCATCGCATGGAAACCCCTTGGACAGCCGCCAGCTGTTGCCAATTTGGCGCTCGCCTGCGTGTTGATTGCGGTCTTTGTCATTCAGGCTGCCTTCAATGCCTGGCAGGATTGGTCCTCCTCTCGCGTCATGGCCTCAATAGGAACGATGTTGCCTGATGAATGCATGGTGACACGCAATGGGCAACCCACCAGCATCTCGGCGTCGCAGATGGTTCCCGGCGACATTGTTATTATCAAGGCTGGTAACAAGCTCCCTGCTGATGTGCGCTTCATCGACGTCTCATGCGATGCCATGTTTGATCGCGCCATTCTGACCGGTACGTTGGCTCTCCCGTTTTGGAACCATAGCTGACACGTTCACAGGCGAATCTGAGCCATTGCCTGCTTCCATTGAGGACACAGAGAAGAATTACCTCGAAACGCACGTAATCGGTCTCCAAGGCTCGCATTGCATATCTGGCACTTGCATTGGAATATGTGTCGCCACCGGTGACCGCACTGTCTTTGGCCGGATCGCGAAGTTGACAAGTGAGCCAAAGAAGGGGATGACGCCTCTTCAGAAGGAAATCTTGCGCTTTGTCTTGATCATCTCGAGCTTCATCCTCTGCGTTGTGATTCTTATCATCATACTTTGGTAAGACTGCTGCAAATTTCTCCGAAGGTTAAAACCTTACTGTGCGGCTTCTGACCACCGCACAGGGCTGCATGGCTTAGAAAGGACCACCCAGGTTGGATCAACGTTCCGCTTCTCATTGTTAGCTGCGTCTCCGCCGCCGTGGCATTCATTCCCGAAGGTCTGCCTATCGGTGTCACAACCAGTCTTACTATTGTGGCAAACATTATGCGGAAGAATAAGATTCTCTGCAAGTCTCTCAAGACGGTTGAGACACTTGGTTCCGTGTCCGTAATCTGCTCGGACAAGACTGGCACCTTGACAACGGTATGGTCTCAGCCTACATTCGGTCATAAAGCACAGGCTCACAACTTTTCCAGAACCAAATGGTCGTAACGGATATATATGCCGCTGGTGACGAATACACCCCCGAAACTGCACGCAGCCTCACGGCTGTCTTCGACTCGGAGTCCAACGCTTCACAACTCACAAAGCGACGGGAAGTTGTTATCGACCAAGTGCGTCTTCTCGGAGGCCTGTGCAACTCTGGCGAATTTGATGCTACCACAATGCACTTGCCGATTGGGCAGCGGAAGATCAACGGCGATGCCACGGACCAGGCGATTCTTCGCATGTCTGAAAGCTTGGGACCCGTGTCAGATTTAAGGCACATGTACCGAAAAATCTATGAGCTTGCTTTCAACAGCAAGAACAAGTTCATGATCAGACTGATGAGGCCGTTGGGCTTGCACGATCACGACGATAGCTGGTAAGGTCCCCGTATCCTTCAGCCACCTACTCATCAACGCTGTCCATTTGCTGAAAGACACAGTATCCTCATGATAAAAGGCGCCCCTGACATCCTCCTCCCCCGCTGCAGCCACATGCTCGGAGACAAAGGGGAACTTCTACCCTTAGACGATCTCCGCATCAGACGCATCGAGGAAGTCAAAGACAACTGGTCTCGCCAAGGCAAACGTGCGATTCTCTTGGCCCGCAAAGGAGCACTCCTACCAGAAACAAACAACCCCGAGAAAGAAGCTCTGGTGGCAGCACGATCGGGTCTCACTCTTGTCGGTCTAGTCGGCATTGTAGACCCGCCTCGCCAAGAGATCCCCGAGGTCGTGCGAATCCTCCGTGGCGCATCTATCCGCATTATGATGGTCACCGGCGACTTCAAGCTCACTGCTCAAGCTATCGCCGAGGAATGTGGTATCATCACGAACCGCAAGACGGTCGACAACGTCACGGCATTGACGCGTGAAACCAAGATGGCCGAAGCTGAACGTCGTGCTATCGTTCTCAGTGGCCCAGAGTTGATTACCCTGAATGAAAACCAATGGGATCAACTCTGCTCATACCAGGAGATTGTCTTCGCTCGCACGACACCTGAGCAGAAGCTTCGTATAGTCAAGGAGTTTCAGGCACGCGATAATGTCGTTGGCAGTAAGTCACAATCCATTCTCATCTTGCAACACAGATACTGACAATCCAAACAGTGACGGGCGACGGTGTCAACGACGCTCCCTCCCTCAAAGCCGCAGACATTGGCATCGCAATGGGCAACGGCTCCGACATCGCCATCGAAGCAGCCGATATGGTCCTTCTCGACTCCTTCGCCGCTATAGTACAAGCAGTCCAATACGGCCGTCTCGTCTTCGACAACCTGAAAAAGACAATCGTGTATCTTCTCCCAGCCGGCTCCTTCTCCGAGCTCTGGCCTGTTATAACAAATGTCGCTTTCGGCATCCCGCAGGCCCTGTCTTCCTTCCTTATGGTACGCGAGGTTCCCCCCGCTACTACAAATGGGATGCAACTGACACATGGCATAGATCATTATATGTTGTCTCACCGACTGCGTAGCAGCCGTAACCCTCGCATACGAAAAGCCCGAAGCAGACGTGCTCATGCGCCCGCCCCGCGACATCAAGAAAGATCGTCTGGTAGACACGAAATTCATAGCACATGCTTACTTCTTCGTCGGCATGATCCAATGTGTTCTCTCCTTCACAATGGCGTTTTGGCATATGGAGCGACGCGGGATTCCATTCACGGCGCTGTGGATGAAGTTCGGACAGTACGACGAGCAGTATGATCCGGAGTATATCGCACAGGTGGCCAATGAGGCGAGCAGTGTTTATTTTGTTACTTTGGTTGTTATGTGAGTTTTGTGTTCCTTGTTGATGTAGCCGGGGTGGGTGCTGATGCGAATAGGCAAATTTTCAACCTCCTGGCTACGAGGACGCGACGGTTGAGCTTGTTTCAGCAGCCACCGCTTTTCAATAAGGAGACGCAGAATTGGTTATTGTTTCCGGCTATGGGGTTTGCGATTGTTGTTGCGTTTATATGTAAGGTTTCCACAATCTTGTCGCTTGCACTGAGGCGGCGGGGAATTCTTGCTAACGCCTGCATACAGTCCTTTACATCCCTGGCCTTCAGAAAACGATTTTGACGACTTCCGTCCCCGTTGAGAATTGGTTTCTGCCTGGTGCTTTTGGTGCTGGACTTTTGTTGTTGGATGAGGCGAGAAAGTGGCAGGTTCGGAGGTCGCCCAAGGGGTTGCTGGCGAGGATGGCTTGGTAGCTCACCTATCAAACATCATGCTCCCTCGGCCATATAATAACGCCAAGATGGGATGATTGAGGATGGGTGAGAAGCAGGAGATTGTAGATTATGCGACTGCTGATAGGCACCGTGGGGAGTTGGAAACAAATGTTGAGGGTGTGCAAGTCTACTATACTGTAACTGCCGGGACCACGTGGAAGATCAGAGTGAGGTTTGTGTAAACATTGGACGACTACTGTCTTATCTTGGTGGCCGGTAAACGCTCGAAATCGCGACGACGATAGCGCTGACGAAGAGTGATTCTGAGTCTCCTGGGGAAGGCTCAACAACTTGATTTTCGACTCTCATATGACCATTTCGACATGTTTGCATGTCCAAATAGTCAAGTCCACCTCTCCAAAACGGCCTAGCGCGCAAGGCTTCTCACCGTTTTCAGCCGCACGTACGTACATGTGCATGTACATAAGCTGACCCACCTTCGGCAGTTGGACTCACCGTTCGTTTGTCGCGTGTCTGCGAGCAAGGCATTGAGCACGTGCGAGGCAGCAACTGCTTCTCTGCCAACCTGTATGACATGGGCGCAGAGGCACGCTTTCCTGAGCTCGAAGCCAGACTGATCTGAGCCTGGTGAACAGCGTGATGCATTTCTGAGCCAGTAACGACTTGAGTACGGGCTTGGACATTCGACCCCACCATTTTCCGGTGTTCACCGGCGTGGGTACCCCATGGGGTGCTGCCGGCTCCTTCGAGTGCGCGGTGGGCGGGTGTCATGGGTTTCATATATCGCCCGGCTAAAACGACTTGGCCGAAGTTTGTCGGACAGCCAACGAAGATCGACATAGATTCGTACCCTGTGGTATAATTGAGAGTGCTCAACGGCAAGGTTCTGAGTGGATGGAAAAACTCAGTGGGTGATACCGACCTGAATACGGTTTCTGGGGTTTTGTGGGGAAGACTCGGGGATGCCAGAGTGTGGGGTGTGGGGATGATGGTTGTGTGGATAGTAACGAAATGAAGAGGAAGACGAAGGGCTGCTTGGGGATTGAACGAATATTGCTGCCGTCTTGTGTTGTTCGATCTGTGCTCTTGGAGTCAGATGGATGAGCGAGGAGAGCTCGTGCTGGGAAAAAGGAACTCACTCTTTACATGCAGTTTAGCTCCACCAAGTACCGTCTCCTGTGCCTGTTTTTCTGGATTTGGGAGTATCCTGGAGCATCAAAGCTCAAAGGGAGCATGTGAAGGTGAGCAAAAATCCAAGAGTAGCCTAGACCTGTGGGTTACATCTGCTGCGCATCCTCTAGCGGGTAAAGGCCACGAGGATGTTCGATTAGCTTACAGGTGAGTGGCGGAGATCCATCCACATGGCTCGGGCTGGGCACTTTAACGAAACAAGTCTCCGATCCGCGTGGAACGTAAAGCGAACGACTAGCGTTCCCCGATGCGAAGCTGTTGCGGGACGTAGGTGATTGAGGCGTTGCGGCGATGGTGTGCAGTTGAGAAGACCTTGATTGTAGTGAGAAGAAAGGAGAATGCTGAGTGCGGCTGGGAGGGTTGTTGCTGTTGCTCTTTCCTTACATTGTCGACTTGTGGGGAAAGCGCGGTCTCGGCAGACTTGAGACTATCGTCACCACATCTTCTCCTGTCCACAAACGATCACACAGCAACATATCTCTTCCCTTCTGGGTCATTTTCGTCATACTGAGATTCGAGACATTCTGCGGCTCACCTCGCAATCTCCCGAACCACCGGTTCTGGCGCGTGGAGATGCACTCTTCGCCGACACTGACGTAGTTTGTACTCCACGGAGTCTCCCTCCGCTTACCATGTGCTTCGATAACGAGAATGCATGCAGTAACGCCCAATCTTTCAAGACCTACCTGCACGACTGACTCCCTGCCGCGCGCTGCCCACATGGCATAGAGTGCCTTGCAGTCCTTCAGCATTCATGACCGAGATAAAGGCGGGATAGAGACCACTGCCAAGAACGTTCCATCTAACAGTTCTAGGCAAAGAATTCGGCTTGTCACGAGATGCGGTCGGGAAGCCTGACAGCGAGCACACGGAGATGCACCCAGGAGCTCCCAGCTTTCGAATACGTGGGCAAATCTGCAACTTGCCTGTTGGAACGGCGTATCCTTTAACGCCCAGCAAACAAGAGGACGTTCTCTCGTTACCTTTACTTAGGTGGCAACGAGGAATGAGGATTGTTATTACCAGGAACCCAGGTGTGGTACGGAGCACTCCGGCCCAAAGCGCCATATGCGATAGATTAACCCCAATAATGCATTCCTACCGCCGAACAGGATTCTATCAAGCCGGCAGTTTTGGTCCATGTACGATGGGGCGGATTACTATGGGTGAAGGGGGAACGACCACGCGCTCACGATATAAGGCACATCGCGATACTTCTTCTCCCGCCTCGTCGTCTTCTCTCTGAGTCCATTCTTTGTCGAACCAGTCTTCAGTCCAATCCTTCGCCCCGGAAGTTACAACACAGAAAACACAGGAAAAAAATACCACAGCACACTTCTCCCCACATCCGCAACGATGCAGTGGGCTACTCTCGCCGCAGTTCTGCCGGCCCTGTTTGCCAACCATGTCGCTTCTCAACAGATGTTGAGATTCGCTTGCTCTCAACTCGTTGTCGAGCGTACCGACCCCCTCGTCAACCCAGGCATGAAGTTCACTCCTCACTTGCACCAGATCGTTGGCGGTGACTCGTTCAACGTGACCATGGAGCCAGAGGTCATGGATCCCGCTCAACTGTCAAAGTGCACATCCTGCAGCTTCGTTCAGGACAAGTCAAATTACTGGACAGCCGTCATGTTCTTCAAGCACAAGAATGGCAGCTATATCCGTGTACCGCAGGTTGGGAATGGCGGACCTCAGGGGAAGCTGATCAATGATGGCGGTCTGGATGTTTACTACATCCCTAGCGGAAAGGTGACTGCGTTCAAGAAGGTAAGAGCAAGCCTTTAATATGCATGTTGAAAGGATGAGTCAGGGAACTAACTTATTGTCAAGGGCTTCCGCATGCTTGCTGGCAGCGCCGGCAACACAGACGCCTCCAAGGTTAACAAAGCCCGCATCTGCCACCGCTGCTGGACGTCTCCCAACGAGGGCACCTTTGTCGGTGGTGCGCCTTGCGACAACAACGACTCGGTTGATATTCCCTCGGACCCGAAGTGCAAGATGATCCGCCAGACCATCATTTTCCCCACGTAAGCTCACCTCCACTCACTCTTTTCTGAGGCGCTGACATCCCCCTTAGATGCTGGGACGGCAAGAACCTCGACTCCCCAGACCACCAGTCCCACATGGCCTACGGTCAAGGCAATGGCGCCAATGGCGGCGGTGCATGCCCGTCTTCCCATCCCGTCAAGGTCCCTCAGGTTATGTACGAGCTTATGTGGAACGTGACCAACTTCTCCGACCGCAACATGTGGCCCGCTGATGGCTCCAAGCCATTCGTGTACAGTATGAACCTCGGGTGAGTAATGCCTCTTTGAATACCTCAAGCTCTCTGATACTAATGCTTCTCCAGTGGTTCTGCTGCTCACGGTGACTACCTCTTTGGCTGGGAAGGCGATTCCCTGCAAAAGGCCATGGACAACCGTTGCGATCTCAACCGCGCTTGCCCTGCCGCTGGTCTCACGACCCAGGAACCCGCGCAGTACAACGCTTGTAAGAAGAAGCAGCAGGCTGTTGAGGATGTCGATGGCTGTAAGTTTCCCCACTTCCTGATGTTGAGTTGCATCGATGCTAATCAAACATACAGGGCTCAAGGAGATGCCTCTCGGCTCCAAGGCCATCAAGGCATAGATTGCTATATAGCCTTCATCATATCCGGGACCCTGCCTGTTGGAAGTGAAAGAAACATGTAAACCACCCCAGACAATTTGTCTTGCCTCTCCGAGCGCGTGCGGTTGGTACCCTAGGCAAGTACGCTTTGGCCATGTGGAGCTGTTCAAGGGTGCTTCAGGCTATTCTGTTGTTGCTACCATATAGCACAAGGATGTTGATGCTTTACCGCGCGCGTACGATTTTCCCTGCGGGGTGCGGCTTGTCTGTTAGTTGATTGCACGTTGTTCGATTCTTTCTTTGACGGGTCCTGGTTGCTGTGATAGCTGGTTGCGTACTGTGTGTGGCATTCTTTGACCTTTTCTTGGTTGTGGTTGATAGGTTTAGTTAAAGCATTAAATCAGAGTTAAGACTATTTTTTGGTTCTGGATATTTCGGTGCGCGTGTGCGATGTACATGAAGCCTTTTTTTATTCGTGAAGTGGCGGAACACGATACTTATGACAGCTTGTACCATGATGTGAAAGACAGTGAAGGTAAAGCAAGGGCATCTTGGGAGAGTGACGTGAACAGCCTGTTCTCCTTGAATCAAGTCTGCATTCACTCGAGAGTGCAATGTCTCACTGTTGCCATCCAGAGACCACTCAGAAACACGAATTAAAGAGAATGACGAGCATACTAACAGAATGATGATAACTATGATGCTATACTATACAACTAAACCAAACTATAGCCATCAACCCCCTCAACAAGCTCTACGCTTTCACAGACCCATTCGTGGGAACCTCACCATCGCTCGTCGTCGTGCCGCCATTCCTCCTAACAAGCTCACCAAAATTCGCATTCGCGCCCTCGGGGAAGCTCTGGGTCCAGTAAATCGGACCTTCGTGCATGACGAGGTTGGAGTTGGCGTTGGAGGGTTGCTGAGGCTTGCCGTTTGAAATGACAAGAGCCATGCGGTTACCGCCTTTGGGGTTGAGCGTCGTGGTGCTGCCTGTACGGCCCTGGTACGAGGTGCAGCCGGTGCATTTGACGGTGAATTGCCAGTGAGTTCCGTTTGCGCGGTTGCCGGCTGTGAGTTTCTGGAGCTGGGCGTTGTTGTAGATTTGGGGTTGTGCGTGGGCACTAAGCTGGATGTTAGGAAGAAAAGTGGAACAGGGGACAGATGAACGTACGTCGCCCATCGTGTGGAGGCCTGTGTTTGCTGTCCGTTCGCCCAGCCCACTAATAAGGGGTTGTAGACCATGCTGCCGCCCATGGCAATACCGGCCCAGCCGACTTGATTCGGTACAATGATCTGGAATACGGCATCGTAGGGTTGGCCAGCCTGTGCACTGCTGGGAACGGCAACACGGACGGCGATGCTCGCAGAAAGCGTGTATGCGACCTTGTGCTCGGCGAATGTGAAGCCGGTCTCGGAGTCATAAACAACGGCGGCAGCCCTCTCCGAGTGCTGTGCCGGAGCACCGAACGCTGGAGTGCATCAACAAAGGGCTCTTTTTGAAGTGAAAGAAAACGCATACCGGATCCAACAAGGGCGCTTGCAGCCACAAAGCAAGATGAAAAAAGCATCTTAGATCGAACAGCAGAGAGGAGAGATCCGGCTCCAAGTGTTGTGAACGCGATCGTGTCACTGCTGTCGCTTGCAATGGCGGCAAGATAAACTATTAGTAGTCTTGAACTCGCCAAGGCACAATCTGGCAGAAGCCTTCCGTTCCCGGTCGGCCCAAGAGGGCTGCGATATACAACATGTGCACGATAAACTAGAGATGATTCCAGGTCATGCCCTTGACCTCGCGTGACTCTGTGCTGCAACCCGGTTTAGCAGGAGGCTATGTGGCGGGAACCCAAATGGAAGTATCTCCCTAGGTACGGTGGATTGTTTTGATTGCGTACGGGACGGTTGTGGTCGTCATGTTTGGATATTTTCAGAATCGGGCATTGCGCCATGGCGAGGCGACTTTGCTCGTAGTCCGGGGATGCTAGTGTAACACACAATGGTTGTGTTGTAAGAGGTTAGCCAATTTACCCGTAGAGTGAAGACATCTGGGATAGATGGAGGAGTTATTGGGTTGGGAATAAATAGCCGGCAGATAGCCACTTGCCTGGCTGGGATGAAATGGACTTGCGAGAAGCATAGGAAATTCCCGGTTGATGTAAGTGTTCAAGACGAATATGGTGGTGTGTAGAGATTGCATGTAGCGAAGCGACTGTTAGCGACTGTTAGGGTGCCGTCTGTTTGGAAGACGCTCCTCAGGCGGGAGTGGCAATCGACAACGCTCGCTGCAGTCTTTGATTAACTGGAGAGTACCCGTCGGCCCTAAAATAGAAGGGAAACGTGGTGCTGATATCATCTTGCTGGAATACGCTGAAGCCAAATCCGTAACTGACAAATGGCTGGCTCCCCACATCGTGTGGGGCAGGGTCGGCGCGTTACGGGAGCAGAAGTCGATGCCCAGGCCTGATCCAATCACTCACTCGGTGTTGTCTAGTGTTTGTACACAGGTAGATGGTTGTTCAGCTGTGGTCCAATGTGCATTGTGAGGCGGGATCCACTTTCTGCTCCTGAGGGGTGCATCGGTAGGTAAAACGGGTTGGAGTGGAACATTGGATAGAGGGTCGCTTAGGATTACCATACCGACACAAATGAAGCTGCCAGAAGTCTGTGATCAGCAAGTTGGAGATTCTGGATGCGGCTGGCCACGTGGGTATTGGAGCTGGTTGTCAGTCGTTTGCAGCTGCAGGAGGGAGGCGGAATATCCAGAGGCATGACCCCGGTCGGGATGCTGGAGCGACGCCGCATTCCACAAGCACTTGGTATTACACTCGAGGCTCTCACAGAAAGGAGGCAAGGCGGGCTGTGTATCCATGTGGTGTGGTGCGGAGATGGTAGATGCGTGAGGTTGGATGAAGGTTACGAGATACCGACCGATCAATTTGGTGCTAACCCAATCGGGGTTAGGGAAGCAGCCACCCAAATGTCACCGCAACCCTCCGCAACATGAAGCTTGCTCGCGACATGGCCGAAACAGATGGCGCTACGGCGTCAGTAGAGCCGTTATCTACGCCTTCTACAGATGCTACGTCAGTCAGTGCTACAGCAAAGCCGCCCCCAGAAACCCAAGAAAGCATTTGGCTGCGACGCTCCGTCATCGTCTCCTTCTGGCTCGTAGTGGTGTTGTTAGGCTTGCCGGTATGGTGGAAGACGACTGCCATCTACCGGGCAGAGCTCCCGCTGGAGACCATGGGGGCCTGGGCCGAGAGCAAGGTATGTCTGCATCGAGTCAGGACCTTGCCCATTTGCTGATACGCTGTAGGTCTGTCAACCAGCCTTCCCCCTTAAGGTCGCCGTCGAAGCACCCATACCTGCACAAGACGCACAACACCTTCTCCGAGATACTCAGCATTCCCTCGATGAACTCAACGACTTCTCAGCCCATCGCCTAAGCCTCCTCCTCGCCGATGCCCCGTTCGTCGCCAACGCCTCGCAACAGATCGTCACCGATGGCATAGCCGTGGACGTCAGTCACGACGAAGATATTGCGCTTTCGGTGAGGCTGGTGCCTGTGGAGACTGGACACACACCGCGAAGCCTTCTTCAACCATACTCTCCGAGGCTGGATGTATACTATGGGCCGAGTCAGCTTCCCACTGCGGCTTCCACTGGGTCCCCTCTGGCCACGTATATTGCAGAAGAGCTGCACAAGCTGTTTGGGGAAGAGCAGGCTCTCCTCGCACATTTGCTGTCGAAAACTCCAGGGCCCAGAGCACCTGTAGCCAAACGCTTGTCTTCAGGGATCATCGCCGAACTCGAGCATCGATCCACACGAGCCTTGAAGTACGCGCCGACATACCATTTGACTTTCTCTCTGTTCACGCCGATTAATATCCCATCGGACTGGGATATTGAGTCGGCTCTACAGCGATACATGTCTCCCTTCCTAGACTCTCTCACGGGCATTCACAACTTCACCATCGACACCCAAGTCCAGCTCTATTCCGGCTACACTCCAACCGTTCGACCAGAATTCGACGAGCAATCCAAGAGCTGGACTTTGCGCAAAGAGGACCTCAGCGGTTTCATCAACGCAGCAGAATGGCCCCTCACTCCAAGCATAGGAGCTGGGCCTACTGTAAACTTTGTGTTGTATGTTCCTGACCGGAGTCAGTCGCCTCTGGTAGTTAAAGAGACCGGGGGAAATAGCTGGCTCGTCCCACAGTGGGGTGGAGTCGTGATACTGAATCCCACCGAAGCGGACGAAGCTGCTCCTGCAATCATGACTAGGGAAGCGTTGGCCCCTGCTATGCACACTTTCTCGACCCAGCTGATGTCCCTCCTTGGTCTTCCGCAGTCTCCCGGATGCCTACCGCTGCGCATTTCCACACTTGTCAGGGTCCGAGCAGCATCTCTTCTTTTCTCAGCCTCGTCGACCCTCGGCGCGCTTGCACGACTGTACAACGCACTGCCGTCGATCCCGATACCTGACAAGGTCGCTAAGTCTGTCGATTTGACGACCGAACATCTACAACTTGCATGCGACAGTCTCAAAGAGGGTCGCTTCCACAGTGCGCTCGAGCATGCGCGAGTTGCAGAGGCAGAGGCAGAGAAGGCCTTCTTTGAGCGCTCTATGGTTGGGCAGGTGTACTTCCCAGACGAGCACAAGGTGGCTGTCTACCTGCCCCTTCTTGGGCCTGTCGCCGTGCCACTTATCATGGCTGCGTTGAAAGAGCTCCAAACGACAATTAGAAATTTCAAAGCAAGAAGGTCGTCTTGAGGTTTGAACAATCAATCAACAGTTTCAAATCCATGTACTGGCGCAACGCGCGAAGCATAAATTCTTATCCCAACCACCCAAGTCCCCATCCCCATCACCCTTCCAACCCCTCATAAACCGCCCTCTCAACCTCAACCCAAGTCCCCACAACCTTCGGATCCCCAAACGGCAACACCTGACTCGCAATCATGCCCGCAACCCCCTTCTCCCTATCGACCCACCAAAACAGATTCGCCAGTCCTGCCCACCACCCCGTATTCGCCGCGCGTCCCGTCGCCCCCGGTGCAATCGTTAAGAACATGCTCAACCCCCAGCCTTGCGGCGGGTCGCCCTCCTGCGGGTACATTTCCGGTGTGTGGTTTGCGAGGCGCGGATTTGCCGGTGCCGGGGAGTTTCGGGCGAAGTTTGGGTGTTCGGGGATTTGATTTTCGAACATTTGGTCGACGGTGGCTGGGGAGAGGAGTTGGTGAGAGGTGTGTGGGCAGGTGCCGTTGTTTGCGAGTGCTGTTAGGATTTCTGTTATATCGTCAGGCGAGTGGCTTTTGAGTGGTGGAGGGGAAGACAGGGAAGGACGTACTGATATACTCCTTCGGTTTCGCAAACAAGCCCGCGCCCCCAGAATGAAAGAAGCGCTCTTGCTCCTCCTTACTCTGCATATGGAGCGCCCGGCGATACAAATGCTCTCGTTCGCTCAGCTTCCCCTCGCCATCGCGCTGATGCATGTACGCGAGATTATCTCGCATTTCTTTGGACGGGAACATGGTTACGTCGTTGATACCCAGCGGCTTGAAAATGTGCTCTTGGAAGTAGTCGTTTAGTTTCTGGCCTGAGGCGCGCTCGACGATGATGCCGGCCCAGTCGAGATTCGTCTGTTTGTCGTGTCGTTAGCCCGCGTCATTACATCTCCTCCACTCCAGAAGAAAATCAAAAGAAAAAGGGGAAACATACACCATACTCCCACCTCTCCCCGGGCTGATTAAACAACGGCGCATCAACAATATCCCTCTCATCGCCCGTAAACTCATCCACACCCACAGCCCCCGCCCACATCGCGACCCTGGGATCCAAAAACGTATACGCGAACCCAGCCGTATGCGCCAACAGCATCCTTAACGTAACCGGCTTCTTTTGCTCCTCCGCCGTTTTCCCATCCGGATACACTTTCTTGCGCCCAATCTCCGGCGCGTATTTTTGTATCGTTTCGGCGGAGTCGAGAGATAGTTTCCCTTGCTCGACGAGCTGTAGACAGGCGATCGAGGTTACGATTTTCGTGCAGGAGGCGATCCAGAAGGTGGTGTCGAGGTCCATGGGCGTGGAGGTGTTGAGACCGCGGGCGCCCGAGGCGTGGGAGATTAGGGGTTCGCCCGTTGAGCGGACGGCGTGGAAGACGAGGCCGGGGGCCCCGTTGGGGCCCGCGGAGGTGGCGGCATCGAGGAGGGATTTTATGGTTTGTGTGGATTGGGGGGTGAGTGGCATTGTGGTGGGTGTGGAGGGGTTTTCGTGGGATTATTGGGGTTTGTGAGTTTGTGAAGAGTGCAGGAGGATGAGAGTTTTATACTCTTTGGGACACGGGATATCCTAGGTATGCCTGGAGTCTAAACATGACTGTGCATGGCAAGTACAGTGACCAATTACGAGAGGAAGAATGAGATGCTACTGCCCGCTTTGTCGAGTTCGGTGCATATGTGCTGAAGGAACCTGAGTCTCTTCAGTCGACTCGAACATGTACTAGATCATGCTTATCAAATATTTGCGCATGAGAACCCCTATATACCAAGAAGGGAAATGAATGCAGGCCTCATGGCTGCCGACTTGTATCCTGAAAACTTCCCTGTACCTGGTGTCTACATTAATCAATGACTTTTGATATCAACACTCTGGGTCGTGAGGTTGCTTCGTACCTACAAGAGATATTGATAGTCTTGCGCCCAAAAGCTCCAAGGTATAGCTCCCCATACCTACCCCGCATGCGGGGTTACCAAGCGCCGAAAGCGGTAATCCTGTCCACAACATGTTGCCCAGAGAGTGCTAAGCAGCTAAATCGTAAGGACATCTGAACACCTATATACACGAGTCATGCTTCTGGGAATCAGGAGTAGAAGTTCAGAGAAGGATCCCATTCGTTGCACCTGCAACGCTTTATTGGTTCGAAATTCGTGCATGTTGGCGGTCCCAACTCAACAACACCTGAGCACAAACCGTGGGAGCTCCCACTCCAACACTCATCACACTCCATCCCCCCTCACATGCCCCTCCTCCCTCTTAAGCCTATAAAACGCCAACTTCGCAAACCTTCCCAAACTAGCCCACAAATGCCGACCAGCAGCATGATCCATAATCCTCTCCAACAGTTTCACAACCGCGACGCGGACCTCCTCATTCGGATGAAACAAGCCCATAGCTATATAAAACAAGCCCGCGTTATCCGGGATCACAGACAGAATCTGCAAAATGACATCGTACTGCGCCTTTCCGCCCGCGATCTTCCTTCCAGTATCAAGTGTCAATCCTTGGTCGTCCTCAGAATCCGAGGTGCTGGGCCGGCCGGCTTCCTCGACGACGCGCGCTAGGGCGAGATAGATTGCAGCGCTTTGTTCGTGTGTTAAGCGGAGACAACGGAGGCGGTCGTGTTGGTGGGCGAGATCGATGTCGTGGATGAAGGTTTTGTGCCACCGGCGCGCTAGGTCCATTTTGAAGGTATGATAAGACCGTGTTTGGCGCCACGCTTCGATCCGTTGGACATTGGCTGCGAGCTCCTTCAAGCGGGACGCCTCGTCCGGCCACACATAACCGTGGCCCGAGACACCGTATGCGCCCTCGTCGTGGTCGTGGCCAGCGGGGTAGAGCGCGGAGGCGCCGTATACGGTCTCCTCAAAGGCGGTTGCGATGCGAGTGAAGCGTAGAATCCAAGAGCGCCATTTTGCGCGGATCACGTTCTCGCCGAGGCGGCTGGCGATGCCTTTCAGAAGGTGGTCCATGAACTGGTTGTCGCCGGTGGGGTCTACAGCTCCTTTGGCGTCGAAGCCGGCCTGGGCGGCTCCTGCAAGAGGCACGGGTATGCCTTGTTGTTGAAAGAATTCAACAGAGCTGTTGGCGGTGCCAGCATCGATCTTGGGGCTGATTTTCATGCGCCCTGTCGGCAGGTCACAGAGCAGATCCCACCACTCTGGAGTGTGTGCGAAGACCGGGTTCGTCACTCCTGCGATGAACCCTGGGACCTTCAGGAGGTCATCGATCTTGGTGAGATCGGTGTAGGGAAACGCATAGCGGACGAAACCTCGGAGTATGCCGCCAGATGCCAAGGCGCATGCTGCTAACACGGCTTCTGCAACCTCGCCGGACGGTCGGTTATGGCCAAGAAAGATGATCCTCTTCTGGGTCAGGAGTGCATTGATCAGCACTATGATGGGGTGTGTAAATGCGCCACTGGTGGTGAGGTGGGGATGTAACGCAAAGGGCTGTGGTTGGGTGGTGTGTGGTGTTGAGAAGGTTTGAATGAGTTTGATGAGAGAGAAATCGCCCACTGTCTCCGGGCTCAACGCTGTCGGCACTTTGATTGGAACCGGGATGCCATTGTACAGGACCTTGGACTCGAACTCGTGGGTATCGCGTGGCAATGAATATGGCTTCGGTTTGAGTTCGGACGATGCAGATGTGCGTTGGCTCTCTTTTCCTGCCTCAATCTCTTTGCGGTGGCGTATCATTTGGTCGAACTTCTCAATAAACATGTCCTTTGAATCGGTTGCTTGCAAGACATGGCTTTCCAGGGGTGATAGTTTCGGCATCAGGGAGAGGTCCATGTCGTTGAGGGCGTTATACAGTGATGCAAGCGTCTCCATAATAGGTGCGCGGAAGTACTCTTCCAAAGCAAGGAGCAGGAGTGGCTTGTATATATGGAGAAAGGAGTGCCTCGTGCATATTGCCATGGCTTTTACAATAGCACCTCTGCAATATGTCAGCCGTTGCTCAGAAGGTGCTTCCAGCTGCAGTGTTACCGTTTCACTGTATTGTCTTGCTTGGTGTTCACAAGATTCAATACATAGACCAAGGGTGGCCCATCAGGGTCGTCCGCACGGTTGAGCTCCTCGTCTGAGTCCGAAACATAGTCGTCTGAGTATTCCCCTGCGTCGTATTCTTCTGCACGCGCAGTTGCGTCCTCCTGATTCTCGGCAGCAAGCCTCTCTTGTCTCTGTCTCCTTTTCTTTGCCCTCCTTGCCTCCCGCTCCTCATCCTCGAGGCTGGTGTCTTTGTGGAGGAAGAAAATGGTCCAATCTTGGCTTCGAACGTGAGCCTGATCAGGCAACATCAGCTCGGCCAGCATAGTCTCGTCTCCTGATATAGCACTGGGGTACTGGTGTTCCATGACCGACCCGCGGTCAATGTCGAACGACGCAACCAGTATGTATTCGACATGTTTCTCTGTGGAGTCGGCGGGATATTGGGAGCGTAGAGGCGGCGAGTTCCTCGTGGACACGGTCGACTCCTCGTCTTCGCGCACCATGGGCGGCTGCGGGGACCGACCCTTCTTTGCGTCGTTAGGCGTTGATATCGCCGACGGAGATCGGGACGGCGGGAACGAGGACAAGGATAGTTGGCGCTGGAGACCCTCAGGCCTTTGGGTAGCTACTTCAGTCATCTGGGCAGCCCACCATGATGGGGGTAGTAAGATCGGCGGTGTGCGGGGCTTGCTGCAGCGGCTATGGGGCACACGTCTTGGTGTTCGGTATTAGCAGCGTTCGCAGGAAGAGAAGCTCTATTGAGGGTAGAGGCCGAGCTAAAGAAGGGTTTTGCAGCTGGAATATTCGACACAATGCTGAGCAGAGTGAGCAGAGCTCAATTGATCTCGCAAGGGGCAGTTCACTTGCGAGGTTCAGGGACGCGTGCGTAGCTTGATCTGGTCTAGCGCGTTGCGGGGCGTCGCGACTTCCTGCGGTTGCCAGGGTAAGCTTTGCCAAGACTAAACACATCAACACCATCAATGAGCTCATCGCATCCTCGACATGAACCATACTGGCCTGCACATTACACCACATAAAATGGTGAGATTCTATCCCGTAGAGTATGGGCAGAGCTAATACTTATACAGTCGTCAACACCCAACCCGTACAAGCCTTCTCCACTATCCTTCAATAGCCCGAGGACCTCACCTTTCCGCCGCCAGAACTCGCCAGCAGCACAGTCATCTCCAGCTCCGAGACCGTTGACTCCATCTAGCTCGCCTTTGAAGCCTACAGCTGCTGGTACGCCGAGTATATCTCCGCTCAAACCCGCCGCTGGCACACCATCCACGTCGCCTCCGAAGCCCACAGCCGCGACACCCTCGAGCTCGCCTCTGAAGCCGGTATCGCCACCACCTCACAGCCTCCCATACTCTCCTTTGGGAAATGTGGTCTCAAAGGACACACCGAGCCCACCACCATGGCTGACAAAGAGGGACTCCTCAACTTCAACCGCCCCAGAGGCTCCGCGGTCGCCGACACGCCAAATTTCAGAATCATCAGCGCATACGGTCCGGCCATTGAGTACGAGCAATATTGCAGCCCGCTTTGAGACCGCCGCTTCTACGAAGAAGTCACCTCCGCCTATGGACCGCCCGACCCCGAGTCCGGCTCCCAGGCCAGCCGCCAGGCCAGCTGCGGTGGTCAGGACCACATCTACCGACGCCCTGTCGAAGCTACCACCTCCTCTCCTCCACAGCATGCGCGAATCTTTCAGTGTTCTTGACCGCGACGACGACGGCCACGTCGATGCCTCAGACGTTGCCGACATGCTGTCCCAGCTGGGCCTGACAGCTACACCTGCAACTCTGTCTTCCTACTTCAACGGGGCTCAGTCCATCAATCTAGCCACATATCTCAACACCCTTTCTGATCTACTTTCCGCACTTTCACATCCCAGTGAGCTCACTGCTGCACTGGAAGCATTCGACGACGGAGATGATGGCCAGATTGACCTTGCGGAGCTGAAGGACGCGTTGCTGCATACAGCACCTGAGGAAGGAGAGAGGAGATTGACGGAACGCGAGATTGACATGGTTGTGGATGGCTTCAGTGGGAGGAGGGCTTTCTCGAAAGGTGGCAAGGGTCTGGGGAGGGGAGAGGTGTTCCGGTACCAGGAGTTTGTTGCAAGCCTTACAGGAGGTGGTGGCGGTCAGGATGGGGCAGAGGCGGTTTCTCAGGCTTGAGGTAGTACCGCAGAATTGGTTCTGTTATTGATTCTTGTTGGGCGTTGAGGCTGGTGTTGGGGTCGTTATTTCGGTTCGGTTTGCCGTTGTTTCAGCGTGTAGTATGAATGATGCGCTTCATGCTCCCTCTCAATAGAGCGTTAGTATATAGTGTACGCGAATGGGAAAAGACCAGTGGCTCCCAAGAAACACTACGAAAATGATCCTTGATGATAGCTTTGTGCAAGACAACAGAAGGGGCGCTGATCCTGTGCCCAGTACTCTCTCCCACTGACCCAAAAAATCACGGGAAACCTTCCGGAATTATACCGTCCTCGTCTCTCACTCCAACCTAATCCTTCCCTCTCCCGCAGCGCCCCCATCCCCCTCCTGCGCACCAACCTCCAATATCGCCCGATACCACAGCAGCCAAACACTCACAGTGCAAAGCCCAGCATAAAGAACCAGAAAAACAGCCGGCGCCCCAGCAAAAGTAAGAAACCCCTTCCACCACATAATCCGCATGAGTTGAAGCATATCTCCCATTGTACGATCCGGCACTTCCAAGTTCCTCTCAAGCCAGTTTGGAAATACTATAGAAATAATTCGCTCGTACACCAAGTATATAGACAACAAACGCGACACTCAAAACAAGGAGTCGGTAGGTGGGTGGTCCGAGTCGTAAAGAAATCTTGACCCGTCCGCTTTGGTGGCCCCAGTATGAGGTACATGGTGCGGGATGGGCGTTGTAGGCGTGTCGGTAGTCGTTGCTTCTGAGTGTTGCGCTTAGGGGTGTGGGGGTTTTTGGAAAGGCGCGTTGACGTGGGTCGTGAGGGGTTGTGGTATCGGTTACTGGGTCTCGGTAGCAGGGCTGCTTGAAGCGTGGTAGCTGGGTCCAGGGATAGGGAAGGGTGACTTCGAAGCGCCGGAAATGAGAGCCGTTGATTTTGCTGTGTAGGCGTGCGTAGTAGCAGTATATGAGTGCGCATAGTGGTATGTAGAATAGCGAGAGGGCCTCACTGTTGTAGGTCAGCGAAGCACTGGTGATGTGGAAGGTATATAGATACCTTGAGGGGATCCTGGCTTTTCTGTTCTCATAGTAATGTATTGACACGGGTATAAGCACGGCTAACGCGTACACCAGGAGGCTTGTGGAGACAAGTCGGCAACCAAGCCAGGAATGGAAACCGTTCTGGCTTTCTGGCGTGTATTGAAATCTGGCCACAGTCGGGCAGTGCACGGAAATTGGGACAGTTGCTGCTTGAGAGCTCGGAGTAGCTGCTATTTGTGCACTACTAGCCCCGCCCACTGGAATCAACGGGGTAGAGACCAGTGTTCCCTGTTCGTGCGATTGCTTTGAGTACGCATCGGCCAAAAGACCATTTCCGCTCGGTGAGGCATGATCGTGGCCGTCATCCGTGTACCGATGAATCGAAAGTGGTTCAACGCTGGTATCTACCGGCTCGTACAGCACCCCGCTGTCAGTGGAAAGCAAGAAGCGCCATATCATATAGGAACCCAGAGCATAGTAAGGTAAAAGTGCGATCACAAGACCAACAACCTGTAACCTCATGGCCCAAGGCAGGCCCTGCGAAGAACTGAAGTACTGTCGCGTGAGTAGTCCATGGACGAATAGGTCAACGATAGCGTAGGACGCTGGAGCTACGCATACAGCTACGCGGTACCGTCTGCTGGGTCGACGAATCGCGAGAAACCATTCTGGGTCCCGAAACAGCTGATTCCGGAGATACCATGAGACAAATTCGAGAAAGACGAGACAAAGAGTCGTCGGCAGAAGGGACGTGGGAGAGTATGTCCAACTTGCGAATAGGAGAGCGAATAATATCGCTCGGTGAAGAGAGGAGCTCAAGAACAGACCCTTCTTGTAGAGTTGCTGTTTGTGATGGAAGAGTACCCAGAACTTGCGTGCGTAGTAACGGGAGTCCAGGCTCACACGCATGTTGACGGTGCATGGAGCATGTCAGCCTGTGGGGGAGCTGGAAGAATGCGCTTCAAGTCGTATCAATGTCGTCCTCCTGTAAACGGTTTCGAATCTGCATTGCTTCGTTGTCTCTTGATTGTGTCCGGTAGAGAAGCCCTGAGCCGGCAGAGAGCTGGAGGTGTTGTTGGGAGCCTGGCCAGGATCTATAAATAGTAAACGCTGCAACGCGAATCTTGGCAGCCCTTTCCACGCCTTCTCAACTTCAATAGCACATTAACAAGAGATTCACTTCATACAAACTATATGAAGAAGACGTCAAGGCAACACTACCGCCGTAGAACACACTCGGGCTGAGGGCACGTCACATGCAGTTCTATCCCACTTTGACGTCGCCATCACCTGCGCTTGGAAAAAGCGTGTATCATTGTATCACAAGAGCTATGATTTGACCTGGATGGAGTATTTATGCAAGATGCTTCCTCGCTTATTGGAAGCTAACGTGAACATGGTCCCTGTTTCAAGTCAGCTACGGCAATGGAGATGGACGAGTCAGACCTACCAGTGGTTCTCACGGACATTACCTCTGTCCTCCATAGTTCTCCAGGAAGACCAAGCCTTGACGGCGTCCTGGGAGGGATTCCAAATCCTCTGTCCCCAGATGATGTACTTCACCTTCAGGGAGGCCTGGTTGTTCATGATCCATTCGGCGATGGCCTTGCCACCGATGGAAGCAGTCTGCAGACGCAGTTAGCTATGCCGACGTTGGAACACTGGAGTTCCATACCTCGGTGACATCGCTGCACATTAGGTCGACCGCCTTGCCGCAACAATGGTCCGAAGCACCCGAGGCAGAGCAGTCGCAAGCCCTGACACAACCGATGTCCCTGATACGGCCCGGGAACTGGGCCACGACCCTCTTTGCTCCATCCACAGATACTTGCTTGCAAGGCCCTACAGCGGGGATCTTAGGCGCAGCATATCCTCCAAATCCAGTCGCTGAGCTCTGGCAACATTTGAAGCCCGAGGGACCAGGGCAAAGTCCACTGAGGGAGCTGCCGGCGCAGTCGCTCGACCAGCGGCAATTTCCAGGACTGGCGCCGCACGTCGGCTTCGCACAGCATTTGACATCGGCAGGGTCACGGGGGCAACCTCCGCTGCTTGTGACACCGCCGTTCGAGGAGCACGTGGCAGTGCTTACGCAAACACCTGTCATAGCTTAGTATCAACAAGTGAGGAGGCATCGGAGAAGACGGACCAGCGACGCCATTTGCGCCGTAGCAGGGCTCGTTGAGAGCAGCAAACGCTACCTGCGATGCAAGAATGGCAGAAACGGCGAACCAGCGCATTTTGACGAAGATTGCAAAGATAGCTGGAGTAGGAAGAAGGAAGAAAGTACCGGGCTGTGGCTTCGTGAGAGAGCTCTTTACTCGTCTTATATATGGACTCAAGCGCCGAGTTTCATATGTGATTGCAGGGCACGAAGTCACTTCCCCGCATTCGAAAGTTCACGCCACAGGCTCATCGTTACCAGAGGCGCGTATGGTCGTAACACTGGTCGCTTGTTTTGTTTGGCGACTTAGCGCGATGTGGAAGGCGGTTTCGCCGGTGTTGTTTCAAGGACGGAGATCCCCGGTCATAAATCTCCACACCAGACCACAAAAAGTTCCGGGCGCAGATCAAACTCGGAAAACGTGCTTGGCGAGGTCGAGACCGATCCGACACAGGTCAAAGTGGAGATGAAAGTTATCCAATTCCCTGCGGTAATCATAAGGAGGATCGTACAACCGGACGAAACACTTCTAAAATTGATGACGGCATCTTGTTAACTTAACAGTCGGAAACGATATTGTCGTCTATGGATCCTATGGACGGCGTCAGTCTGCGCGCTTGAGCAAAAAGTCGCATCAACATCACATGCGCGAAATACCTTTAAATCCGAGCCCCAAGCGCCTATACGAGCTGCAGGTTTTCCTCAGTAGCTGCTTCGAATTCCCGTATCAAATCTTGGTCTGCGATTCTCCCAACACCCAATCGCCGAAAAACACCTTCCCGATCAGGCAGCTCTTCAAGAAAAAGAACGTCCATCACCGGGTCACTGCGTTTCAAAAGGAATCCGCTCCGTACATGTCTACTGGAGACCTCGAGTGCGAGCACCGCAATCCCGTAATCGTCACATACACCAGGTGCAGTGTCCAATCTTTCCAGAGAGCCCCAACCCGCGATGACTTCTGGCCGAGGGGCTGCACATATCGCTCGCCAGGGAGCCGATGACGGAACCGGACTGTATGCAGTGGAGACGGCAGCGTTGTAGAGGTTTTCTTCAGTGCTCAAATACCCTCGTATATGAACCGTGTGGACCTTGCCTCCCACATGTATGCAGCTGAAGAGATTTGCAGGGTCAAAGAGCTGCGACTCGGTCTCCCGTGGGATGATGGCACCGTCTGCCAGCCTGAACTCCGGATCTTCGTGGCTCTTCCTCTCGCAAAGACATACGCCTTCTATGCTCAAGCTCGGCTTCATGGTGCGGTCCTTCACTGGCCACTTGAAGGGTGCGAGTATTGAGGCCCAGCTCCACGTGGGCGCAACATCGAGCTTTGGAAATGGCTCTGCACTTGCCGAATGATTCTGTTCCCAGAGCAGACCATGATGAAGATCCATGAGCCACAGCCCGGCCATGAATGTGTTATTTGGACTGGCAGCAATGCCCCTTTCTCCATTGTTGTCCCTCTCAAGCACAGCGCCAACCTCCTTCGCAAGACCTGACACAGCTTTTATGCGATCGAGATCAGGCCTCGTGAGATAGCATGTCGAATAGACTTCCAGAGCCCGGTACCAAAAACCCAGAATATCTTCATTTGTGTAATGAAAGGATGACTTGATACGCAAATGTGCTTCCAAAGCAGGTCCAGCAGCATTGAGCGTGATCTGGGATTCATCGTCTGCGAGTGGCAGTTCCTCCTGGCATTCGAAGAAAAGCCCACTCGGGGTATACCAGAGCAACCTCTTGCTGAGCAGCCATTCCTGAAGGATCCAGCCTCGCCGGAAGAGGATGCTTTCGCGGATTTGAGAGACATAGTCTTGTACTAACGGAGTCTTTCGCGCAAACACGTAGAAACTGCCTGCGAGAACGTGGTTCCGATCTCGATAGGGAAGACGCGCCAGGCGTGAAGCCCATGGTCTGGGTGAGTGATCCCGATGTCGAGGTTTCAGAATTCCGTTCCTCATGTCCTCCGCAGTACCGGCAATAGTGAAGACCGAGTACTGGTAGTACTGCGCCATTTTAGTTGCCTCTTTACCCCAGTCCTCCCCGCCGTCCCCATCCTGGATAATACATATCGAGTCTATCCATACGTATTTGATGCCAAATCTCTCCGCGAGGCCAAGAGCGTCCCGAAAGAGTGGCGGGAGATTATCTAACCCTTCACCTTGGAGTCTCTTGGCGTAGTTCTCCGTCGTTGTCTTGCACTCTGCAGTAGCAGTATTCCATCTATGCGTCAAAGTGAGGTACGCTCCACGCTGGCCTTGGGTTTCCCGAAGACAAAGCCTCCTGGTGTTTGGAGTAATTTCAATGCAGCGAGTAGGTAGTGGTGCATTGTGCGCATCGAGTTGCACTCCAGAAACCGTCTCGTTACACTTTCTGTGCCCAGTACATCCTGCGATCCAGGCAGATGCAGTCAAGAAGCTTTCGTCGGATGCTGGATCATTGCCGATATATCTTCCAACGACATCTCCACTCAATGCAGCTGGACTTTGTCTATCCGCAGCCACGCATAACTCATACGGTGACGCATTCCGCACGTCGACATCATCGTACCTGTCACCCAGCTCGAGCAGCAAACGGTTGACTCCCAGACCCATTTCTTTCCGTTCGCTCTTCGTCTTTGCAGGGAGATGATCTCGAGAGAGTGTCATGTGCACGTATATATCCGGATGTCTTGTTTTGCGCTTGCCAAACCCATTGTCGTAGAAGTACTCTGGGACCGGAACGTCTTTGACACAGTCAAGCAACAGCGTGCAAAACTCGCAGCCATTTTCTGCGCTTTCTCGGACGTCTCGGAGGAGATAGCCTCTGCACAAGTTGGGGCTTTGGGTGAAGGTCTGGATGTCGAACTTTTGGCAGCGCCTGCAGAGCCCGTGGTATTGTGGCGGTGATGCATGGGATGCGGACGGTTCTTCATCGCTGTTGTGCGGCCATACATCTATGTCTAGGTATGGATGAGGGTCGATTGTGTCAAGTGAGATTAGACTGCTGCTTCGATTTAGCATTGTGCTTGTGGAATGTATAACGCAGTTGAGTGCGGGTCAGCTGGAAGGCGCTGTGCGGGGATATCACCGAATCGGGTTGTGGCTGGGGTTGAGGCTATTTTTGGCTTAGGGAAAATGGGAACTACATGAAGTATTGACGCTTCAGAGAGATTTGAGCCTTCACGTGAGGAGTAAAATGTCTTATTGTACCCCCGTATGTTGAAGACGCAACGATTTGGCTTACCGTAGACAACTGAGAGGGCTGGTGTGGTCTTAGCCCTAGCAAGCCCCCGGAAATGACGACCCTTGGGGACGAATACACACTTCTGGTCAATGTCTGAGCACTCCTTAACATGCAACTCCATGAGGAAGAAGACTCGCTGATGGCTGGAGAGGTTGCGCAGTTGGATTGATGAGCATCCAAAAGCCGGAAACCCTTGGGGACATTCAGGCATATGATGTATATAGAGTATACAAAGTATATAAAGTAACACTCAGTTCCAGATCAGAGAAGTAGATACAAGACGCGGTTGAGCTTTTTGGATGTTGCAATATGCAGATACATGAAGATGCTGTAGGGTTGTATATGAAAATCTTCCAATGCCATTCAATAGGAGAACGTAACGGAAGATAAGCAAATCATAAATGTCATTACATAGAACCCCAGCGAACCCCACAAGGGCCACAACAAGGCTTCGCCCGCCGCACACTGCCTTCAGTCGACTGTTATAGTGTCGCTCGCAGTGCGACTCTTTATGCTTGGCAGAGCAGCCGTAGGGGGGTGAAAAGTGCACAATCGCTGGTCGAGGTACTCCGAGGACCTGAGGAGCCCATTGTGCATGACTGCCTCGGAGATTGGGCGTAGTAGCCGGCTCTGGTGGGTCGCTGAGGGTTCCGGCATCCCGGGGGTCGTCTCATTGTATTCGAGAACGTCAACAACGAACTCTTTTGGCGAGCGCGTAACGTACTCTCCCCGGGCCCCGAGCCATTTCGTGGGAAACCTTGTCGGTTTCTTCTTCCCCTCCTTCACCATAGCTGCCCACATCTGTTTGGACAGTTTTCTCAGCGCATCTCCCTCTGCCGTCCCTTCGTAGATTGTCCGAAAAAATTCTGGGTCTGGGATGCGCTTATCCTTCGGGCTAAATGTCCACCAGAAAAAGTAGAGAAGCTCCGATTTGGTCTTACGGTCAATAAGCTCATCCGCCAGGACATAGAGAGCTGATGCTGTGGAGGACTCTTCCATGTACACATTCCAAGGGTCCCCATCTTCCGTTACAACGGGGATTTCTCCAGTATGAATGTAGTGTGAATATGCCCTGAATGTGTCCGTGTGCGCCTCTGGTAATTTTACAGTATTGTCCGCGGTCTTATTCCATCTGCTGCTCAATTTGTTCTTAAAGAAGGTGGATCGTCGTATGACGAGATCTGCATTAACAACAAACTCTTCCTGTTCATCTCCGTCTTTGCCGACGATGACACGACAGAGTGCGGTGCTGGGGAAGCTAGGGTTATCAGCAGCTGCTTAAGCATCGAACATCCTTCCACAATACTCACTCAAAGATCTTCCTCCTTTTCCTGGGTGGCTGTCCTACGCTATTCGTCCCATCTTCAGTCCTTGTGTTCTTAAGAGTGGTAGCGGAATGGCGTGTAGTGTCATCGGTGCTTTTGTTCGTTACGACGTCCGTGTTATTGTTCGTAACGGCCTCAGTGTTGTCGTTTGGGACGAGTTCGGCGCTGTTACTGATCGCAGCACTCCTGCCGGTGTTCAAGACAGCCTCACTGTCGTTGTTCGCCATTGCCACAGCGGGCGCCCAATAGGCACGCGCTCTCGGGTTCATTACGGAATGTTGCCCCGGGGTAGAACGATGGCATGGGAAGCGGGCGGGCAGCAGACAGTGCTTATATAGGTCGCTGAGATTGTGGGCTTTGAGACCATAGCATCCGTGTCTCACTGTCAAATGACCACCCAATCCCAATGGGGAAAGAAGTGACGGGTACGCGTTGCAAACTGACACCGACGCACCCGATCCCGGTTTCCCGGAGCTGTTTTGAAGCGCAACTTTATCAATTTGCTGCACATTATGGGCACATCTCATACGTACCGCCGAGCAAGAGTTTCCTTCCCGGTTCTGCCGGAGGACGGACTTGAGGTCGGGGTCACTTGATTGAGTTGTTCATTCTGGAGTCCGCTCAGGTACAAATTTACATTCTTTTGTGATGATATGACCCTCATATACATTGTGTGTTAAATGTTCTAAAGTCCTCATGCAGTTTTTTCTTTCAAGACCGGCAATATTGCAACACAAAATGATAGAGCGATATGGGTTAAGATGATGGAGGAAAGCGTAAACACTTTTGTAATCTCCAACTCCGAAAGATTAGGGTTGTGATGCGGGACCCCTGCCGTTGATTTCGTCATTCAAACACGTCCAATGCACCGTATCTCTTGATGCAGCCCATGCGGATCGATATTGGCCGAGTATTCGTGACTCAGGCGGAAGGGAGGTGGTCGTGGGCAAGAAGGCGCACGATTCAATTTCGAAATAGTCGTCGCCCATACGTAGGCCATTTGGCATGGCCTCGTAGAGAACAGAGCGTCCACCTGAACATGTGACATATTCCCAACATCGGGCGACGTCGATGACGAGATCTTTCGGAGCATGTTCCAAAAACTGGTCCCTAGTGTCGTTCCACCCCTCGGAATCCCTTTTAACAGCATGTACAGTTACGAGTACCCAGACGTCGAACACCATGACCCTCATTGGGTCTCCTGCTACGGTGCCTTCGTAGATCAACCCAAAGACTGACTTATCTGGGATTCGATTCTCTTTCAAGCTGAACGTGCTCCAGAACCAGAAGCAAAGCTCTGACGTTGTGGTGCAATCAATGAGCTGCTCGGCAAGAATATACAGTCTAGATGCGATGTAGCTCTCCTCCCTGTAGATGATAGCAGGCTCTTGATTGGAAGTAGGAGACTGGCAAAGTGGAGGAGTTTCAACAACTACCTTGCAGTCTGAAGCAAATTGTCCCGAAGAGCCGGTCATGAGGGGTATTTCGCCCGTACGTATTTAGTGCAGGTACGCTCCAAAGACGCCTGCACATTCGTCCGGTAATCTGACAGTTTTGTCGTCGGGCGTCTTCCACCTGTCGCTGAGTGCTGTCTTGAAAAAGACCGAGCGTCGCATGAGGAAGTCGGCGTTGTCAACGAATTCTTTCTGGTCGTCCTCTTTGCCCACGATGATACGGCAGAGATTGGCGTCGCTGAAGCTAGGTTCCTCAGTACCTCGCCCATTGTTGCAGGTGGCTCTAGAATGCTCACTCCAGTATCTTGGGCCTCTTGCTCGGAGGAGCGTGTATGTCTTCCGCTCCATCATGAGTAAGTCTCGGAGCTGCATCGGTGTTGTTGCTCGTCGTGGTCGCCTGATCGGTGCTGTTGTTGGTCGCCGGATCGGTGCTGTGGCTCGTCACCTGATCGGTGATGCTGCTCGTCGCCGGATCGGTAGTGTTGCTGGCCTCGGCATGCATGCTGTTTTGCACCTCAATGTCGGGACCGTTGTCCATAGTGACGTTGTCGGTGGTTCTCGGAGCAGTATCATCGTTGTTGTCCGCCATTGTGGGCGACCAACAGGCACCGGAGAGTGTTTCGAAATGTTGCAAAGAGTCAAACGAACGGGCGGTGGATCAGGCTTTATTTAGATGCTCGCGTGTGGGAGTTTGTACTGCGCAAATTTCCACCCTTGCATCGTGCCTTACTCTTGAGATTGACCGCATGTCCTGATTAGGAAAGAAGTGACGGGTACACGCGTCGTTGCAAACCGACATACCCGTCCAATTTAGAGATTTCGAAGAAGTGCTGGAACAAAACTATACAAGACTCCTGCAAATCAACGCATATCGCAGAATAAGACTTCCAGGGTTCGCCGTCAACTGGTAAACTGATAGAAAGGAGTTTAGATCACGTGATTAAGAGATTCACCTTGACCAGGAAACATTTGTATCTCTGTGCGAACTGTGTCCTCAAAATTGTGACGTACCTATGGTAGACTCTGAGCCGCGAGCCATCTGCAGAACCAGAAGCTCCTCCGCCGAAGAAGCTACCGACATTTACGCTGCAAACCCATTCTTCACAACTCAGATTCAAGATAGTTCTCAACACCAGCAGACCTGGCAACATTACCCGACTTCCCTTTGGTGTGTCGCTGATCGATTAGAACTCCAGCAAGTTAAGCCAGGAACAGCTTCGGGAGGTCATCGAGATCATCCGTCAGAGCGCTCTTATCGACGGTGGACCACATGGCTGGCAGCAAGCGTCTGATGGGACTGCTGTCCACCGTGGTGTCATAGAACACTCTGATCGCAGATCCAGGAGGCAAGCAGCGCGATCCCTGCTTATCGCGCTTATCGACAGTCTCAAAGATGCATCGAACAACGGCGTTCTTGGTATTGATGTCCTGCAGTTTCTCGGCCATACCGTAGATGAAAGCCATGTCGAGATAGTCGTAGTCACAACGGGTTTGCCATTCGTCACTGTCGACTGGGGTGACGGTGTCGTCGCGTGGTAGTTTTCCAGTGTACAAGAAAGTCATGTACAATGCGAACGTCTCTGGATCGTCTTCGGGGAGACTGTCAACTCGATCGCGGGATTCAATCCAACTTCCGTTCAGAGCTCGACGAAAAAACTCAGCGCGGGAGACAAAGCTTTCATGGACGACGAATTCTTGTTGTTGTTCGCCTTTGCCGAACCTGATAGTGACGAGTGTGAAACGGTCAAAGCTGCCAGGCGTTTAGTACTGGTCTCTCCAATCTAGACAATCGCCGTACCTCATGACAGAGTGCCGCTTTGGCGACGGCGAATCGGAGAGAATGGCCATTAGCAATAACGGATGACCCTGAACGTAGTATAGGTGCGTAGAGTACAGACTGGAACGGCAATCGGTTGAGGGTTGGAGGTAGAGCAGGGCGAAGGGGAAAGCGTGGCTTATATAGGTTCGATGTCTCAGCCGTTCACAAGTGAACTTCTTCTCACTCACCGATTCGCCGGTGACGAATCAAGGGTCGAACAGATCTCACGATGAAGGAATGGTCGATGAGGACGTGATGTGTCGATTCAGTTCACCGCTCTCACTCATTTCGTAGTCATTGGCGATGGCGTGCGTACCCGCAAGTGGAGACGGATCCGGGGCACCAAAATATTGTGTCTGCTCATGAACGGTGAGTTTGCAGCATCCGGAAGTTCTCACTGTCGAAGGCAGTGTCGATCAGGCCTCAAGTTGAGGAGAAACTGAAGAAAGCTGGTCATCAATTTGAAGGCTAAGTGGCAAGGTGATGGAGCAGGGAGAGATATCGTGCTGTGATCAAGTCCCGTGCAACTATCATCTCACCAGTTTTGCCATGCATCATCTTCTTCATCAATAGGTGTCGGTTCCACCATTGACAGTTCCCCAAATTGACTATTCATCTCATCATCACTGCTATCACAATCCTCTCCCGCTCCGCCATCCACGGCCACCTCTTGCACGGTGACGCTCGGCACGGACTTTCCTTTCGAGTCGTGCTTGACTGGCGCAGAGGCGAAAACAGCGTCCAGCGAGACTTTTGGCAGGGGAGCACAGTCGGGCTTGTCCATATCCACCATGCTGATTTTGTGCTCCTCTTCGCTATCGTTGTCTGAATCGCTAGGGCGCAGGCCACGCGCTTGTTGAGGAGGAGCGGGAGGGGTAGGAACCACGTTGGACGGACTCTGTTTGTGGATGCTTCGAGAAGCAACGGGGAATGTAGCTGTCCTGGTTGGGATTGCAGCAGTTGCTCGTCGGGGGTCGCGCACAGGGGGAGGTTCATCATCCAACAGGTCTATCAGTGGTGCTGGTGCTGCTTGTGGCATTGTTTTCCTTGCTTGGAGCGCTGGCTGTTGTGCAGTTCGAGACCGAGGATCATGCCGGCCCCGCGTAGGTGCCTTGCGGGTCTGTGCAGGCGGAGCGCTGTCCATTAGGGATTCGAACCAGTCTTCGGACGCGGATGTAGCCGGTGCACGTTGGACCTCCTGTGATTTACCGCTATGCTCTCGCTCTTTGGCCTGCTTACGCACTTGGTCCTTCTTCCTTTCCGAGACCTCAAGGGCCCGCTCCTGATCTGCCACTTTATTGAAGTCGATATCGCCCAACCCGATCTGCGTCAAAATCGTTCCAACGAGGAAACGGTACTTGTCATGGCCGTTGACAGTCTTGCTCATGTCGACATTCTCAATGCCGTATACTTCTTGTACTTCCTGAAGCCCAGCCACCCCAAGTTGTAATTTCGCCGATCGATAGAGGAATCCAAGTATATAGTCCTCTTTGCTGTGCACGTTGACGACTCGGCCGGTAACGACTGCGCGTATGCGTCTCCAAGAAGACGTATCAGAAGGCACAGGCGTGCCCATCAGTACGACAGACTCAACGAGGCCGAAAGCATGATGATCAGCCAACTCCAACAGGCAGGAGTAGATGACACGAGCCCCGATAGAGTACCCCATCAATGTGACGGGCCGTTCACCTTGGACCTTGTCCATCAGTGCTCGCGCCATGACTTTGCCGGCCTTGTCCGCGCGAGCGATCGCAACGGAAAACGGGTTTTCCAGGACGCTGGCTGCCTTGACAAGCCCAAGGGGCCACAACCCAGCGTATAGTGCGCCAAGGAGCGTCCGGCTGACAAGCGTGTAAGTTAGACCGTCCCAGGCGTAACTGAAGAGAACATCGTTCAGCGAATTTCCAAGCCGGAGCATGGCGTCGAGCTCGAACCGAAGCGAAAACGGCTCAGTGCCAGTGGCATCGATGACTTCCCAGGGCTTATTGACATCGGATGGCGAGTTCAACCACCCGCTTACGCCAATTGAAACACGAAGCCGATGTTTCTCCCGCTGGCTCGGGTCTAGGGCATTCTCCTCATCTGCCCACTGTTCTCTCTGCTGGGCGTTGGGCTTGTCTGAGTCTAGACGCGCTGTGAGTTTTTTGAGTGTGAGGAATGGATAACCCATACCTTGGATAGGGATGAACTCGAAGTCATCAACTTCACGAGCGTATTGCCGCATCAGCTTCCCAGTCATCTTGCCACCGTAGGCACCAAAAAGTGATCCTATCAGCACAGAACTCCCAGCAAGAGTACCCAGGAGCCCAGAAATCGCTCCCAACCCGAGACCACCCATGACACTGCCCACACCAGCTGCCAACAGAGGCGCCGCAAGACCACCGGTAACACCTATCAAGACTGCACCGCCCACAGCAGCAAGACCGATCTTCCACCTACTCGAAGACGCATTACTCGCAGCCTCCTTCTTAGCAGAGCCTTCGGCATCCATCCGAGAGGCAACGGTAGCCAGAAGTCCTTGAGCGACAGACTTTTCGTGGTCGGCAAGGACGTCAACCCCGACCCCCAGGCTCCCTGCCACCCGAAGAAGCAACATTCTGGAATGGGCGGTATAATGTTCCAAGCTGAGAAGCAGCAGGAGAAGGCAATGGAGCACCAAGACTCTTTTGTCTTGATCAAGCCGGCGGATCTTGTTTTCAACATTTTCGTAGAAGCCATGACGTCCAGTACTGGTAGCATTGGAGGGTGTATTGCTGAAAGGATCGCTGCCGAGATCTATCAACAGGGAACTGCCTTGTCTGGCTCTCTCCGCCTCTTCGGCCTGCTGCCGTCTCTTTGTCTTTGCCTGGCGGACGACCTCCCCTCTTAGACAGAGGACCTCACAGAGACGGTTGAGAACGCCCGCACGCCACTTGTCGAAGAACGTCAGCGCGCTCCGCCGCAGCGCTTGCATTTGGGTAGTGCCAATCTCTTGCTGTCTCAGGGACCGCTCCCTGTCGGCTGCCATAGAAGCCTCGTCTCTAGGAGCATCGAAGCTGATGAGGTCGTTCACAGGACTGGGCCTGGGGGGATTCGGCCCAGAAGTGGGCATGCAATCATTGTTCGTTTTGCCGGCATCAAAGGTCGCTGCCAGGTCGGCACGCATGGCATCTGCGCATAGCAATACGAGAAGCGCCAGTTCCACGCGAAGAGCTGGCGTGTCGAGAACAGTGGTCAAGGAGGCGCCCTCATCGGATCGTGGTGCTTCAGAAGCGGTCCCAGTGATGACATTGGCAACTCTGTATTGGACCATGTTGCCTCGGCCTGGCTTTTCTGTCGAAGTTGCGTGTCAGTAGGAGAGTTAGTTGTCAATATATGCGCTGCCCGAGGCAGTGAACAGCAGATGCCCCGCTTGCCCATATTGGGAAAAGGGGTAACGCAAGGACTTGGGCACAGTAAGACAACCGAAACGCCATCTCTGCATCAATCTCATGTTGGTTGCTGGATCTCGCGTTTCTGTGCATGGGAGACGTTCGAATGTTGCTGGAGTTGAGTGGAGTTGCAGAGTGGAGCTGCCCAGTGGAGGGGCAGCGACTTGGCGACGACGCGTGGGCACGTGTTACCGTGTCTGTCGGCGTATCCGCTAAGGGAAACTTTGAAACTTGTCCGTTCGAGATGTCAATTGCCCGTATGCGAAGACTTTGGATATGCGAATCGGCGATTACGGCACCGCAGGGCATCGAATGATTCATTCATCACTGGCAAAGTTGTTGCACTAGACTAAACTCCTCTAAACTCCTCAGAGCCTAGCGGAGTTCGCACGTGGCGATAAGCAACGATAAGATCGTCTCCAACAATTCATCTCAAGAGTTGCATCTTTTGCAAGAGAGCAGGCAAATCCAACATGGGAGGCCCAATCCGCGACTCAGCGCAAAAGCGCAAGAAGTCACGCAAGAAGAGGAAGTCCAGGACTGAAGGTAGCCTCTACCTCCCCCGGAATTTCTTCAATAGCACTAAACAAATCCTCTAGTATCGTCTTCCTCCGAAAGCGACAGCGATGTCTCCACTCGTCCCCAAACAAAACCCAAGCCCAGCGCCTCTGCGCAGGAAGTAGACACAAATGGCGATGTCTCCATGGCCGACGCCTACCAATCCACACCCGAACCACAAGTTTCCGCATCCACGGAAACAGAAACCGCTGCGGACGAGACGAATTTGAAAGCAGCGGATGTGACAGAAGAGTTCACGTCAATGTATGTGAGGAAGGTTGCAGAGGAGCTGGCCGAAGATTTGGATAAAGTACGGCAGGCGAACGATTTTACCTCACGCAGTGTCCCGATGTTGGTGCATGCGTTGAAGTTGGGTGTCAGTTGCTTTACGCCGGAGGAGAGGGCGAGGATGGTCGCTGCTACGAGGTAGTTGACTATGCATAGACGAGAACGGTGCATGGAAAAAGGTGGTGGAGCCGAAGTTCTTTCACAGCAATAGGCTGTATGGCGGAACGTGCAGAGAAGAGGTCTCTGTCGAGTGTAAGATGGTCTAATCGCAAAAGATCGCCCTGATACCCAAAATATACCCTATGCTCTATTCAATGCAGATGTTTCCCAAACGCCGGTACCCCCGGGGCTGAAACTCCTAGGCATGCTTTCTTTTATGAGCGTCTTTCCAATGATCCTTGAAAGCACCTCCTCTATGTCCTTGTTCGCCAGCAACTCTAGAATGACTCAGTGGGTCTCTTCTACAAGCCCCGCTTCCTTCAGCCCTGACGATCTCCACTCCAGCTCAATCTTCCAAGCTAGTAGGAACGGATGTCGAATGATGACCATGTCGTGTGCCAACTTCATCACCTTCTTTCTCATCTCCGTTTTCTGTCCTGCCGGTAGTACTAGTAAGTGGTCATACACCCTCTGCAACAGCTTCTCCTCGTACTCCCGCCTCTTATCGTCATCATTCGTCCAGTCGATGATCTGCTGGTATATCTCCTCCAATTCACTCTCCCCAAACACTTCTCTTTTGACTTCTGTTCGTGTACCCTCCAGCGTCGCACCAATCCGCGTCTTACGCTCCTCCACCTGAGTCTTGATCGTCTTTGCTTCGTCTTCCTCCAGGATCTCCGCTATCCGAAGATAAGTCAAGGATGGGTTCCGTAATCGGCCTTCGAGAAACGAATACACCGGAGATGTCGGCAGCTGCGTTGCGAGAGCGCGGGCGTACTGTCTTGGGTTCCCATGCTTCCTTGCAAAGTCCACCAACTTATCGATCGCAGACTGGCTCCTATGTGCATCGTCTTGTGTCATGTATATCTCCGCCAGCTTCAACCCCACTGTCGTGTTCTCATCCACCTTCGTGCGTCCCTGTTTCTCATACACAACCCGCAGTCCTAGTAACGCTTGCGGGTCCTCCGGCTTGAATGTGTTGGCTTCCATGTACGCTTTCGCAGCGAGATCATATTTTCCGAGGCCATCGTAGGCGCGACCAAGGAAGAGTTTTGCGAAGTAGTTCTCTGGGTCTTGTTCGAGAACGAGGGAAGCTTGTTCGATCGCTTCGTCCCAGTTTTTGGAGTCGATAGCGGCTTTCGCGGCCTTCAAGGCGGTCTTATCGACCTTGGGCCGCGAGGCTTTCGGGGGCATAGTGATATGGTTTCTAGATATACGCGAAGAAAATGGCCGGTGCAAGGTAGAGAGGTAGGTGATCAGTGGACAGGCATCTTGGTGCTCTCGCGGGGTGTTTGACAATCAACAAGTATGACGCTTGGAGCCCCGCTAGCGGGTCTCTTATCGATAAGCTTTCATTGAGGTCACCTCAACACCAGCGAAACCATCACAAACACCCATATCTGTTCTGTCCCATCGTGTGTGGCAGCGTTCTCCCGCAACCAGGCTCTTTTTGGAGTCTCTTTGTACATAAGCTGTGTAGCCAGCTCCCGTTTCAACATGGCTTCTCACAGAGACAGTGCCCATGATATACTGGAATTGGACATCCAGACGTTGAGAGTATTTGTGGCGTTGTTCCCCAACGAAGGACAATCAAAAGTCATCAAAGGATATCTTAGTAGTGGTATCTCTAAGGCGGCACGCCAACAGAACCCTGACTTGAGCGAAGGCGGAGTGGCTCTCACATCAGATGAAGTCCAGAATACCACTCTTTCGCAACAGGATTGCTTGTTGCTGATGACGGTACTGTATACACTTCGTTATCACCCCAATCTTTGCTGACACTAAAGTAGGAGGGCTTGGAAGATGATAAGACCTCTCCCCTTTCTCACTGCCTGCTTGCCGACTACTGGCTTTCGTTAGAGGAGTATGAGAGCGCTGTAGAGGTATCCAGGAAGGGCTTGAAGCTTGTCGCAGTGGAGTGCAAAAAGTCTGACTTGGCACTGCAAAAGTATGTGGGTCTCTCATCTGATAGGCTACGCTGACAGCAATAGGATGAAAGATGCATTGAACAGTACGCTCGCCACTGCGTTAGTCTACTACCAAGCACCCAGGAATCACCCAGAAGCCAAGAGCATTTTCCAGTCGATATTGAAGCGCCAGCCTCAGTCAACGACAGCCCTCATTGGTATAGGCCTTATTCTGGAGGAAGAGGAGGAGTACTCTGAAGCTGCGGAATTCCTTGAAAAAGCTTTGAAGCATGATCCTGCAAACGGACGTATCGGTGCTGAGGCGGCCTGGTGCCAGGCATTGAACGGCGATTACCAAACCGGACTGGACAGGTTGGAAGAGTATCTGAGCTACCCGCAGCTAGATGCCTCTACTGAACGCGGACGGCAACTGCGCGCCCATGCATTGTATCGCATTGGTGTTTGCGTGTGGGAATTGGACCCCTCGAAATCCGCTCGCAAGAGCCGTCAAGGCGCCTACGCGAAGTTCTTGGCAGCGATCAAAGCAGACCCGAACTGCGCACCCGCTTACACGAAACTTGGCATCTGGTATGAAGACTACAATCGGGACCGAAGACGAGCACGTCAGTGCTTCCAGAAGGCATTCGAGCTTTCGCCGTCGGAGTTGGAAGCTGCTGAACGCCTTGCTCGATCTTTCGCAGACCAGGGCGAGTGGGACATTGTCGAGGTCATCGCCCAGCGTGTGGTTGACTCTGGAAAAGCCCGGCCCGCACCCGGATCAAAGAGGAAGGGGATAAGCTGGCCGTTCTCTGCACTGGGAGTCGTTCAGATGAACAAGCTCGAGTTCCAGAAGAGTATCGTCTCATTCCTCTCGGCTCTACGTATCAGTCCTGAGGACTACCACTCCTATGTTGGCCTTGGCGAGAGCTATCACAACTCCGGAAGATACAACTCGGCCATGCGCGCGTTCAACTATGCCGAAAACCCAACCGATGGTGTCAAGATGAACAAGGTGGACGGCGACAAGTGGTTCACCACGTACATGTTGGCCAACGTTCACCGAGAGCTCGGCGAGTTTGATGAAGCGATACAGAGTTATGAGGGTGTATTGGAGGGCCGCCCGGCCGAGTTCGGTGTTTTGATCGCACTTCTCCAGAGCTTGATTGAGAAGGCCTGGCGATGTGTAGAGACGGGGTTCTTTGGCGAAGCCGCAAGCACCGCCACAAAAGCTATCAAAGTAGCTCGGAGAACAGCCGAGTGCAAACCAGACGCGTTCAATCTGTGGAAGGCCGTTGGCGACGCAGCTGCTGTATTCGCATGGGTTCAAGAGAAACTTTCTGACATACCACTTGGGGATATCAAGGAACTCCTCAACATGGCCACCGCAACTGGGACGGACGTCAACTACGAAATCCACCAGGACGTGGACGGCATTGGCAAAGATCAGGTAGGCCAGTTAACTGCTGACACGCCCGAAGAGGGCAACTCCCTACTCGTGAGAATGCTGCATGCGTCCATACTGGCTCAAAAACGAGCCATCCACTCATGCGCCGATGACATTCACGCCCAAGCTGTTGCCTGGTACAACTTGGGATGGACAGAGTATAGGGCACATGTCTGTCTTGAACAGGAAAGGAAAGACTCCGACGTGACCAAGTTCCTCCGAGCATCGATGAAGTGCTTCAAGCGTGCCATCGAACTGGAAGCTGGTAACGCGGAGTTCTGGAACTCTCTCGGTGTCATTACAACCACTCTGAATCCTAAAGTTGCCCAACACAGCTTTGTTCGTTCCCTACACTTGAACGAACATAGCGCTCGAACTTGGACGAATCTCGGTACCCTATATCTACTTCAGAATGACCAAGAGCTCGCGCACATGGCATTCTCTCGTTCCCAGTCCACTGATCCGGACTACGCGTTGGGTTGGGTAGGCGAAGGCATCGTTGCACTCCTCTTCGGAGACGCCAAAGAAGCTCTGTCCCATTTTACCCATGCTTTCGAGCTGTCGGAGTCATCCTCACTCTTGGCCAAACGTCAATATGCGGTTTCGACCTTCGATCATCTGATCACCTCACCGGCCGCTTCCAACAACATCACGCATCTCGTACAACCGCTTTTCGCCCTAAACCAATTGATATACCAAGAACCCTACGATATACCGCATAAGCACCTAGCAGCTCTCTTCATGGAAAGAGTGGGGAGCCATGACACAGCGATAGCAGCACTCACCTCCATCTGTGAAGCCGCGGAAGAGGAATACAACGAGTCCGAATCGACAGCTGCATTAGCACACTATGCACAAGCCAAGTCTGACTTATCTCGCAACCTACTCGCAACTCAGCAGTTCGATGCCGCCGTTGAGGAAGCCGAGACAGCTCTAGACCTCCTCGATGAATTCGACGATCCGGCCTCTCTGTCTCCTACGGCGTTGGCTCAAACGCGCCTTTCCGCCCACCTCACATGCGGCCTTGCCCGCTACTACCTTGGCGACTTGGATGCCAGCTTGCCCCACTTCCGCACCGCATTGGAGGAGACCAAATCCGATCCCGACATCATCTGCCTCCTGGCCGAAGTGCTGTGGGCCAAGGGCGGTGAGACTGAGAAAGAAGTAGCCCGAGAGCAACTCTTCACAGCCGTGGAGAAGCATCCCAAGCACGTCGGCATCCTCACGCTCCTCAGCGCCATCGCAGTCTTGGACAGTGACACCGACACCTGCGAAGCAGTGTGGGACGACCTCCAAGCCCTACGAGCCAACACATCCCTCGACGAAACGCAGCAAGCACGTCTTGAGAAAGTCTGCGAGGCTATCGCCATGGTCGTTGGTGGCGAGAAGGAAGTGCTGCAAGAGATTAAGCGAAGTGTCGTCATGGCGCCGTGGAAACACGAGGCGTGGCAGCGATTGACTGAGGCGACCGAGGACAGCTTCCCAGCTGACTTTGCGAAGGAGACGGGTGTGAGACATGTGCCGCCGAATGGAACTATGAGGCCGGTGGATCTGTCGAAAGCGCTTGCTGGGACGGGGATTGTGGCTGATTTGCAGAATGCGGTTTTCTTGACGCCGTGGGTGGGGAGGGGGTGGGGTGGCCTTGGGGAGATTGAGGGTTGAGCTGGGAGCTGTTGTCACGAGATGGTGCCACATCTAGGGTATTTGAGCGGGCTTTATGCTGAATGCCAACTCGTCTCTTCATAGAAATATATAGACTATACAGTCGACGAGCGGATTTCCCCAACAACGTAATACAACCCGGGCAGGGACATTGACAAAAGAAACATTCTTGTCTACTTCAGACTCTACTGAGACATGGTCAAAGCCAGATATTTACATTTCCATTCGCTCTAAACCGCACACAACTACTGATCATCAATGACATGCAGGTATTTTTTCTGTTCCCGCTTCTCCTTCTCCGACATCGGAGCCAGATCGTAGTATTCTTCGCTGCGGTATGACTTGAGGTACTCGTATGTCAGTGACATCAGTTCCGCCGGCTCGATCTCGAGATCCTTGAAGGTCTTCGCATTGGGGTCGATGACCTGGTTGTAGAACTCCCTCTCCACCTGCGGCTCAGACTTGATGGGCCACCAGAGTGCCTTGTTGACGTATTTGAACAGAGGTTTGGCGACCTTTTCGGGAAGGTTAATGTGCCGTATCTGCCTGTAAGTCTCCTTGCTGACGATGGTGTTGAGTTCCTCCATGGAGTACTCCTTGGGTCCGTAAAGTTCGTAAGTTTGTGCGGCGGTGGTGTCGTCATGGAGCATGTTCTCGAGGCCAGTTGCAACATCGATGACGTGCACCGGGCGGAACTTCTCCTGCATCCAGTTGGAGGTGACGATGCTCTTCTGGGCAGCAAGGCTGTTGAGCAGGCGATCTTCACGGCCATACATGGGTGCGGGGCGCACAATGGTGGTCTCGGGATAGATGGATCGGGCTACTTGCTCGCCCTGTCCTTTTGTGCGGAAGAACTCCGCGGGGTGCTCGGGGTGGGCGTTATACGACGACACATGAACGTATCGGTCAATATCGTACTTTGCAACGGCCTCCACAATGCGCTCAGTACCCTCGACGTGGACATCCTCAAGCTCGAAATTCCTGCGATGGTAAGCAATTGAAGGAGAGAGCTTCCGATCCTGCGCCTACTTGGTGGGGTAGTCCCGGCCGATCAAGTTGTAGACAATGTCTGAGTGACGGACGCTCTCTTCGATAGAGGGAGTGTTGCGGAGGTCCATTTCCTGGGGCTAGTCAATTGCGCCTCTTGAGCATGCAGTTGATACCCACAAGAAACACGACTCTGCCCAGATCTCCTGTCACCTTGAGATGGCGCTTTGCCATTTCCTCCCGATACGGTACGATCACTGTGCAGCCTGACCGTGCTACACATATGCCATTAGATCCAAACGTGCCAATATTTGACGCAGGGAGAAATACCCAATTTGTTCACGATATATCGGCCCAGGAAACCGGTGGCTCCAAAGACAGTCGCGGTATAGCCTGGCGTCGAGTGGTGAGCGGTACGTCATACGTAGAGCGGTCCGAGCTGCGATATACCTCCAAGTGATGAACTAGCACATCTGTCAGCTGCGTTCATTCTCAGAGGGCCGCAAGGAACTCACCGGCCACCAGCCACCGTCAGGATGGGCTTGCCGGTGCGGGTGATGCGCACATCTTGGTTGATGTATCTTCGGGAGATTGCGGACACGGTGGGAGCTGAAACTTTGCGCGCCGATTGCGCCGTCAAGGCCGCTCCGGAACGAGTACAGTGGCGTGGCAAAGCCATGGTTCCGGCGTTCAATGGCTTGAAGTCGAAGCTGGTAGTCACTTGCATAGAGCTTGGGGTCGACGTCGGCCGCTGGACGGGGCCGGCCATACCTTTCTCCGGCTGTAGCTCCCGCCTCTAGAAGCCCGCCCCAAACATCTTGTACTTCACTCACTACATCACACTCGCGCACTCAACCCGCCATCCTGCCGAATCCAACCTCTGTCTGTCTATTCTTTGCTAAAAACTGTCGCCCATTTCGGAACATCTATAAATATCACACAAGCCCTCAAGATGAACATGGATCCGGATGCGATACCCAACTTGCTGCAAGAGCTCCGGGATCAGGCACCGGATGAGCTACAAGTCTACTTCATCGACTTCGAGGACTACTGGGAGCGGAAGCTGTGGCACGAGCTGACCGACAGGCTCCTCGAGTACTTCCAGCTAGAGTCCAGCGGCGAGCAGACCATACCACTGTTCGACACCTTCATCAAGAGCTTCGCAAATAAGATCAACCAGCTCAAGTTGGTGGAGTTGGGCCTGCAAACAGTGGAACACAGAGGTATGCAGTACTTTTGGGCCAAAGAAAGGCGCTGACTCGTTGCCGCAGCGGAAAAGGACCGACTGGACTTCCTCAAAACACTCGCTAGGAGCGTGGACAAGCCGGCCTCACAGGATGCATACGTGTATGCCACATCCGCCGTAGCGGGCATCCATATGATGCAGAAGGATCTCGAGGGTGCAAAGAAGAGCCTGGACGAGTGCGAGCGGATATTAGAGACGTTCGACTATGTGGAGAACAGCGTGCATGCTTCCTTCTACCGTACTTGCGCCGAATACTACAAGGTCGGAGCATCCAATTGCGCGGAAAGGGTTGTGCTGACTGAAAACAGAAGCAGAACGAGTTCGCCGAGTACTACAAGAACGCCCTTCTCTACCTCGCCTGCGTCGATGTCGATGATCTGGACGAACAAGACCGACGATCACGCGCTTACGACCTGAGCATCGCTGCGCTGGTCTCCGACAGCATATATAACTTCGGCGAGCTGCTCCTACACCCCATTCTTGATTCTCTGAAGGACACAAAGCAATCATGGCTGGTCGATTTGCTCTTCGCCTTCAACGGCGGCCAGCTGGCGGCCTACGAGATCTTCGGAAACAACATCGCGAAAAACAATCTCCTCAAGGAACACAAAACATTTCTGTACATGAAGATTTCGCTCGCCTGCCTGACAGAGGCTGTATTCCGCCGCCCGCCGCACCAGCGCGCGATGACTTTCTCAGCGATATCACAGGAGACCCGGGTTAGTGCGGATGACGTGGAGCATCTCATCATGAAAGCGCTGAGCTTGGGACTGCTCAAGGGCACGATAGATCAGGTGGAAGAGGTGGCCCACTTCAACTGGGTGCAGCCCAAGGTGCTGGACAAGACGCAGATCGAGGGGATGCGGGACCGGCTTAAGGAGTGGGATTCAAGCGTCAATCACTTGGGCAACTACGTCGAGAAGGTGGGCAAGGATGTCTGGGCAACCTAGCAGCCGCCTTCGAAGTCCGAGTCGCACTACCTGTTCACCAAGGATGGTGCCGAGTCTGTTTCGTCGACACATCCGTCGCCCCCACCTCCACCACCACCACGATCGCCTTCACCAGGTAATCTTACGGATCACAGGTTCGTCCCAAGAAGACTACGGTCGGGAGGGGGCCTGCATGGCTCCTTCTATAGCCTTTAAGTTCTAATTATGAGACCATGGCATGCCAAATGTGGTTCATTTACATGTGACTGTGTGACTTCCTCTCCAGCCAATTGGAAGACGTAACCGCAACCCAGAAACACCCAAACGTCAACGGTAAGCTGCAAAGGTTGTACTATACCTAGATATATCTGACTCCGTGAATTTCAATTCCTATCCAACAAGCGTCATGCAACCAGTCCCTGTGAAGCAACAACCCCACCCACCACCCACGCCGGCCACCAAACCAACCACACGATAACCTGGGTCCACAGCCCCCAAACGTGCCATCCCTCCGCCGCCTTCAGCAGCACTTCGACGGCATCCGCGCCCCAATACACCGTTGCCGCTCGTCCTACAACAACAGGATTCAAAAGACTCAGAAGCAGATACAACCCCGCACTCTGTACTTTACTCCCGGGCCGGGGCCGTACAAACGACAACGGGCAAGCCAGCACACCGATCAAGAACGACAGACTGAAATTCAGAGTCGCGAGGGAGGCTAGGAACATGCCCAGGAGGAGGAGCGAGAAACATTGGATAAGCGTGATATGGCGAATTGTGGGGCGAAGGCTTGTTTTCGAGAGGGCGAGGGAAATGAGGAGGGGAAGGAGAGGGGTGGTTGCGAGGGTGGTGTTGAGGATCAAGGGGAGGTGCGTCGAGTGCGCGTTGTTGAAGAAGTAGAGGGGAATCAGGCCGGTGGTGTGGATGGCGGTTATGAAGAGGGTGGGGTAGAGGAGGGGCCGTTCGGTTGTTGTGAGGAGGGTGGTGGGGATGAGGGTTGCGGACGGGCCGGAGTGGATGAGGGTCATCTTTTTCTCTGTAGTGGGTTGGAAGAATTCCGATTCGGTTTTCTTTTCTGAAGATGCGGGAGTTTTGGAGGGTGCGGCGGGTTCGTCGAGATCTGAGCGTCCGCTTTGTACCCAGAGTGCGATGGCCGTGATGGAGAAGTTTGCGGCGATGAGCATGGCGCTGGGGAGATATGTGCCGATGCTCACAAAGCGCTTGGCTGACAGGAGAAGGTAGAAGAAGAAGCTCTGATGCAGGTGTTCCAGGAGGTTGTTCAAGCTGCGGAAGATCGACTCGACAGTTCGACCGAGGCTCATCTCGTCGTGCCAGCCATCGCCAACCGTTTGCAGAGTAATAGCATCGACACGGTAAGGGATAAATGCGCTATGGGGTCCAGAGGCGTGACCGAGTCCCTGGCTCATCATTCCGCGCAGCATGGTTTGCAGACGGTCCTGGTAGGTGTTCTTGTGCGACCACATGCGTTGGAGTGCTGTTCCGATGCCCATCTGTCCACTGGCGATATTAACGGCCGTGTTGAACAGATCTAGATTCGTAAGCTGGCCGTTGACGCCGTCGTACATTATGTGCAGTTTCCCGTAGCGGTGGCCCCAAGGACCGGCGGGGTAGTCAAGTGCAACGGCGCCCTGGAGGGCGCCGCTCTTTATGGAGAGAGATTCAACTGTCTCCGGGGAATGTGCGTCGTGGTAGGCGTCGACCCAGGCCTGCGGTCCCGAGGTGCTGTCGCCGGAAATTAGGAAGATGATATCCTTCGACCAGAGACTCCATCTCTTGAAGTATCGTGCCAGTGTGAGAACGAGTGCCACACCGCTGTGGTTGATCTTCCCGTCCATGTTGCGCCATGCTGCTACAAGCACGATAGCCTCTGTAGCGTCGGCGCGGGGACCTCGAAGTACAGCGTATACATTCTCATCCTTGATTTCCCGGCCCGGTGTGTGGTAGGTGTACCTTTGCGTAGCAGCCTTGAGATTGTTGGAGTGGAAGATGTCCTCTAGACGTTTTGATCGCCTAGCAGAAATTAGCTGAATGATAACCATAATGCCCGATATACATACACGTCCGGTGGCTGTAGGATCATATCCGCAACTTCATGGCGGTATGCGCGGAAGACATTGTGCTCGCTCCCGGTGAAGTAGGTATGCACCTGGCCGGGCAGCAAAGCATTCTCAGATATATACGTCTCCCGTGAGTACTCGTTCAGGGGGAGCAGTAGTAGCCAGGCTACGCCAATGATGATGCATAGCAGGGAGAGGTATGGGGGAAGCCGTTGGATGCGGGGATGGCTGCGGAGGGCGAGTACCGTCGCTGAGGGCGTTAGAAGCTGCGAATTGTTGTTTTGATGTTTTATTCATACCGATCAGGGCCATGCTGGCCGTCCCATCCGGATGTTGGAGTGGTGTTGCGGCTCTGGTGGAGGTTGCATGCGGCGTCTCGGTGGTCTGGTCGATCGCCGCTAGCGGCCGCACCCCTGCTAGCTTCAGGGTCGCTTTTTGGAAAGCCGCTCAGTGAGACGACAAGGCGCTCCTCGCACGCGACATAAGCTGATAAAGGAGCCCGCAGTAGTTCGGGCAGCATCTTGTCTCATACGCGACACTCCTTCTGTCCCGAGACCTACGTATTCGCGCCGCCAACAGGACTACCGAAGCCATGTCGTCATTTCCACAGCTCAATCCGTTGCGACTGCGCTCCTACGTCCTCAGATTACCCATATTCACACGATGCGCCCTGCTCATCATGGTCGCGCTATGGGCTGCCACAATACCGCTCCCGTGGCTTAGGGATGCTACGAGTTTGGATCCGGACAAGGTCAACCTCTCGTCATGTACGTGCAATTCCTCTGGGGCTAGGGCACGACCGCAAGAGCTTGGGGAGCAGGCGCGCTACGAGATGCTCCATGATTGTCGTTCAGGGGAAGATTTCCTGGGAGAGGAGGCCATCACAATAGAAGGGACACCGGATCAGAGGCTACCTAGTGTTCCTGAACCTCAGCACTGACTTGTGTATCTCTAGTGCACCGCCTGAACACATTTCCTATAATGCATCTGAACTTCATACATATGATCTTCAACGTCGTGGCCTTTGCGCCTCTCCTGGAGCGATTCGAGTCGGAGTTTGGCACACTCGTGTGTCTGGCCTTGTTCACTGGCCGTAAGCATGCTGTCCAGTCCGCATACGGATACAGTTCTGACCTCGTTCTTAGCGTTTGGTCTGCTTCCAGGTCTCGGCTACCTCCTGCTTGAGAAAGTTATCCTTCGGGGCAACAACGCCGTCATGGGAGCTAGGTACATACTGGCCTCGGGCTTTGCAAACCGAGTGCTAACAATGGCACAGCGTCTGGGTCTTCATGCTCCTCGCATCAGAAGCGCTGAAGGCGCATAAAGCGAACCCCAACTTCAACATTGGACCCAAACGGATCCCGACCTGGACGACGCCTCTGATTCTGGTCGCAATAACAAGTATGCTTGTGCCAAATGTGAGCCTCATCGGCCACTTATGCGGAGCGGGAGTTGGGTACCTATGTATGGACTGCAATCAACCGTTGAGGTGGTACTATCGCTGATCGCGTACAGGGGGCTCCGGCTACATCAAATTCATCGTCCCGCCCGAGAAAGTCCTTCGCTTCTTCGAAAGCAAGCTCAATCTTCTTGGGCGTGTTCCGCATTACGTTTCTGTCGATCAGAAGACATACGGAAGATATGGCGTCCTGCCCAGCTCATCAGGAACTGGGAGCCCACTCCCAAAACCGAACCCTGATGCAGGCATACGGCTAGGGCCTTGAGTGGAATGAAACATGTCGCATTCTGTACCATCCGAATTTCTCTGCCATTTCTTCTTCTTGGTTTCACACATGGTTTGGGCGATCCTGTGCAAGGTAATGGATCAGTAATGCATCGGCAGCATGGCGTTTGGCTTTGGAATAGACAGGACACTGCATCGTTGTAACTGGTTTCGGAATTAACTGCGCGTTGTGTATCCTAATGTGCTCTTATTGTACTCCCGTTGTCGCTTTGGTTTAGTTGGAGCGTGAGTTGAGCATGTCTGTTGAATTTAGGAAGTATCCAATCACCGGCCACGAAATTACGCTGATGAACCTCGGCAGCATCCCCAGATCCACCACCCACCCGCATTCCCCATCCAAGCCACACCCCAGAGGACTCAAGGCCGAGGCAATTGGCCGATCCGTGAAACGCCATGTAGCCTTCGCCGCCTGAGAGATTTTGCTCTCGTCTTTCCATCCCATCTCTCTCAGGACCGTTGCTCCGTTATTCATTCGCCTCTCGACGTCCGTCATCATGCAAACCTTCACCCGTGAAGAGGTCGCCAAGCACAATAATGGGGAGGATCTCTGGTGCATCATCGACCACAAGGGTATGGTGATCTGGAGACATTTGACCTACTTCGCTAATCTCCCTACGCAGTCTACGACCTGACCGACTTCGTCGACGGCCACCCGGGTGGAGCAGTCGTTTTGGAGCAAGTCGCTGGCACCGATGCCACGAGCGCTTTCTACAACTTGCACAGACAAGAGGTCCTGACCAAGTACGAGAAGCTGTGCATCGGCACCATTGAGGGAGAGAAGCCCGAAGTCGTCGTCCCTGGTATCGGCGAGCTGTCCCCGGTTCCCTACGCCGAGCCTCTCTGGCTGCGCCCCCAGTTCAAGTCTCCTTACTTCAAGGACAGCCATCGCAAGCTCCAGCGCAAGGTTCGCGAGTTTGTTGAGACTCATGTCAAGCCCGAGGCACAGGAGAAGGAGAGGGATGGAACCTACATCTCTCAGGAGCTCATCGACCGTATGGCCTCCGAAGACTTGCTCGCCATGCGTCTTGGTCCCGGCAAGCATCTGCACGGCAAGAACCTGATGGGTGTCGTCAAGGGCGAGGAGTTCGACTACCTCCACGACATGATCCAGGCCCAGGAGTTCGTGAGGTCCAATGCCCGCGGCTTCCAGGATGGCAACATGGCTGGCATGATGATTTCTCTTACCGCTGTGCTGCAGTGGATGCCCGAGTCGGAGCTCAAGACGAGGGTCGTCAAGGAGGTCCTAAGTGGCCAGAAGAAGATGTGCTTGGCCATTACGGAGGCCTTTGCGGGCTCCGACGTCGCTGGTCTCCGGACCACGGCCGAGCTGACGCCTGACGGCAAGCACTATATCGTGCGCGGCACCAAGAAGTGGATCACGAACGGCATGTTCTGCGACTACTTCGTCACGGGATGCCGGACTGCGAAGGGCTTCACTGTTCTCCTCATCCCCAGACAGGAGGGTGTCGAGACGAAGCTCATCAAGACCAGCTACTCGACTACCGCTGGCACCGCCTTTGTTGAGTACAACAACGTCAAGGTGCCCGTCGAGAACATGCTCGGACAGGAGCACAAGGGCTTCATTGTCATCAGTGAGTGCCCTACAACCTCTGCTGTATGATGAGCACTAACGCCTTGATAGTGAGCAACTTCAACCACGAGCGCTTCATGATGTGCTGTGGTGTTATCCGCATGTCCCGCACCGTCGTGGAGGAGTGCTTGAAGTGGTGCAACCAGCGCATTGTCTTCGGCAAGAAGCTCATCGAACAGCCGGCCATCCGCCAGAAGCTCGCCAAGATGATTTCTCATGTCGAGGCCAACCAGGCCTGGCTGGAGTCCATCGCCTACCAGATGAGCAACATGTCGTATGCCCAGCAGTCCAAGCACCTTGGAGGTCCCATCGGTCTTTTGAAGTCCCATGCTACCCGCTCTGCGCACGAGATTGCGGATGAGGCCGTCAACATCTTCGGTGGACGAGGCATCACACAGTCCGGCATGGGCAAAGTGGTGGAGCAGTTCCACCGTACCTACAAGTTTGATGCCATCTTGGGAGGAACGGAGGAGATTCTGGCGGACCTCGGTGTGCGGCAGGCGATGAAGGACTTCCCAAAGTGCATGCTGTAAGTTTATTGAAGCGAGAGGCTGCATGGTTTGGCGCACTTCTTCTATTTTCAGAAAATATATACCAATTTTTATCAACCATGCGTCTACAAGCAAAGCTTCAAGGTTCCTCTACTCGGTCATCCTGCCCCTGAGCAGATGCGTAAGCAGTAGCCCTCAAGGCTTGCCGCCAAACTTGAACGGGATCTAAGAGGAACGCCAAGGCGCGTGGTGGGCTTCGGCGTCCCTGCCGTCCATGATGCACAGAACACCCCGCCAGACGGCCCAACTCTCCGCCTTCGAGCTTTCTGCACTCGCGCTGGAGACGATGCATTTGTTGGCTGATTGGCGACAGAAGTATGGCATTTGAGGTGTCGTACAACCTCGAGAACGAGCAGCAGTTCTGGGATGGTGAGTGTGCCGCAATCCACCCTACGGCTGCCCGCACTTGCGACTAACACAGCCCTTAGAACTCAACGACATCGTTTCCACGGACTGCCATGAGGACGGGCTGATTGACAATGCACTGCGTGCATTCCTCAACGTAACCACCACGTACATCGGTGCGCGTTCTTACACCCGTGCTGCGACACCGTGCTGATACAACCACAGCCGACTACCTCCAGACCGAGTACAGCCTGGCCAAATGCGTCCACCAATTCACCCATGGCGAGCTCTTCACAGCCCATTCCGAGTATGTGCGGCGCCAAATGATGTATTGTCTTTTGCAGGTATGGACGGCAATACTGTAGTTCTGCTACCACTTGGAAGCCCGAGGTTGACTTGAGCCAGGACGACGAGCCTCCCGTACTCCTCATGACCGCCGCATTTCTCCTCTACGATGGCCGCAATAATGGGCACGATCTCACCTTCGAGATGATGCAGACTGAAGGAGTCTTCGCCCGCTTAGTAGAACTGATCCGGGCCCCGAACGTTCGCCAGGAAACACGTCTGCATCAGATGCTCTTGGAGCTGATGTATGAATCGTCACGTATACAAAGACTTCGTGTAGAAGACCTCCGTATGTCGATGGTGTCTGCTCCTTGGATTGTCTGCTGACTGGACCAGTTGCGGTGGACGACTCATTCATTCTATACTTGCTTGATATTATAGAAGGCGTCTCTGACGACCCTGATGATCCATATCATTACAACGTAATTCGCGTTCTGGTATGTACCCCACTTCCGTGAAGAGTCTGGACTGAGAAAGTACCTAGCTGGTTCTGAACGAACAATATTTAGTAATCTCCACGACCCAACAGGCCAGCGGCCGTGCTGGCATAACGAACCGCGTTATCAAAGCCCTCAGCGCGCACGGACTGACTTACAAGACCTTTGGTTGCAACCTGATACTGCTGTTGAACCGCGAGTCCGAAACATCGCTACAGCTTCTGATTCTCAAGGCCCTTTATCTTCTTTTCGGAAACCCTTCTACGGCGGAGTACTTCTATACCAACGATCTGCATGTGCTTATAGATGTCATCCTACGTAACCTCATTGACTTGCCGGCCGACTCTCCTGGTGCCAACGCCTTGAGGCACACATACTTGCGAGTACTGCACCCCCTTCTGGCCAACAGTCAGATCAGCAAGCCGCCACACTACAAGCGGGACGACATACTTCGGCTGCTCCACCTACTGGTCACCAACGGCAATCATTTCGCACCTGTCGACGAGACAACAGAGCGGCTGGTAGCACGCTGCACCTCAGTTCCGTGGCTGCAGCCTCCGTCGGCCGCTTCGAACAAGACTACGAAAAGCAATGGCAAAGCACCACCGATACCGCCACCGAGAGCTGGGAGTAGAGGGAGTCAAAAAGACGTCGCCCGTCGAGCACTTGGGATGAGTGTGAATGCCGGTGGAGAAAGCTTGACTAGCGTTCTGGAAGTCGCTGCGCACACTGAGAAGCCTGGGGTTCAGACACCAAGCCTGTTGAATCCAAAACAGAATGCACCCAAGGAGACTTCATCTGATTCTTGAAAACTCTTTTTGTCGTCCCACGACTCCAGCGCCTTCACGTTCAGCCAAGTTTACACCACTTTGATGGTCGTATTGACCTCGCACACTGCCGTTATTTGTTGGGCCCAGGCTTCTTGGATTTGCGTTACCGATACGTGCAAAATTAGCGGCTTTTTAGACTTGTTCATACACTTGCATAAGGGGCGTTTCGGCAGGTGAGGTGGTTTCACATTGGCCTCGTCATGTTGCGGCTCTCATACGCGAATCTCCCTTGCGTTTTGGCTCTGTTGCATTTATCATCATGAAGTTTTAGGACATCGCGTTTTATCGCATCTTGTAACATTCTTGCACTTGTTCCAACCTTCAATTTCTTCTTTGCACAATCTAACGCTGTCTCTATTGGACTGCTCACCACAAGCAAAGTCACCTCCAATGTTCGGCAATGACAATCCGTTCGCAATATGCCTTATCATCACCCCGTCCCGAGGAACGCAGACTACCCTAGGTACGGAGTCCGCCCTTGGCTTGGCTTCCGCTCCGACGGTTTTCCACCCCTGCAAACACCAAGACTCCAAATTACTGATCCTGGCTTTAGTTACATCTGAAAGTCTTGGACTTTTCGGGAGATGGGCACATGGATGTGAGAGTGTCTGAGTGGACCGTTTTGACCGCTCCGGAGTTCGATGCTGGAGTTGGAGCGGGATGTGGGACAACTCCGCCCAGCCTCTCTTAATCGGCGGACTATTGCAAAATTGCGCTTTCTGATATGCCGATCAAATACCGCTGCAGCGTCACCTTACCCGGTTCGCCTGGCATGGCCGATTGGAGTCGCTCGAGCTCTGAGATATCTCCACCGCCATGTCCAACATGGTACTCTCAGTCATCAACCGAAATGAGCACGAGTAGTATGGCTACCTACACTACGGATCACGATGAAGCAAGGGTGGTTTGCAGTCTGAAAGGGGCTCGCAGAGCCCGAAGTACCCCACATGCATGCACTTCGCCTTCTCCATGGCACATCAGTGGAGCTTTCTCTTGTCACGGGTGCAGTGCCTGTGAGTGGATCCAATCCAATTCGGCATGCGGATTTGACAGGCCTCTTCACATCGGCACTTCCGTTGCTTTCTCCGTCGATCATCCAAGATGATAGCGGAGTTGGTAACTGTTCGTACTGTTTCCAGCCAAGCAGAAGGATTTGGAGTTCGCAGGCGCACATGGCAAGACACCGCCCGCCAGGCATACATGAAGTCGTTTGAGCAGGAATCAGTCCACTTTCCCGAACAACCTACTCAATTGCCGCGCTGCTCCGACCCGCCATCGGTAAATTGAAATTGCCCATCATCTTAGTCCTGGCGGGGGATTGTTTTGAGCATCTCGATCCAATACCGAGAAGACAAGAGTACCAAGCTCCCGTCTTGGTATCCATATTGGCGGCAAAGTCAGTCCACTTTCCCGACAATTGTCCTCGCCTTTTCTCCGATAAAGATTCCAGATACGCGACCTTCAGAGCTATCTTTTCTCTCTGGGATTCAGTTCGCTTTTACTGCTATGGAGCGGAGCCCACGTCCTATTTGCCTTGGCTCTCTGCCAATTCAACATCGAGTTGATTTGACCTGAGAGAGACGAAGAATGACCAGGCACAGCGATGTCAGAGTACAGCCCCGGCCCCCGTGTACAGAGTACCCCGATCACGAGGACCATGTTATCATCTCTGCTGCAGGCGGTTTCACAGCACACCTTTCATCATATGTTGCATACATGTTCTCGCCCAAGCTTATGAGCACCGATCCCTGCACAAGGATGTCACCTGGTTCTTTGGCATACATCCAGCTGCCCAGCGACGCCGCAACCGCTGATGTCCTTGAGCCGCTTCGTATATGCATTGGGCACCCAACGCACTCACATGCATATATCTTGGTAACAGCGAAGAAGTGGTCTCCGCGACCTTCCTCTAGGATGGACGTGTAAACATAGCCCCTTCTTCTAGCTGGTGTCAAAACTGCCTCTAGTGTTTCTGCGTACAATATTCCAGCCTCCACCACTGGATCTTTTGAGCCGATACGGATCCCTGGCGGTAGGCCTTACCCCAAATATCACTACCGGGTTCGGCAGATCACTGCCACTTATGTCATTTCCTGCAGCTTATATATTACGCGCAGGTTGCTCCCGGGTCTACCGCAAATTTCCCACTGATTTAGCTTGGGCACGCGCGCATCCTCAGCCTCATTTCTCCCCACACTGGCGGGCCTTGAGTCTCAGGATCAAGTGTACGCAGTACAACGTCCGTCTCCCAAGCCGGAGCTCTTCCCGCCTTCCCCTTTTGCAAACCCTCTAGTCAACCCAGTCTACTTCACACGGCGCTTCTATCTTTCCCACGTCCAGAAAGAGTGCATGCCGACCTTCTTCAGACACCCTGGCCCACTGCCAAGTACATATACCACTTTTTCCCGTGCACCAAACTTCCAAGACATTCCAAGAGTCTCCAAGACGGTTCCAAGACGGACAAGCATGGCTCTGAGCAAGTTTAAGTTTTGGGCGCAGAGGGTTGGATATGCTTGTGTCGGCGACAAGTCTCCGCTGTCCTGTGCGTTATGCACTGGGCGGGCTGCGGGGAACGATTCGCGAGTGTCGGTATGAGGAATTCTCGCTATGTGCCGTTGAGTGGGATTCATGCTATGGTGATTGTGCTGCGGATTCAGTGGTTGGGGAAGTGTTGGTGGACATCGGTAGTTGTGAATAGGACCGGGCTGAAACTCGCGAGAAACTTATGGGGGAGTTAGCATGTCAGTTTGCGTGTAACGTTATGCTCTTATCGTAACACGCGATTTTGACGCGATTCATTGAAGAGCGGTGATGACACGATTTGGAAAGAGGCGTGATATACTCCTGTTCGCTTGCAAGCTATTCGGTTTTACTCAACACTTCTATTCCGCTTTGATCTATATCATTTTGTGTCCATGTCTCCCAGAGTCAACATCGCTGCGTCTCTATATAGCGTGGATCTACACCTTTGGAGAATCCATCGCTTTCGCAAATTACTCACACAGGAGAATGCTGCAAGGAGAGCGGCAGTCTGTATTTCACAAAAGCAAAGCAAACAAAAAGAACGAAGAATACGATGCCAGAAAATCATATTGGCTCAACAACGATGCACAATAGACACAACCCCATCAATCAAATCCAAATCAATCAAACAACCCTCTCCGGCATAACAGGAGCCCCGTATCCACTATCCAACGTCTTCACCGTCTCATCACTCGTCGTCCGACTCGGCAACGCCGTCGGCGCCTGCCTCATAAACCTCTTCTCGCCATCCGCATCCGCATCCGCATCCGCATCCTCCGTCTTCCGTGCCTCAATTCCCTCACGACTCAAGAACCGACCAATCTTCACCCCAACTCTCTCCCCATCCGCACACGGTAGATACCACCTCGTGACCAGCATACAAGCCGCCGAAAGCAGTAAGTTGGTTCCAGACCACATCTGAACCGTGATATACGTGTTATACCGCGTGACAAGATGCCCTGCGATAACCGGGCCCGCGAGACTGGGTACAGCGGCGAAACTATACATCATGCCCGTCCACTGGCCCAATTTCGCATGACGCGCGTGCTGGGATTCAGGCGTCGTGTATGTTTCCGCAAGAATGTTCGCCATCGAGGCCGGAGGTAAGCCGATGACGGTGCCACTTGTCATGCCGAAGAGAATACAGAATGCGATTGCGGCTGCGGTGGAGGAGGCGAGCGACCAGAGAATCAGGACGAGAAGGGAAGAGAGGATTTGGGCGGTGATGTGCATGTTTAGTTGGCCGGTTTTGTCGGAGAAGGCGGCCATGGTTAGACGGCCGATGGTGGAGGCGCCGTTCATGATTGTGAGGAGCCAGAAGGTTTGGAGCGGCTTGTTGGAGTATTCGAGGATGTGGATCGGGACGTGCGAGCCGTCGCGCGTGCCGAAGCCGGATACGGCTGCCCACTGAGAGTGTTAGTTGAGTGCATTGCATAAGCTAGGGGATGAAGGTACCTCTTCGAGGTTAAAGAAGACTGGGTAGAACCCAAAGAAGAGGAAAGCGACGGCGATGGTGAACCACATGAAAGGTTTGCTGTTGAGAGCGTCGGGATCGATCCAAGTGCGGAGGCGGCGGTAGCTTTGTGGTTTTGGATGCGAGTGGGCAGGATTCGGGCTGGCGAAGATAAGGGAATAGAGGGACGTGATGGCGACGAGCGTTGCAACCAGCCTGACAGCGTTGTTGAAGCCCATGGAGTCGATCAGGTAGCGTGTCATCGTGGGGTAGACAACGCCGGCGATGCTGGCACCACAGGCTACGAAGCCTACGGCGAGACCTTTGCGATTTGGAAACCAGGTGGCAGCGACTGTATCGTGTGAGAAGACAAAGCTCTCAATGAGTGAGAGTTTACGCACCTTGCGAGCTAGAGACAAAGTAGCAAGCCATCCCAAGGCCCACTACGAAGCCTTGGGTTACCCAAATGTTCACATAATTCGCCATTGCATCCTCACTCGTAGGATGCGCGAAGGAGAGCATAAACATGCCAAAGGGCACGAGGAACGCGCCCGTCCCAGTGACGACACGGAAATGGCCAGCGTCTAATAGTCGTCCAACAGGGGCAGAGAACAGCAGAACGAGGAAGGACTGGGTTGACCCGATGAGATTGAGCTCAAGCTGGTCCATGTCGCGGAGCGAGTGTCCAACGTAGTAGGACGCGAATGTTCCGTAGGCATTCACCAGTCCCCACGAGTTGAACATGAGAAAAAAGCAGCCCAGCCAACACGCATACGCTTGCCATGAGCGTGGCCAGTTGGGTTCTCTGAGGTGGGATCCATGTTCCAGTTGAGACTGTAAGGAGGACGTGATGGAGACGTCGTCGACCGATCCCGCTCGAGTACTGGCGTCAGAGCCAGGTAGGTCAAGCCTGGAGTCATTTTGTGAGTCTTTGTCGGAGCAGATTTGTTTCTCCATTGTATTCGCCATCGAATCCTGTGTTTGTATAGCAGTTTCAAGTAGGAAACCAACCGCTCAGGGAGTGGATGGAATTAAGGCTGGACAATGGTTTGCGCGAGAACGTCAAAGCAGTGACTGATGGCACCCGAGTGGAGAATGGAACGGACGCTTAAGAACTTCCACGAAGCGCAGATTTCAAGAACTGGGGAAGTGGAGGCTCAGTATATTCCAAATTGTTGCAATTGCTTTATATGACCTTCCATGGTTACGGAGGAAGTAACCCAGAAGTTCCCATCGGTATCTGAGAAACAGAGTGACGTGTACCCACCCCCCGTGTAATCATGCATTAGCAGACCGATGGTACAAGCAATGCAAGGAAGCAAAACCAAGAGAAGCCAAGAAAGCAAGCTCCACTGCCAATGTGAAAGGCTTGAGTCTGTCATCCTAGGGGTGCGGTCGTCTGCATCTGGGACACCGCCAAGGCATACTGCGTATGCGGCCCAAACTTAGGGCACGGTTAACACCCAAATCAGCACCATGGAGATACCTAACACCTGGGCTGGTAAACGCTGAACTGAATCAGAGACTTCGAAGACCTCGAGGTTGTGTTGTGCATTGTCCTGTCCGTGACCGAATAGTGATAAACATCGCTTCACAACCGCGGAGGGAGCGGATAGATGGTGTTGCACATCGCATCTAGAAGTGCCATGTGGTCGATCGGGGCTTTCTGATAGGGCAGCCCAAGACACAGCCTCCAAACTGGGCCTTTCTGTGGTAAACAGACTGCAGCCCTGCACAGCAGTGGCTGCAGATAGCGGAGCGGGACGCTCACCCGAAGGTCCTTGGCATGATGCGGCGGAACCGGTAGTGATAGGTGGCGAATATATCACAGGTCCCACCAGAGCCAAGAAGATGAGCACATTCCCGCCGCAGTTCACCTCCTACCCATGTCCATCACTACGTTTTGTGCGCCCACAGGGGTCGGAATGAATGTCTGTGCAACCATGACGAGCGACACGGGCTCTCTTCAGCAGACAGAGACGGTATGAAGTCGTTGTCAACGGTGGACCAGAAGTAGCAATTGTGAGTTCGGCCTAGCACCGACAAAGAGTCAGCCTTTGGGAGAAAGGCTAGAAGGATGTTGGAATAACGGGGTGCAAGTACGAAATCGGCCGACAGTGTCTCGAATGAGGATGTTCCCATGCTCAGGTCGCTCGACAGTTGACTTGAGCACAACACAGGTCCGCCAAGAGATGGTATCGCAAATCAAAGGTGCCAGTGCTCCGGTGCGATGCCGAGTAGTCGTTCAACACAAACAATATCTCTTAGCACAGCCTGAAACAGGGTGATAGTGCTGGCACAGTCCGATGCCGGATGTACCGAAGCGCATCAGCGGTAGGCTTGGCGACATTTCTGGTATGACCCTGTCTCCAGGGCCAAGAACGGGTCTTACATTCCCTGTTGAGGCTCACCGCGGCAAGTGGACGTGTGGGAGGCCTAGATCCACATGACGATAGACCTTGGTGGTGTATTGAGGTTACTGAGCATGCTCACCGGCACGGACTCGACTAGGCCGTGGGACGCATAAGGTGTGAGCAGCGCTAGACAGTGATATTAGTTCAATGGGAACATGGTAGCCGTGAATGGGATGCGGGGGAACATCAAAAATGGATGCAGGTGGGACGGTGACAGTCGATAGCGGTCGATGGTATATACACAGTAAGGCTCGCCAAGAAACGTTGCCAAGCCCGCTTTAGCGCCCGCTGAGAACAATCCGGCGGCGATCATCATCCTCAACTCTTCTCCACATTGTCGCGTAATGTATTATGCTATTGTGCACGCTCTGAGGTACCTCTAGCTGGTCTCCGACAACACACTGGAATGTTCAACGGAAACCGTAAAATGTGGATTGACGTCATGCCGATAAACCTTCAATTAGCTGCCTGCAGCCAGCGAACTTCGAAGCTGCAATCTGTTAAAATCCAGTCGCCGATGCTATATGAGGTCTCCTGCAGGCGCTGCTCAGCACCCACAGCAAACTGAACCCAAAACCGCTTGACAGCTGCCAGCTATCAAGATCATCTCCTGCTTATCGAAGAGTTGGTGGCTGCCCAAACCCTGCGACCTCTCGAAAATGGAACATTTAAAAAGTACTAGGAGCAAGCAGCCTACCAGTGCTCCATGTCTCGAAGAAGATAGGGGTTGTAGTCATTAGCCTATTGCAGGTATTCGTCATTACCCAGACCTGACACGCGCTCGGTCACAAACGCAAAAGCCCTGATTGCTACTCTGCAACCACCTGGCCGTCGACCTTTCCTCCCTCAATCGCCTCACCGCCCTTCCACCTAAACCGCTTCAGCCCCTTGACGCCGACATTGATTTTGAACACGCATCCCGCAAACTCATCAATCGGCTTGCCGTCCTCCCCGCTAGTACCACCCGCACTCGTAATGACAAGATCCTCACCAACAAAGCACGGGCAAGTGGGCTGCTGCGTCGGCACCTTGATCTCCCCGACGATTTCACCTGCAGGAGAGATCCTCAACACGACACCCCCGCCGTGAACTGCTGTCCACATATACCCCTCTTCATCAATACAATGGCCGTCCGGGACAGCACCTTCGCCGTATGTCTTGTCTGGCATAGTGAAGAATGTGCGGCGGTTACTCAGGGTTCCGGTCTTGGGGTCGAAGTCGAAAGCGGAAATGGTGCGCGAAGGGCTGTCGGCGAAGTACATGGTGTTGTCAAGCTTGTTCCACGTTGTGCCGTTGGGGATGGTGATTTTGTCGAGGGGACGGTGGAGGGTGAGGTCGGGGTCGAGACGGAAAACAGCACCTGGCCAATAGTTTAACAAGATGTCGGACGAGGTGCAAGAGGAGATGAAGCGTACCTTCGTCAATGACCTCCTTGACACAAAGCGGATCATTCATAAACCCAACCCAGAATCTCCCTTGCGAATCTACTGCGCCATCATTCCCCCTCATGCGATCCGGCTTGCCATCTTTCACCTCTTCTTCACTCCAGACTTTCTTGACCCATTTGTACTCTCCCGTCTCGAGGTTGCAGATGCCGTAGCCGTATTTGCCGCCGAAGATGAATTCTTTCTCGTTGCCTTCAATGTCAGCTGTGCAGCCCATGGAGATGTCCATCTTTTTGACGAGTTTGTAACTTGGCGGTCCTACAGAGAGGTCGACCCTGTGAAGCTCCTGCTTCTCGATATCAATGAAGCGGAGGGTGTTGGTGCGGTCCTCCCAGAAGGGTCCTTCGCCCAAAGCGCAGTGAACACGGATCCATGGCTGTGATTGAAATCAGCTTCGACTCTTGCATCATGATGCAGATTCACAAAGTCATAAATCAGTTCGTGAATCGAAGACAACTCTCGAAAGTGGTAGCTACAGTGGGGTAATGATTGGCCCCCGGTAGCTACCACGCTAGCGCGAAACGTACCTCTTTAATCTCGTACTTTTTGATTTCGGGCATTTTCTTCGTCGTGCTCTTTGCAGCAGCCTTCTCATCAATAACCGGCGTGGTAGAAGCAGTTTCGCGACGCGGCCCAGGACTGCTCCCGCCCGTCCAGGAACGGCGCAAGCCGCCCCACAACTTTGAGAAGCCCATTATCAGGATGACGTCGACGCGCCTGGTGTAACGCGGAGGTTAGGGAATGACGTGGAGGCTCAACGGCAGCGCTGTATTGTTCTCAACGGCACCACGGGGGAAGCGAAGCAGATATGCAATGCCGCAGAGGGCACGGCGGTTAGATATTCATCCCATTTTTGCAGAAGGGCGGTCGTGCGGTGCCGCTCGGGCAGTAGGCGAGTGTTGCCGTTAATGAAGCGCGTGCTCTGGTCCCTGGGGTCGAAAAGCGCACTGAGGTAGTATAGATACAGTATAGTGGGTATATAGTGTTGGTGACAGAGTGTTGCTGATGCGGCGTTGGTTCGGGTCAGCGGTCCGATAATACTCTGCACGTGCGCGGGGGTTATATTTCACTGCCCCAGGAATTTAACACCGGCATTGGCGATTCTCGATCCGAAAAAGACTTGGAGATGCCAGCAGACAGTCTTGGAGGTTTGTGTTCCCGAGGCTCAAGTTCAGAGCCAATGGTGTTCTGGGTACCTACTTAGACGGACCGTTAGGCCACGCTGGTGTGCGGAAGTTTCGTGCATTAGCCGATGGAACAAGCTTTATCGCAACGATTGAGATTTTGAAATATTATTGGCTGGTGTAGTATGAAAGCGTAATGTAGAAAGCTTCGGTCTTCCAAGATCGGCAATTCATATACATGCAACCGGGAACCGTTTGATATTGCCAAATATCATCCATATTCCCGACCCACCCAGAAGTGACCAGACCGTACGCTTTCGCGCTATCGAACTAGAACCTTATCAGCTTGTCATGCTCTACCTGCGACGTGTTTACATACAAAGGTAGACATCAATTGATCTGTTGGTGTCAAGTAGCCGCTAATGCGTTTGCGGTTAGAGCTACCCATGGATCCATGAGGCTGGAACTGTCAACCCTGGATTCGTACATTCGTACCGAGGTACCTACATTCATGTCACATCCCGCATGAGTGAAACATTTCGAGGTATTTCATATGAGTCGTTTCCAGAAGCATTGGACCTTCTTTGCAATAGATGTTGACGCGTAAGCACGTGATCGCGGGAGGTGATGGTCCAAGCTCCTACGCGATGACGTCCTCGATGCGAACAGCAGATGGACAGTAGCACAAACCACCATAATGAGGTTCCAACAGCGGTGGGAGGGCTAATCCTACAACATTCACCATGTCAAGTCCTGCAAAACGCCGAAAGAAAAACGATTTCCACGGATCAAACGAATCCATAAAGCCATTGAGTTACTTCTTCGCAAAGCAGAAAGGGAAAGCGGATGCCTCGTCAATAACAAATGTTTCAAAGCAGGCAGAAGAGCCGACGACCACGGAGACAGCGGTGATAGATGAACAATTCCTGACTGACGAAGAGTACGCGAGGAAGCTGCAAGAAGAGTGGAACAAAGAGCCACATGCACCTTCAGCGGCGGATAACGACGATCTGTATGAAGTCCCTCAAAACTCAGCCGTCGATGGGGAAAAACAGGCCAAAAGCGAAAAGGAGAGTCTACCTACTGCGGCTGTCACTGCGCCCACCGAACCCGCAATTTCTTTTCCCAAGCAGAAGAATACCCTCACCCTGCAATCAACCGCAGCCGAAAAAGACACAATATCCGCCAGCATTCCATTCGACCAGAGCCCGCTTGAGTTCCAACCGTCCCAGTATATCCCGGGCCTACAGAAAGCCTGGGCCTCAGAAGGAGGAAGCGCAACCTACGCGCTGCTAACACGCTGCTTCGTCTTGGTCAACAGCATCACAAGTCGTATAAAGATAGTCGATACCCTGGTCAATCTGCTCCGGACTTTGATTGAAGGTGATCCTAGCAGCTTGCTTTCCGCTGTCTGGCTAGCCACGAACTCTATCTCGCCACCTTACATCGATCTCGGACTTGGCCTAGGTGGGTCTGCGATTTCGAAGGCGTTGAAGAAAGTGTGCGGACTGGATAACGCCGGCTTGAAGACGTTGTACAACAAATACGGAGATCCCGGAGACGTGGCGTTCGAGGCGAAGAAAAGGCAGTCGTTTACATTGCGGAAGCCGAAGCCGCTTACTATCAAGAGCGTGTTTGACTCCTTGGTCAAGATAGCCAATAGCAAAGGGCACGGGAGCGTGGAGAACAAGCAGCGGATAGTTGAGAGGCTGGTCCAAGATGCGCGAGGAGCAGAAGAGAGTCGATACATCGTCAGAACACTGGTCCAGCACCTTCGCATTGGCGCTGTAAAAACGACCATGCTTATTGCACTATCCCGTGCATTCCTGCTTTCGAAACCGCCAGGCGCTGATTTTGAGACTCGGGATCCGAAAGCTCTAGCAAAGTTGAAGAAAGAAGAGTTGGCCGAAATCTACACCCGCAACGAAGAGATAGTCAAGGCATGTTTTGCGCGCCGGCCCAACTACAACGATCTGATACCCGCATTACTGGAGATCGGCGTATGTGACGAGCTGCTTCTTCGATGCGGACTGGCCCTTCATATCCCTCTACGGCCGATGCTGGGAAGCATCACCCGCGACTTGGGCGAAATGATCACGAAACTGCAAGGTCGAGACTTCAGCTGCGAGTTCAAATACGACGGTCAGCGCGCCCAAGTACACTGTGACGAGAAGGGTAAAGTGACCATCTTCTCCCGCCACCTGGAGCTCATGACGGACAAATACCCGGACCTCGTCGCCCTCGTCCCGAAAATAAGAGGAGAAGGCGTCTCAAGCTTCATCCTCGAAGGCGAAGTCGTCGCCATCGACCGCGACTCCGGCGAGCTGAAAACATTCCAAACTCTAGCCAACCGAGCTCGCAAAGACGTGGTCATCGGGGACGTCAAGATCGACGTCTGCCTCTTCGCTTTCGATCTCATGTATCTGAATGGCGAAGAGCTTCTCAACCGGCCATTCCGAGAACGGCGATCTCTACTCCGAAGCCTCTTCGTCGAGATCCCACACCACTTCACCTGGGTCAAAAGCCTCGACGCCACCTCCTTAGACGTCGAAGCCGTGCAGTCCTTCTTCAAAAGCGCAACAGACATAAAATGCGAAGGCATAATGGTCAAAGTCCTCGACAACCTCCCAAACCCCAATCTCCAAGCCGAAATTGACGCCACCGACGACACTGCTGACGTTACCGTCCCCACAGCCAGCACGACCAAAAAAACCACAAAATCCACGAAACACAAACCCGCAGACCCCAAACCCGCAACCCGCCGCAAACCCCTCCTCTCAACCTACGAACCCGACAAACGTCTCGACTCCTGGCTCAAAGTAAAAAAAGACTACAACACCTCCGCCGACACATTGGATCTAATCCCAATCGGCGGGTTCCACGGCCAAGGGCGCAAAGCAAAATGGTGGTCTCCGATCCTGCTCGCCGTCCGGAATTCTGAAACCGGGTCTCTAGAAGCCGTCACGAAATGCATGTCCGGCTTCACCGACAAATTCTACGCCAGTTTGCGTGAAAAGTACAATCCAGATGATCCGGAGAACACAAACGTGCTAGCGGAGAAGCCCGCGTTTGTCGAGTATAATGGCGGTGGCGGTTGGCCGGATGTGTGGTTTGAGCCGCGCGAGGTGTGGGAGGTCGCGTTTGCGGATATTACGCTGAGTCCGACGTATACGGCGGCGATTGGGTTGGTGAGTGAAGAGAGGGGGCTGAGTACGAGGTTTCCGAGGTTTTTGAGGGTGAGGGAGGATAAGGGGATCGAGGAGGCGACCGAGGCGGGCCAGTTGGCGAATTTGTATTGGAAGCAGGAGATTAGAGCGCCGAGGACTGAGGAGGTCGTGGTGGAGAAAATCGATAGATACCCCGCCTCAAAATGTTGAGTGGTCTTGACATTTGGAAAGAAACGTAAACTCCTAGCAGGGACCGACCGAATGCATAACCAACAACACCCCGTGCCATGACAACGTGATACATCACTTCCTGCCACCTATGAAACGCACACTGATCCCCTTGACCATACCATCCCGGATGCAAACCCAAACCCTTATATACCATGTCCTACAACGCCGAACACCATCCGAACCGAGACACCCACTCAAGCAGCAGCTCCATCACGGAGATAGTCCTTATTCTCCAAGGTCACACTCTTCGTCATCTGATTCACCTTATACACGCCGACCAACCGGGACGCGAGCTCGAACATGTTATTCCTCAGCGAGATAACAATAAATTGAGCATTCTGCGTGCGCTCTTTGATATACGCCGCGACAATGGAGACCTGGGAGCTGAATTAGCACAAATAATGGTACCACACATCATGACAACTCACATTCTTGAAATCCAGCGCCGCGTCAATCTCATCCATGACATACAACGGCGTAGGCTTGTAATGATGCAGCGCAAACACCAACGCCAACGAGCTGAGCGTCTTCTCACCACCACTCAGATTCGCGATATTCTTCCATGTCTTCTTGGGCGGCATAACAGAGAAATGGATACCCTCTGTGAACGGATCCAGGGAGTCAACGAGTTCCAACATCGCGTTACCGCCCATGGTGATCATGCGGTACATGTGTTTGAGCTGCTCGTTGATGATGTCGAAGCCTTCTTTGAAGCCTTCCAGGCGACGTGACCGGAGCTCGTCGCAGTGTTTCTTTTCAGCGTCGCGTTTTTCGAGAGCTTCTGCGAGATCCAGACTACGTGCTGCGTGCTCTTCGGAGCGCCTGCGGTATTCTTCGAGGACGGTGAGGTCGACGGAGGCATTCTGGTTGCGCTTTTCAAGGTCGGCGATTTCGGACTGGAGTTCGGCCTTGTCCATATCTTGAAGTTCGTCTTTGGTATATGTAGGTAGACCTTCCGAGTCCGGTGATTCACCCAAGTCACTGTTCAGGTCAGTTGTGTGCGCAAGAATTGCACATCATTGGAATGGCGGACGAACCTCAGACTCTGGTAAGACAGCTTGGACATCTTTTCTTCCAGATGCCTTTGCTTTTTGACATACTCGTTGAGACTCTTCTGGCTCTCATCGAGTTTGTTGCGCATCTCAATTTCCACAGCACGCGCCTCGTTGAACTCTGCAGTCTTCTCGTCCAGTTCCTTCTTCAATGCTTGCAACTGCTCGGTTCGCTCGTCCAAAGCCTGGGAAACGTGGTTAGCCATGATCTACCATCGGATCGTTACACACACCTCTTGGGTCTGCTCGGCCTGCTGAGTGATACCAGCAGCATCCCTCTTGTGTGCCTGCATATCTTCTTCCACCGTCTCGAAATCGGCCGCCAATTTGTCCAACTCAGTAGCAGCCTCATTGTACATTTTTCGGTTCTTCGCCAGCTTCTTTTCCTCTTTCGACCTCGAGACTTCTGAGCTTGACATGGCTTCGGACAAGGTGTCGATCTGTTGTTTGAGGCCGTCCACTTTTGCCTTTTGGCTCCGCAGCTTCACGCCGCCAATCTCCATAATTTTGTCTCGCAGGTCCTTGATCTCCCCTTCGACGTCTGCAGTCTCATCACGAAGCTTCGAGATCTCCTTCTCCATGCCGGTGATAGTCTTCTCGAGTGCGGAAATGCGGCCCTTGTCAGATTTGGCCGTACTCTGCTCAGCGCCCAGTTCCTTTATCCGGCGTTGAGCATCTGCAATGTTGCGATCGAAACTGCTCAGCTCAAGTGCGAGCTTCTGAGCTGTGGTCTCTAGTTGCGGAATGTTTTCATTAAGTTCCCGGAGGGTTGTCTCCAGTTGCCTGTACTGGTGTTGGTATTGCTCAAAGTCTTGTTCGAGGCTATCCCGATCGTGCTCAAACTTGACAACCTGCTCTTTAGTTACGTCTGCAACAAGCTTGGAGGACATGCCGCCTTTCGCAACTCGGGTGCCGCCACCGCTCATGGTACCGGACTTGTCGATGAGCTGGCCGTCCAAGGTGACCACTCGCCACCGTGTCGCACCGTAGGCGATACGGTTGGCCTGTTCCAGGTTCTTGGCAACCAGAGTATTCTGAAGCACGCTGAAGAAGGCGGGTCTGAAGCGATCGTGTTTAGGCTTCACGAGATCGAACAATCGCGGAGCGTTCTCGGGGGTATCAATCCGAGAGAGGTCGCGTTTTGCGAGCCTATCCATCAGGATGAAGTTGGCGCGTCCCAGATTGTTCTTGCGTAGATGATCGATGCACTGCTGCCCTACCTCAACCGTGTCCACAACCATGTTGCTCAGTTGTGGGCAGGCGGTGGAGATGGCGACATCATAGTTTTGATCGATGGTGCCCAGGTTGCCCAGCTTCCCATGAAACCCGTTGATGCGTCCGGAATCCCTCATGCGCATCAACCCGGTCAAGACATTGTCCTGTGACTGAGTTGCGGAGAGGCTTGCACGAGCTTCATCTGCCTTTTGCCTCGCGCCAGACAGTTTGGCCCTTAGAGCAGGCTCTTTCTCCGACAAAGCGTCGAGTCGAGCTTGGACCTTCTGGGCTTCTTTTTCCACTCGCTTCCTCTCGGCCTTGCATTCGTCCAGTTCAGCCTCCTTTGAAGCTTTCGACTCCTGCATGCTCGCGATTTTCTCCTCGACCTCCGCTATGGCGTTGGCACCTGCATTTTCCTTCTCGCGCAGGATGTCGAGCTCACTCTGAGCTACAGCCATGGCAGACTGCTTCTCATTGACCTTGGCTCTCCACGGCTCGAGCGAGGATTGTTTTGCTGCGATCTGGTCGGACAACCCCTGGGTCTTGCCAGCCAAGCCCGCACGAATCGACTCCAACTCCTTTTCCTCGGCCTTCATCTGCTTTTCCAGGTCGGCGATTTCTGACGTATAGCGTGCGATGTCGTCTGTGTACTGGGTGACTAGTGTCTCGCCTTCGGTCATGCCCAGTCTGCTAGACTCCTTGTTCTTCTCAAGCTTCTTCTGCTTGCCAAGCAAGAACTTCTTCTTCTCCTCAAACTTGACCGTCTCCTTCTCAATGCGCGCCGCTTCTTTCATAATATTCTCGCTCTGCTTCGAAAACGCTTCGTGCTCTTTGGAAGCCTGTTTATATTTCTTCTCGAGCTGCTTGATGCTCTCTTTGTTACCTTGGTGTCTCTCTAGCTCCTCATTGAGCTCCGCTTCCAGTTGAGTAACGGCTTCTTGTGTCACTTGGAGATGGTCGGCGATGTCTGACATGAGAACTTGGTAAAGTGTGGCTTTCTTGCACGCTAGCTCATTCTCATCGCGAATGTAAGCCAACGCCTTGTTCTTCTTGTCTTCCAATCCGCTCTTCTCCTTCTCCACATGCTTCACACGACTGCTCTTCTCCATGCAGATTTCATTGAGCTCCTCAAATTTCGCTGCAGACTCTTCGATGGGCGTCTTGTACTTGGACGTTCCAATGACATCTTCAAGATACTCCAGAAGGCCGTCCTCATGCTCGTTGCCAGCTTTCGCCTTCATCTGGGCGATAGACTCGACCTCTCCCTGCAGGATAAGGAATCGCTTGTGGTCCAGATCGATGCCGCGCGCTCGGAGAAGGCCAGTGACGTCGGTGAAGGTTGACTCTCTACCATTCATATAGTATTTGCTAGAGTTGTTTTTGAATGCTCTTCGCGAGATTATCAGCTTCGAGTCGGAGATCACAGCAGGGGGTCGCCCGTCAGGCTGGTCCATGACTTCTTCAAAATGGACTTGTACTTCGCAGTGGTCAAGATCGGGGAAGGCGGCAGAGTTGTGAATAAGGGCGGAGATTTTCCCTTGCCTCATCTTGCTAGCGCGGAAACCGAACACAAAGAGCAGGGAGTCGATGACATTTGACTTCCCGGAGCCATTGGGGCCGACGACGGACGAGAAAGAGGCATGAAAAGGTCCAACTACCTGCTTCCCAGCATAACTCTTGAAGTTTGTCAGGATCAGATGGGTGATAACAATGCGTTTTTGGGGGCGAGCTGGCTCCCGTAACGCCGGTCGTTGACGAACAACAATGTCCTCTGGCCTCCTCGTGGCGGTCATCGGCAGCGGTGTAGGCCCGGGAGTCGCGTCGGAGGGAGATGCAGGAGGTCTGCGCGGAGTAGTGGGGGTGATCGTGTCGTCGAGGCCCGTAGGATCCAAAGTCTCGACGGAGGGTGTAGGAGGAGCGCTGGGAAGCTGCGGACGGGGCGACGATGCCGGCGCTGAAGGAGAGGATATCGGGGCCATGGCAGATGTCGAGGCGGTCGCTGCGAGTGGGGATGTCATGCGCTGGGATTGGGGGGAGCGGCTTTGCGCAAGAGGGGAGGCGATCTCGGTTGCTGAAGCCGAGACGACGCTCGGAGTAGTTGGCGAGGCTGACAGCTGGGGTGTGGGCAAGATGCTATCCTCTTCCCGGGAGCGCTCAATGGCCGGATTTGCTTGGGTTTTCCTCAGCCGGCCACGCCTCCGCTTGGGCGACGATGGCTCTGCTCCCGCATTGGAGGGGCTGGTCTGCCGCGATGGCTCGACGCTTTCTGAGGCACGCGTACGGCGTCTCGGAATGATAGAGGGAACCGACGGTATCGCGTCTCCTGTCTTGCGGGGCCTGCCTCTCGCCCGCTTGACGGGTGCGGGCGCCGGTGTGTAGGCCTCCTCTTCATCTTCCTGTGGCTGCGGGGCTCTGTTTTCGTCGTCGTCGTCGGAGCTGTCGACCACGGCTCTCCGACGGGCGGCTGCCGCGCGCGTCGACTTGCGGGCCGATATGGAGTCCATGCTGTCGTTGGCGTGTGTGAAGCGTGGAAGGTTGAAATGGATCAATCGATGTCGGACGCCGTAAACAAACAGACGCGTTAGCGTGCTCCACGGTGCGCGCTAGTCCTCACTAAGTCCGATACCCCCGCGGCTTACTACGTCCTTTCTGGCTACGGCGCCAAGACTAGTTGACAGCATCACATGCAGAACATCAACCTCATTCGCATGAAGCATACATAGATTCTGTCGTCTGCCAGGCATGATACCCCCAGGGACGTTACACTGTAATCTCGCGCGTCAGACCCGTCGACCCCTCTCTTTGCCCCGTTGCCAATGGCGCCTGGCTTCCACCGCCAGGCACAGGGTCACAACTCCCTCCGCCGCACAGGAGGAGCACTATCCACTTGCATCACAACTTTATGCCACCTTCAAAGAGCATTACCAAGCTTTCAAACCTTTGATGGGCCAGTCTGGGAACACGCCATCCAAACACCCCTACGCTTACCGCTCCCAGATTGTGAGTCCACGCCTTTGTGGTACGTGAGCTCCATCTGGCTGCAAATATTGGGGACTGACCACGGTGTCTTTTGCCAGATGATGTTCTCGACTACATCGGCCCGTCGCTGCAGAAGTACAAGGGCTGCGACATCCTCGATCTGAACCCGGGTGCCGGCCTCTGGTCCGAGAAACTCCACCAGTTCCTCAAACCCCGGAGCCATGTGCTCCTCGAGCCTCTCCCGGAAGTCTTTGGTGAATATCTTGAACCCCTAGTGAAGAAGCCCGGTTCCAAGTTCAGACTCGTCCAAGGGGATGCATCCTACTTTGACGGCTTGGAACAGCTTCTCAGAGAGGGGCTATTTCCACATCAGAACCCCCTTCCTGCGGGATCTGTGCCGTCACGGGAACCGAATACTACGCTTCTTGTCACTGGAACGATAGTATGGAACCCAAAGCACCCCGGCTTGAACTTTTTTTCAATGGCAGGGCAAATGCTGCACCACTTCATCCGAACGAGCTGGGTCAACGAGGGCTATCATGTCTGCGGGCCTGTAAGGTCGCTACTATGGGTCCCTAGCGACGACACCAAGTTCGCACTAAACAAGTCTGCGATGGCTGTTTCAAGGACAAGTGCCATGGTGGACAAGGTGGCCGCTGTTTCCGAAGTAGTAAAACCTGGCCATGCCCAAGACGACCGACATTGGGTTCGGGAGGCCCGTTACGAGATCGAGAGTCTCGTACGAGCCATGCAGAGGATGGAGAAGAATGGGGTGGCCATGCCCCCGCATCGCCGGGAATCTATCCACGCGTTTGCGGATGACATCAGGAAGATGACAAATGACACGGGCGTCATGAGCACCGGGGCTCTCAATGACTATCTGCAAGCGCAGGAAGAGGCTGGAGTGTTGACCGTGGGCTTGGTGCCCGAGCAGATCCGTAAGCAATGGTTGTGGGAGATGGAATGGAAGAAAAGAGCGCCGCCGCCACCACCAATAGACGAACCGAAGAAAAAGGGCCGTCGGCCTGTTCCCGAGGAGCAGAAGAGGCTTGCAAGAGCACGGGCTTCAGCGACGAGGGTACTTAAAGTCAGGACAGCCTTGGACGAGTTAGTTGACTTCGGATATTCAAATTACCAACTCGAGTTGAAGATCGCTGAGATGGAGGATGGTCCACAAAAGGAGGCTATGAACCGCGAACTCGATGCCCTCATGGCCGATTTCCACGAAAAAGTTCGAAACACAGACGCCCACACTCGCCCGTCCATTGCTACCCAGCTTGACGAGCGGTTAGCTCTACGATCTCCGACCCCCTTGCTGCAGTGGGACCGGCGGGCGTATGAGCCGTTGGTCATGCAACCAGACGAAATCTACCCGATTTGCCCCGTCTCTTTGTTGGACATACAACCAAACATCAGACCGGCCGAGGAGACTGACGAAGAATATGAGTACCTCCAGGACATGGCCAGCGGACTGCTTACGAGAAAGTCGTCGCCAGTTGGCGAGGCACTGGAGACTCTGCACCCCGGAGCATCCCAGCTGATTGACCAGGTCCCTGCGATCCGGGATCCGAAGAGAGGGGGAAGGCCACGCGTGGAAGAGATGCGTGCGCGCATGCTCACGCAGGAAATGATTGCAGGTCTGAGCAAAGCTTTCCGGGAATGGCCGTTCCGCAATCCGGATGCGAATCATCCCAGGTATTTTAGGATCAGAATCTCCGGTGGCTCGATGGTGAGGGACACCATCGAGTCTCAGTAAAGTACGACTACGTGATATTGTCGATGAATCAAGGAATCCTGATATAGGTAATTTGTGTTGTACAACATTCCTCTTGAGATGCCCTAAGACGCCGTAATGTACAATTATTTTCTCTTCAAATGCAGTAGACCCTGCGGCTGGCAATGTGTGCCATCGTGCCCCTCAACCTTCCTCTTGACTCCTCATTTCTTCCCGGCCTTCACCTTAGCCGCGGGCGCCACCTTCCTCGCACCCGCCCTCTTATGCTCCGCCTTCTTTTCCTCCTTTCCACCACCCCCACTTATCAAATCCATAAGATGATCCGTGGTGTCCTCTGCCTTCTCCTCGCCCTGGGATCCCCAGTTAGCTTAACATTCTACTTTCCACCTTTCCCCTCTGCCAGTCTCCCACACCAGACGTCAGGAAACAAATGCACTCACCATGGTACTCTCGGCATCCCATCCCCGTCCGAACTTCGCCCTAAACGCCGCCAACTTGCCGGCCTCGTCCTCCTCCACATTCAACAGTTTCTGACTACTCGGATTCCACAATGGTGTGTTGCGCGTGTCTTTCGTCGACTTGTAAATCGGCATGGGGTTTGTGGTGCGGTGGACGAAGGTAGAGCCATCGGAGAGCGTCACAAGTTGCGTGAAGGTGTAGGGACGTTTTGGTCGCCGGAGGAGCGTTGCGTGGCGGACTTGGGTGTGTGTTTGGGGGTTTCTCACGGGAGAGATGACATGACGCAGCAGCCGCAGGGCGGAGGGAGAGGGTATTGGGGAGGCCATTGTTGTGCGGGTGTGGTTACTCAGGGCGTTGCGTGGTGGGTGGTTGTGAGGGTCGGAGGTGCACGCCGGGGGAACCTCGGGTAAACCTGACTTTTTGCAACTACACTTCGTAGACGCAAACTGGTGTTGAACCAACAACATCTTCGCCACGTCTTGTTCCTGCGTTTGCTGCGTTTTCAAGCGCTGTTTTGAGATACCCCGGGGAGGATGGTCACGTCGCAGCGTGCGTCCGCGCGCTTCTTTGCTGCCTTCTATCGATGGAACCATTGTACGGGTAGGTCCAGCATCACCGTCATAGCACTCTTTACACTCTACTAAAGTTCAAACAGCACGACAGGCCTGCCTGACTAACAATTCTCCTATACGAAAACCTAAACCACTTCTTGCCGCAGCCTCTCGATCCTATTCCACCGCCTCCGCAACCTCAACACCATCCGAGCCCTGCGCGGCCGATCACGAACTCCCCGCCACTCCCATCCTCACCTCGGAATCTCTCCTCCCACACACGCCTACACACGTCCACACAACCTCCTCTACCCCGGATGCTCTCCGCAACTCCGTCCGCACTCTCATGCGCAACGTTCCCCACCCTGTCGTCGTCCTAACCGCCGCCTCACCCTCCACCTCACCCCCATCTCCTCTCGGCCTCGCCATCTCCTCCTTCAACACCGTGACCCTCGACCCACCCACAATCTCCTTCAACATCCGGCACCCCTCCCGGACACTCTCCGCAATCCGGGACGACGACGGCAAATTCCGGATCCACTTTCTGTCTCCGCGGCCTATGTCTGCGGAAATCGCTGCAGCGTTTACGAATGGGAACCACGAGGGGGCGTTTGAGGTGCGGCGAAGGCTTGTGCGGCTGGACATGAACGCAGGCGTGGTGGGACGAGCAGAAGGCAAAGAAGGCGGTTTCACGTCAAGAGCGGCACGGATACTGGACCCGCATGTTACGGCGAGTATGAGCTGTGTGGTTGAGAAAGAGGTGGAAGTCGGGGATCACGTTATTGTCGTTGCGAAAGTGAGCGATGTGATGAGGGAGCAAGAGCTCAAGGAGCCATTTTTGATGTATGTCAATGGGGAGTATGTGTTAGAGGGGTAAGATGGAGGACGGGCACGACGGCAGGTGAGGATGTGGCGTTGGCCGTCGATGAGCAGGAATCCGACTCGAGCACCGGTTCGCGTTGTTGTTGCCTGTGCCTGAGCCGCCATGGTGGATCCGGTCGCCAATGGCGTGCGAAGAGCACCGGGCCTGCAAGGAACGACCACGGCCGACACGATAACAGGGCACCACGATGCTGGACGAAGACAACATGATGCAGCGCTGCTAGACGCAGAAAGACCCCCAACGCCGTCGCCATCGACTGCAGCAAGACGTCGCGGTGCCAGGCGACCGCGCGGAGAAAGACGCTACTGCACTTGCAAGAAGGCCGCGTGGTGCGCGAACATCACCCAACCTTGGAACCTCCACGCACCCCCACAAACAGAACACCGCCCATATAAGATGCATTTACTGGCAAGCTATTATCCCAGAAATGAGTCATGAAATGTTTAGTCCAGTGGTTGCACTTGGACGGATCGATTTGGGGGCAACACCAGGAGGCGCGAGTTCGAATCACAATGACGGCATTTATCTTGGAAGAAAAGGGGGGCGAGAGCCGTGTCGATCTTCGAAAGAAGGAAGAGCTTTCGTCGAAACAGGAGGGAGTTAGACCCCTGAACCAAAAACAGGCGCCTCGGCCCCCCCGGGTGAGCTCTGTTCTGTAGCCGGACGCGGCTACAGTTTTCCTTTTTTTTTTGGACTCGGGTGTGAGGCCGAGGAGGATTTGTATGACATAGACGGCCTTCGCGTTCTGGGTTACAGTATACACATATATACATATACTCTGAGTAAATCAGGTAATAAGGCCTGCGGTGTCCTTTTGTCCCCTTTTTGTTTGGAGACTTGTAAAGTGGGATCTTGTGGCTTCTGGCCTTCTATGATATGGACGGCCTCAGCGTCCTGGACTGAGCAGCTCACAGTACACACACGCAGACAACTTATGCAAATAAGTCAGGTAGTACGGCCTACAGTTTCACTCTTTCTGTTTGAGACACTTGTGCGAGTGGGATGTGTGGTTTTGGGCAGTGTACGATATCCGAGGATGTACGGCCTTAGCGTTCTTGACACAGCAGTACAATACAGACAGACATCTTGAGCAAATAATTACAGTGATTATCGAATAACATTCATAACTGCCTAATCAAGAGCACATCGCTCTGCATGCCGACCCCATTCAGCCAAATTTGCCGTCTCTCAATGCTGGCCCATCGGGATAAACGCAAGAGAGCCCTCTGTCAGCGCAGTGTCCGCAGGCTGGATGAAGACCAGAACATATTCTCATCGCTGTATGGCAGGCATTGCACGCTTGATCCGACCAGATTCGGCCGTCGGTTTACTAGGGATAACCGCAAGAGAGGCCTAGCATCTGGCAGCGGCTGCACCTTGGGTGCTCACCAGAGCACCTTGACTTGCATGCACGACAGTGCCAGCAAGCTACACCCAGTAGGCGGGGGCTGTTCGGTTTGTCAGTCCCTGCAAGGTACACCCTGTAGGCGCGGGCCCTTTGGGGACGGGACTTTCCTTTTGGTTTCCTGGGGATATTCGCAAGGGAGCTTTCGCTTCTGGCATCGACTGCATATTGGGCGGTCACCAGAACATTTCTCGTGTTTTGCATGGCACGTCATGCAAGCTACACCGTGTAGGCGCGTCCTGGGTTTCTGAGGCGGCTTTCGAAGAGCGGGATAATCGCAAGAGCGCTGTAGCTTCTGGCAGCGGCTGCAGGTTGGGCGATCGCGAGAACACCTTATCCTTGCTTGACGGCAGGCCCTGCAAGCTGGAGTCCGCGCCCCTGGGCGCATGTTGTTCTTTCCGGTTTCCTGGGGAGTCATCGGAAGGGCGGGATAACGGTAAGAGAGTCCTAGCCTGTCGCAGCAGCTGCAGGTTGGGCGCTCACCAGAACACGGGACCGAATCCAGTAAGGTGCTTCTGCGACCGCAGCGTCATGGACGAGGGCTTGGGTAATAATATACGAAGATAGATTGTGGGGCTGATGAACAAGTGATGGAGTGGATTGATAGACTGACGGAGGAGATATGCCCGGAGGGAGGCATATATACTTCCCAAGAGGGCTGCTGCTTCTATCATACAAAAATTGTAAGGTAGTACCTCCTCTCCATTCAGAATGAGTAGGTGCCATATCCCCACAGAGCCAGTTGCCACTCAACCGGGGCGTGCTGTCCGCATAGGTATTCTCTGGGAGCGTTGTTGTTGTTTTTTCACGACCGGAGTATAATGAATGAAGGGCTTTGAATGTTTACGCGCATTCTGTGGGGGCGAGTCGTTCGCATCTGTTTTCTTTGAGAGCGTTGTTGGTTTTTTTGCCTTCGAAGCACCATGAACGAAGGGCGTTGGGTATTTATATGAATTCGGTGAGGGCGAGTCGTTCGCATTCGTGTTCTTTGAGGGCGTTGTGGGTCCTTCTGCGACCGGAACACCAAGAATCAAGGCCTCTAAAGGTTTACGAGGATACTTTTCGGACTTGTTGTTCGCTTGAGGTTGCGTTGGGGGCATCGTTGGTCGTCCTTCTGTGACCGGAGTATCAGGAACAAGTGGCTGGTAATGTGTACGCGGAGTCTGTGGAGACGTGATGTTGGCCTCGGTGTTCTTGGGAGCCATCTTTGCTCTTTCGGCGACCCAATTCCCATTGTGAGCAGGACGCGTAATTGGAATGAACCTGGTTTTCTCCTAGTTCTTTCCTAGCGGCGGCAGGTACGCGCCAGCCGCGAGGATCAGGTTCATTCGAGTGGCCAGAACCTTGTATACCGGTGTATCTTTGGTTGGGAAAACAGAAATCTGATCCGCCGTCACAGTCGCCTCTTTCTGTGCTTTCTTGCTTGCCGGTATTCCCGCAGCCGCCGCGGCAGAGGCGGACTTGCTGGGACCAGCCAGAGCACCGTCGGCCTTGTTCTCGCTGTCCGATGTGTCTTTCAGAACGTCCCACACCCGCACGGTTTTGTCGGCGCCACAGGAGACGAGGACGCTGGATTCGACTGTCCAGGTGAGGGACCATATGCCGCCTTTCCCGTGTCCACGCATGGCTTTCTTGCGGCGGCCCGTTTCGAGGGTCCAGAGGATGATGGTACCTTGGTCGTCTGCGGACGCGAGGGTCCTGCCGTCAGGGGAACAGGCAATGGCTGTGACGTTGCCGAGGTGTCCGGTGAAGAGACGGAGACAGTTGCCGCCCGACGTGTGGAACATGCGCACGGTTCGGTCGCATGAGCCGGTGAAGACGTAGAGGTTGTTGGGGTGGAAGGCCACGCAGTCGACGTCGTTATCGTGGCCGACGTAGATCCGTAGAGGCTCAATGTGGTTCGTTGCCCAAAGGCGGGCGGTGCGGTCGTTGGAGCCTGTCAAGAAGTAGTGGCCGTGTGGTCCCCATTTGACGTCCCAGACGGGGTTGTCGCCGCAGCGGTAGGAGACCAGGCACGACCAGGTCTCCAAGGACCATAGTCTAACAGTCTTGTCGCCGGAAGCAGAGAGGAGGTATTGTGAGTTTGTCGGTGGTCCGTTCGGATCAGGGTTGATGGTCGCTGGCGAGAAGGCCACGCTGTAGACGGTGTCGCCATGCCCAACCAGTCGACGAGCGGCCACCGGCTGAGCATCGGGATCTTCGGCCGAAGACTTCAGTGGCTCGCCGTCAAGTGACCATATACGGATGTACGAAGTCTGCAGACCAGCAGCAATCAGCTTGTTGTCCCCCGAGAAGTCGATACATGTGACACTACGGCATGTTAATACCGAGCACCTTTCCGGGAAAGGCATACTCACTTGTCCATCGTATTCTGCAGTGTGTACATGATCACACTAAGACCAGGGCCAACACCACCAGTGCGGCCTTCCATCTTGTACCGGTCGCGGTGCTCGATAACCTTCTGAACCTCCATCGACACATCTCGTGCAAGTGATGGTGGGAGCGGCACCATATCTCGAGAGGGCACATCATCAGTTGGCTCGCGTTTGATCTTTTGCTCAAACTCGTCAACAAGACTGTTCTGTCCTGGTGCGGGCGGGTTCAAAGCGTCTCGGTCCTGTAGCGCAGCCCTCACATCGTCCATGAGGTCCGGGTCCTGGGGATATGGACCCAGCTGCAGCTTAATTCTAGCGGCTCGTGCCTCGCGATCCACACGGTCTGTCGAGGGGTGTCCGGGGTTGTGTCCAGGAATACCTTCGTCTTCCGCAGGGAGCCCGTCATCGTTTGTGCCTTCAAGGATGGCGCGGAGACTTTTCTCGCTCTCTACAGCTCGATCGACTGTAACAATGTTGATATTCTCGCGAGTGATGTCTAGAATGACCTGGGCGCCTTCCATTTGGTTATGCTCCAGGAAAAGAATGAGGTTCCAGAACGGTGTCGTGGTAAGGGTCACTCGGTATTTGTTCTCCAAGTACAACTTGGCAATGCGGCTGTCGGTCAAATGCTGAGGCAGCTTGACAGCGCTGAGAAACTTGAGGTCTTCCTCATGGTCGCGCTCGAACTTCGACTTGTGTGCGTTGAAGAATGTCTCGGCATCGCGGATGAAGTAGTCGCGCAGCAGGCCCAGGAAGGAATAGACGAATACTGGCCAGAGGAGCTTCTTGAGCTCCGGTTGGTAGATCTCCAAGCTGTCGTCGATGTACTTCTTGAGCAGCTCTGAGCAGAATTAGACATCATCTGGCAGCGACCTATAAGAGGTGTATCTTACCGAAAGCTTTCGAATACTTTGGGGCACCAGCATCCCCATCTCGAATGACGGCGGGATGTCCAGCAACACTTTGTTGTTGGTCTGACTCCTTGCGTAGCATGGCCTCTGTGCGAATATACCCTTTCTTACTCAAATATTCCAGTACCTAGTATGTGTCAGTCAAGAGTTCATACAATTGATTCCCACGAGTCGTGCAACGATAAAAGTGGCTGAACGAACATATGGCCGGTCAGTGTCGACATGTGGCGGTAGCGGTTTACGAGTCGGTTTTGCAGCAGGCGCTACATGACGAGCCTCGACAGGCTGTACTGCATGTTGGTATGCAGGAAAGTAGTCGCCCGGCCTGAGGCCTTTGTCGGAGGGCGATGCGTGTACACGGTACGAGCGGTTGTCGTGGGAATAACGCCAGAATTCGCGGTTGTAAGACATTGTCGAAATGAAATGTTGAGAACAAAATGGTGGGCGATTGTTATTGTCGTAAAGGGCACGGCGGAGTCGGGTCGATGGGGGAACAAAGCCGCGGATTGGCCACAAAGGTGGTGTGTCCATATCACGTGCCGACCACGGGGCCTCGCCGGGCGGGAAAGAATAAGACGGGCAAGGACTCCAGGACAAGAGAACAACGGATGCCTGCACTTACTATTTGATTAAGATTTTGTTGTGACTGCGGGCCCGCTTGCCCACCAGGCGGCGGCGCGACAGCACTTGGCTGTGGAGGCATGGCGTTGTGCGGCGGCATACCAGCGCTCGGAGGGCCATTTGTTCCCACGCTCATGCTACGGGCGGGACCCGGTCCGGGAGGCCCCGTCGACATAGGGACTTTTCGAACTCTCGACTGTGCTCCTGGCTCTTTCGACAATCCTGGATTCGGTGTTCCGAAGGTGTGAAGAGGCCGCGGGACGCGTTAGACTTTCGATGATGGCTGCAGGAATCAGCCAAAGAAGAGCGTCGTTTCTGATGGTTTGCTGATGGGGATATTGATGGCTCTCGCGTTGTTGTTGTGCGGAAGAGTGTTGGGCTGGCAATGGTGGAGTGTAGTTGTCGTTGCGCGGAAGGTTGGGGAAGTTGAGGAAGGTAATGCAAGCCAAGATCCGGTACAGGGATCCTTTCCGGGGCAGCCTCTATGCGGTCCAAGCTCCCGCGCTAAGCCGCGGTAGCCTCAACCTCAGATGCACACCCCCAGACGTCTGTTCAACAGTAAACAAGTCACCTTGCGGAGTCATCATGTCTTCCCCAGATGCCATGTCCCAGGACTCTCCAGCCCAGTCGCAAACATCTCTAACATACGCGCAAATCTCATCCTCTCACATCCGCGAACTCGATGATCTGAACAAAGTATGTCCAAATCACCATATTTCCCACCGACTTTGTCAAACTAACACCTCCCAGCAAACCCCCTCCCTTCTCCACAAAGCCGGCACCTCCATCTTCCTCCTAACCTCGAAACCCTCCTCCTCCTCAACAACCCCGCCCGATCCCTCCTCCAACCAAACAACACCCTCCTCCCGCATCTTAACCATCGAAACCCTCGCCCACCAATACTTCATCCTCGTGAACCAACTCCGCACCCGCCTACACAACCAAATCGCACATCTAGAAGCCCAAAACGTGATCCCCGCAGAACCATCCCGCCACATCCCCGACTCCAGTCAACCGCAAATGCCAGGAGCGCCGGGTATGGACAAAGAGAAGGAGGAAAGAGAGCAGACGTGGGATCCGGAGCCGAGCGTGACGAACGGCGGTCTCGGGAATCTGGATGTCGGGGAGCTGAATGCGAGGGCGGCGGTGAGGTTGCAGGGGACCGAGGTGGTGCTGGATAGGATGCAAGTGATTCTGGATGTGCTGGAGAAGAGGGTGGGTGGAGAGGCGGTCAATGGGCATGACGAAGGGAACGATCGAGTTGGGGCACCGGAGGGAGGGTGAACGGCGGTTCGCTCAAGAGCCGTATTCCCTGACACTATAGCTGTGGCGGTACTGCGCACCTGAAGTAGGTTCTGTTGTACCGCGATGGAGCAAGACCTTGGGTTTCAGTGCCTACTCCTGCCACAATACCTCCGGCTCCTCCAGACGTCGCCGTTGTACATCTCGTAGACTACGGCTTTACGAGTCCCATCATGGGCCGCATACTGCGAGCGTTTGTAGACGTCTCGCTCCTCATGTACGCTAAAACTCTCACCAAGCAGTTCGTCCCGATGTCACTTTGGGCGTGATTCTGAGATCACGCATTTCGACGAACTTGCTTCACTTGCTCTCCAACCTAGCGCTGACGCGGCCGTTAGTAGGGTGTTCGAGTCACAAGCACCTCAATCAATCGCATCACCTCAGAAGCGAAAAGCAGAAGCACCGTCATAACAAAGTTCATGTAATTGCTTGCTCGCCAAATTCTATGTATCCTCCCGTTCATGGTAACCGTAGAATTTGTCCAAGAGTAAATCCTGCCGAGGAAAGAAACAGGTATAGGAAGATCCTTCCGTGCGTCTCACCGAGCTAAGGATGCGCTCTAGGGCTTGACCGAGTCCCTGCTGTGGACAATTCCAACGCAACCTGCACAGCTTACTCCTGCTCGTACATGCTGTGCTTACCGCTCTCCCATGCCTTGTCTTGCTCAGCATTGATTTCAGCATATAGCCAAATCTCTTCGGCTTCGTCTTCGCGGGTGGGGAGCATTTGCACGACAGCCTGCGAAAGGCGCGGATCGTGAGGCGGGTAGGTCGCCTGGGAGTAACACCATCGCCAGAACTGGATGCAGGAAAGGATCGTCATAGCTTGGAGGAACCAGAAGACTCCGTTTATGACCCATCTGGAAATGCGGAGTGAATGCGGCTGCTTGTTGCTGGTGAGCGTTTTATTCAGGTTGCTGACCACCTCTGAAAGTTTATCGATGCGGTCCTCAAGGTTCTTGATATCGCGGCCCTGCTGCAAGCTCGAGTCTTCCGAAGCTTCGACGTTGCCGAGAAGAAACAAGGCCGTCAGCCATCTGCTGTCGAAGGTGACCGCCAGAGCGACGACCATAGCCACTGTGGAAGCCTTGCTGGAGATTCTCGAGGCACCATTGGTCGGCACTGGAGCAACAGGAGGCGTCCAAGTAACGTTGCCGGATGGAAGAGGGACACTACCGCATTCATGTCAGCACCGTTCTTATCGGCTGTTGAATTCTGCGAGACTCACGCTGAAGGCCCACTAGGCCGGGCCGGGGTTTCAGAGCTCGTGTATGCTTGGGTACTCGTGCTGATGTTATGCCTGCATCACAATCAGCAGGTCGCTCAGAGAAAGACCAGGACGGCCGTTGCTTACGCAGAGGAAGTGCTGAACACGGATACGGTCGAAGAGTTGATGAAAATGCTTGGCGACTGGATGGAGGTGACCACAGGGATGGAGGAGACTGAGGGCACTGCTTGGCTGGTCGTGGACTGGACCGGGTTGACCAACGGTGTGGTGATGACCGACCCGATAGCGGTGCTGTTTGTCGACGGGATCGGAGGGACGACCTGCGAGCCGATAGAAGTGGTTGTCGGGCACACCGTGGTCGTGATGGCCACGATGGAGGTGACGACGGCGGTAGCTGGCGGAGAGCACGTCATGACGCCCGGGCTGCAAGCGGTGACGGTGAGGACGGGCGTGGTGTAGAAGGTCGTCGTAGTGACGGCAGAGGTGGAATTAGATGTATATGTTCCCTGGTCCAGCGCGGCTGCGGTAGCGGCGCCGGCGAGGGCAATGAGCGGGTGGGCGATCTTCATGGCGAAGCAATGCAGGCCAGAGATGGGATAACGTGTTAGGGAGTGTGGTAGGAGACCAGGAAAGAGACTGTTGTTCGCAAACAAAAGCAGGAAACGAGTGTCAAGAGGTGGGTGGAGGAGGCAGGGAGAGATAATGGGCGGAAGATTTTATTATCATGGAGTGACGCCAAGAGAGGCAGCCAAACGGGCGGGAAAGAGCAGGCACAACAATGTGTAAACACCAGAGTGGCTGCGGGAAATTGCAAAGAGCCATATCTGACGTCAGTCGCTGGACAGCCCCTCATCCAGCGGGAAAGCTCCCGGGCTCTCTCTGCAGGGCAGGACAACCTTAGGAGCTGCAGGGGACCAGGAGGGGTCAAGTCAGGTGATGTGGACATTCACGCTTGGCATTCGAGCCTTGGAATGTCCCCTATTGGCGGATGTGACGTCGGCTTTGGCTTTCACTGCGAGATAACATCTGTTATGACTCCCAGCTTCCCGTCCAGTCGCCCCTTCCTTATCTCGCTCACTGATAGAGCCAGCTGGCAGCAACAACAAACGGCAACTGCCGAATCCGACGAGCACCGCAGTGAGCAACTGCCAGTGGCGACTTGTTTCCCCGGGCCCGAGCGCAAGCCCGTGCTTTTCCCACATAAAATCGCCTGCGCTCCTCTGCTTCTTCTCCTCTCCTCCATCCACTCGCATCTCCTCCATTCTCCGCTCTCCCAAGCTCCACCGGCATCCTCACGCCGTCATCTCGTCCCCATTTCTACCACGCCTGCTCTTCTCAGCTTCGCGTCTTCCTCTGCACCCAAGATGAAGCTCGTCGCCATCGCCCTCGGCGCGCTCGCCGTCTCCGCTGCCGCCATGTTCCATCACGAGGAGTCAGTCGCTCTGGACATGCCTGCTGGTGGCCTCAAAGGTATGTAGTGAGACGCACCGCTCTAAGGTATCTCGTTGACGCCTTGTCCAGCCCGTTGGGAGTGCACTTCTGCCGTCACCGTCACTGTCACGGAGACCGTCTGCCCGGTGCCCACTGGCCAGCCATCCCCTCCTCCGGCACCGACCTATCCGCCAGCTGTGCCGACTCCCCCCGTCGAGACCCCAGTCGTGCCTCCGCCTGGTTCTTCAGTCGCTCCTCCGCCTGAGTCTGTCCCGCCTCCTCCTCCGGGAACCGGCCAGCCTCCGGCCACTGGCACTCCCGTGTCCCCTCCGACCAGCGCTACAAGTCAGCCATTGACCTCGTCCACGGCGCCGCCCTCTTACACCACGGCCAGCATGACCGTAATTCCGCCTCCAGCAAAGACCTCTCTCCCGCCTGCCCCTCCCACCAACGCCGCAGCTGCGTTGACCATGGGCGGCACACAGGGCACAATCGTCGTTGGAGGCATCGTGCTCAACGCCATCCTCGCCGCTCTCTTCTAGGTGGCACAAAATTCTTTGGAAGACTGCGACTGCTGCCGTCCAAGTGACACGCTCGTTTCATCTCATCTGCGCCAACAGTGTTTAGCATTGTTCTGCTACACGTAATTCGACGAATACCTCGTCACTCTGGGCCGGATCATGGATGTTAATGTTACTATACTAGATGGTGATTATCATGACTCAATGTAGTACTCTCTTGATGAAATTTCTCCAATCAATGATCATGTTCTCGCCTTTTTCTTGTCTTGCATCCATGTGACTGTTGTATGGCTCAGCATGCCACTGAGTATTGAAGAACTGTTGACACGTGCCAAAAACAGGCTGTAACCTTAGAAGCGTGCAGGGTTTCCCTCCGTGTCACCCAGCTGGGCCTGCAAGAATGGACTTCTCAGCACGGTAACTCAAGACTCAAGGTTCGGCAGGATCTTGTGAAGTGATTGTAGTGTAAAAGCTCCGTTGCCGCCAAAATGGACTGACAAAGACCGGGAAATGCGGCGGGAATTCGAGGTTGCCTCTTGCCGGAACGGGGCGATGAACTCCCTGGAAAGGTTTAAAATACTTAAAACCTATGTACATCGCAGATTCTGTGCAGTTGGATACCAAACCCACATTGACTTGATTCAAGAACTGCGCTATTGTGGTTCGAAGGCGTGAATTCAAAAGAAAAGGGAGCTAAAACGCATGATATCAGCGGACACCGAGGCCTCAAATCGTGCAAAGTAGTAGAAAAAAATGATAGGCTGAAATGCCTCATACGTAGTTCAATATTGATTTTCGTGTGACTATAAGTTAGCACGTTGCGTCACAGGTTTGGGTACATATTCACACACTGACACACAGAGTACGTGGTATGGTACCTAAAGCTACATAGGTAGTGTTCTTGACATCTCGCCGGACCAGATTTGCGGTTGCAATGAAGGTTTCAATGATGTAAAGTGACGCGTGGTGGAGGCTCCAAGAAAAGACAGTGGGAGCGTACTAGTTCGCATTGTACGTGATGTGCATGAAGAGTTTCAGACCCCGGGGGCCCGATGCGCATCGTTGACGTTCCAGTGCAGGGTGGTGTTAGATCGTGAGGAACAGATGCCCATCATGGCATGGCCGAAGGAGGCGAAGTGAAAGACATGCTCGTCGTACTGAGCGTCCAGGTGGGGAAGATAGCTGGCAACCACTCATGGAGTACTTCATAGAACATGGAGCAGATGTAAATACTGCAAGATTCGGTGCTGGTAGCGCTGTGTCCATGGCCACAGCCAGGGAGATGTGGGATGTGGTCGGGTTTCTGCTGAGACGCGGGGCAAACCCTCGTAAGGTCCAACCATGTACTGGGCTCACCGCCTTTGCTGCAGCGGCTAGAAGTGCTGGAATGCAATGGAAAGAGACGCCAGACGTGAAATCATATCTGGACTTTCTTTGTGACGGCGACGCGGGGTGTGGTGCGAGTAGGGATATCCCAGAAGGCGTGCAGGAAAATTCGCTTGTAAAGATACTGCAGAGAATGAGGAATGAGGATACATAGACTTCGGGCAAATATGGTCCATGATTCATAGAATATGGGACTTGCTGCCATGTGCAATTTGACCTGGGGTTCGCTACATATCCCAAACATGATCGTATGGTTGTCTCTGCTATCTGCTGCCAACCATTAAGTAAGCACAACGGCCGCCCGCCGAATTGGCGCAAGAGCGAAGGCTTACCAGAGCGGAGCCCATGCGAGTGCTGCTAGATATCCGGCCTCTTGTTGGTGGAGTTGCCTTTGAGGGCGAGTGCGATGCCTGCTCTCTCTTGCCGAGACACTCTCTCAAGCAGGCTATTTTTTATTTCCTGATGACTCGGCCTCTTGTCTCTCCTTCCTCCGTTGTGCGACGTCCCAGTTGTAGACTCTTGCAAACGCGACCTCGAGCGTCTAGACAGCGTCAGTAGAGTAGCGGACAAGTGAACATCATCCGTACCGTAATTTGCTCCCTCAGAAACTCCATATCTTCCTCGCAGTTGGCCAAACTCTGCTTTGCGGCACTCAGTTTCGACTGAAGCAGTTCTTCCGCCTCCGGGATTTTGTACGCCAGCATGACATTTGCCTGGCCCTCGGTTAGCCCTGCCAGTCCTATCTCCTGCCATTGCAGAACCTACTCCGAGCCAAAGGTACACCTCATCCGTTTGAGGTACCTCCGCCTTCGCAAACAATGTGTCGTTCAGTTCAAACGTCGTCTCGATCGGGTCTGAGTCGGGCTACGCGGGATAAGCGATCATGCACTCTCTTCGATTTCCCCTAGCTCACTTTTCTGCTTTTCAAGAACCGCACGGTCTCCAGGGTCTTCTGGATGTCTGGTATCTTGTCCTTCAGTCCCGCAGCTCGTCGCTGTTGGTTCGCCTCCATGAACTGGTATTTTCTGCCCTCATAGCATGAGCTCCTATCGCTTTCCAGCTGCTGAATATATGGCATACGATATCATCTCCTTGAAGCTGTTGACGGTAGCCTCCACCTGGGAGCGGTCGGTGACATAGTCTTCGACGCGATCGACAAAGGGGGCGACGGGTATGCCACGCGGGTTTGTGGGCGCATCTTTGCTGTTGAAAATTAGCTAAGGTCTGGAACTTGCAGGCCAAAGCTACTTACCTGCCCGGCTTCAGAGCGGAAGCCATAGTTAATCCTGGAAGACAACTTGTGGGAGCTCCGCGTCCCCGCAATCTACGGAAATTGATGTTTGTGACGTTTGCAGTAAGCAGCGGACTCGGCAGGTCTCCGCTCCGCCCCGGGTCTCTTGGCGAAACAAGGTCAGGCACTAGCATCGACGATCACCCGCGGCGTCTTGGACTTTCACACAACCTTATTTGAACGTCGACACAATCGCCTTATAGACGTCTCGATATTCCATCTCCGCATGATTCGCGTCCATCGCTGTTGACACTGGAGCCAGCCCACTTGAACATCTTAAAGCTGCCCGCTGCGCCTTCCGCCATGACCCTACGTCTGCGAGACACTTGTATCATGTCCTCCCCGCTCCAATACTGACTCAGCCGAAAAGAAACCTATCTTCTGCGGGCGTTTCTCACTGCAGATGCCAGGTGTAGCGAGGGTTCATTTGGTTCCTGCGTGCCTCATACGAGGAAGACTTCGGCAGTCTGTGGTAACGAGAATGTGTACCTGAGCAAGCGACCGGAAAATTAGCACTCGTCTCGGAAGTGCGATATGATGAGCGGTTAAGATCAGCAGGACCGGCCCCAACTCCAATGTCAGACGTGGTTCTGTTCCGAACACATCTGGATTACGCAGGCGCCGACGGCTCCTGCTTCCGATACTCTTGAACCCATAGGACCCTGCCAAGATGACCGTACTACCGGATTCCGCCAGCCACTATGCCATGGATTCGGGCGCCGCAGGGTCTTGACGGCATGACTCTACATGCTGCGGGGTACCGCCCGTGGACTGCGATAACTGGTTCGTCTGTTTCACCACGGGGTACTGGACGCCATTGTTTCCGCATACTTTGGGTTGGCAGCTGGATCCAGCCATGCGAGTATGCGTTCAGTGCCTCCATTGGGATTTTGGCTGCCACACAGATCCCGCGCAGATCTTGCACGAACTGATGGGACGTATCGAAGTCAAGAACGCCAAACCCGCGCCGCTGACTTGACGATCACAGTCCTGCACGCTTCGGCATCAAAACATGCCGGTACGGCGCCGCTACGGCACTCAGGGACGGCACTCAATCATAATATCTTCCTCTCACCCGTTTCGCCAAACGACTGGCTCTGCTAATGCCACAGCCGAGGTATCTCTCGTACCATCTACCACACCTCGAATCTCCACCGTCACCAATTTCCACAACCAGAATAATACTTACAAGCGAGACCGACGCCGAGGCACTTCACTCCCTTGCCTGAAACCATATCTGCTACCCGGAACACTGTCCCGAGAAGGCGCCATAGAGGTTTCGTGCACCAACGTACGACCGTTCCAACAGCGTTGCCGTTGTGTAGTCTTACAGGGTTGGCGAAACAGCGGGTATTGCATGTCGTCTGTGGATCGCGAGCGTCCATCCCACGCCAAGCCAAACTCCAATGTACAGGGTCCAGATGCACCCATCAGCTTTAATTTAGCCCTCGTGTCGTTCACTTCCGCTCGGGAGAGGTCGCGGGCCGCGCACACCCTCTCAGCACAGGCTCGGCGCCGCCCTGACGGGGCCACCCGCTAGCTCTCTGCAGGTTTACAACGCCGTTCTTGATCTACACATTTCTCGAAGTTCTACTGGACGTGACCTTCGTCGCAGAAGCCCAACAACCCCTGCGGGACTTTTCGCAGGAGTCTAGATGCAAGGCCGGAATCTGAACCTTATCTGCATGCATAATCAAAGGTACCGAGCACCTCGACACTATCCTAACCTTAGCTGCATCACAGTACATGTACGATTTCCCGCACGATTGCATGTACGATTGTATGCACGATTGTATTTCTGCCTATCGCACCTAGGATCCACGACTGGGATCAGCGGCTCGGGAAAGCCAAGGGCGCCTTGCATATTGAGGCCCACAGGGTCTGCGCAAGGGTCTTGTGGGTGTGGTAGCTAATCTGCATTAGTGTGCAGGTTCAGTGATGCCCTGTCGGGATCTGTAACAACCGAATCTTACGGCAGATACTCAATTCGTCTGCGACTCTACAAAGTTGCTTCAAGACTCCCTTGCGAGACTTCCTTGCACGGACTCTGCCAGGCTCTAGGTGGCTTGCCTAGCGCTACCCCTGGAAGCATGGGGAATAAGCGCGACATGCAATGCACGTCAACGGAATCTGTTGGCGGAGGAACGGAAGGTCGGGTTCCTGATGAAAAGACCCTAGTAAGACTTACCGGAAGCGAAGCTGCTTATAGAGGACCAGACCCACCGGAAGTGAGTCGCTCTCAGCGGACTTGTTGGAGAGCCGAGACGGATCTACTGTGTACGTTTTTCCGAAGTGGAGTTAGTGAGGGGGTTGGTGTAGCACAAGAGCGAAGCAGCGTACGATGGACGATGGGGAGGGTACGAGGCGGTTTGTTCAACGGCTGGTGGGAGTGGTTACTCAGTGCGAAATGGAGGCGGTGCAGGTGTGGAGTCTGTTCCTGCTTTGTCAGCGATCTGCTTACCAGACGTTACCTGGGTAGCGATGTTGGTGATGTGCTCTCCAAACGGGTATCACTGATCTTCATGTTGGTCAAACTCAATCGTAAAGTGAAGATTTGGATAATTCATACCTAAGTATGTGGTCTACTCGGAAAGTTGTAATACATGACGCCGATGAAACTTCCAGAGGATGCATCTAAAAGTACAAAGGTCCCAAGAAGAGTTCAACGAGTGTGCCGTACGATGTGTTCATGTGTCGTTGCTTCATGATGTGTTTTATCTATTGTAACGAGCGTTGTTTGTTAGGGAGGGGATAACTCTTCTCGGGGAGGACCTTCTCGAGTTTTCTTTTTCGGTTGATATCAAAGTGGTTGGATGAGTCCTTGGTTCCCAGTTTGGGGGCAGAATATGCCTGGGTAGAGCGGGGGTGGAGGGAGGAGTGGGAGGATGCGGGAAGAAAACCTTCGTGGAGCGGTGGTGCCTGAGCTACAGCGTTCCTCGAAGCCCTCAAGGCGCGACCGTCCAGAAGTCCATGAGATGTCGGTTCGAAGGAAGACGGATCTATGCCAAGGCGGTGAGGTGCAGGTTGAAACCTACACAAACTTGTGGGATGGGAAGGACGCAAAGCAAGTTGCAAACAGCAAAAAAAGCAATAGTGATCATGAAGCAGTAACTAATACAAAAACCGAACGAAGACAAGGAGAGAGCGGCAACATACGAAAGCGGAAGCGACTCTTCCCATCCCTTCTATAGCAGACAAAAATAAAACATCCGAGCGAATGGATTCCGTCCTGTGGCATAGATCACGACCGCCTGTTCGAAACTTGGATCTCACTCGCAGCCCCCCGATTGTATTCGCCCCGGCCCCATATCGATCATGCTCCAGTGGTGGTGGTAGCGATGCTTGCTCGCTTGCGTCACACACGTCGTTTATCACTGCTTCTAGCCTCCTATGGGCGCATAGGAAACTTTTGGCAGCCATGAAAGCTCTTACCCATGTGTGCAAGATTCTCATGGCGCGATCGATAGGTTCATGACTCGTCGTCGTGGCGCGAGACCCATGCCCAAGTTAAGAGACTCCAAGTAGTACGGTCGCATGGGGACCATCTGGGACTGTTAGCATGACTGAGCGCTAAGGGCTGACAATTCAAATGCCTCGTCAACTCACTTGGGTTAGAGATTCTTGGGCGGGTCCAATCCGAGCCCTTTCCGCATGAGCTCACCCAGAGTGACACTATGCTCTCCTTTCATCATCGTGAAGTGATTTCCTCCCATAACCGAAAACCTGAATTTATGTGCAGGCAACAGCTGCGCCCAGCCATTGTCTCCGAAGTCATGTCTATTGTTGAGGAGCCACTTCATAGGTGCGGGGTCCTCCTCTTCACTGGGTGGCGGTCGGGGATCATCGGGGTTGGGACACACACCGTCAGTGCACCAGATGGCGTGAACCGGTGGTGCTCTTTCCGGGTCCATGGGCACAGGCTCGTAGTCCTTGAGATTTTTGATGGCCGAAGCGAAATGCGGAAGAAGCCATTTGGGTGTGCCGCCCTCCTTGCCCGTACCAAGAAGGCCGATCCTGTCGAAGAAGATGTGTAGGCGAGCGGGAAGGGGGTCCAATGCAACTGGGCAAGGCGCATCAATAAGAATCAGAGATTCCAGCTTCTCGCCATTCCTCACAAGTTGCTGAGCAACTTCGTATGCCATGACACCTCCAGCAGACCATCCTCCGACGATATAAGGTCCCTTCGGTTGTTTCTTTTTCATCGCCTGAAGGTAGAGGGCAGAAACGCCTTCTACGCCGCAGTTCCATTTCTCTGGCTCTCTCATGAACGGGCAGTTGAGTCCGTAAACAACGAGATCATCCGACAATTTGGGGATGGAGACATATGATGTGGCGCTACCCGAGCCGTCTGGAATAAGCCACAAAGTCTTCTTTGCCTGAGCTTTCCCCTGGAGGAGACATGATGTAGCAGGCGGGTAGTTGCTCAGGTCCATGACCCTTTCCAGCTTTTTATTCACCTCCGCGAGCTGAGGTTGCTTTGCAGCAGCCTGCTGGGGGGCGATGGCCTTGGGCTTCTCCTTCGGACGCATGTCAAGCGCGTTCTCGATATCCTCGATCGTGACGTGTGTGGCAAGAAAGGTCGAGGGAATATCGATGCCGGTAGCTTCGCGAAGACGACTCATTATCGTCAGGCTCATCAACGAATCCATGCCCATAGAGGAAAGGTCAGCCTTGTCCGTGATCTCGGAAATATCGACTCCCATCTCTTCGGCCACGATTTCGCGTGCGATATTGTCTTCATGTTCGGATTCGCAAGGCTCATCTTGCGACGTGATCTCAGGCGGCGTACTCGCACTGGAGACATCTGAGAGGCCTGACGAGATTGAAGATGTCGTAGCGCCGCTGGAATCGGAAGAGTCAGAAGTATCTTCATCTTCTTCGTCCGCGTCCACGACAACGACTTCGTTCTTGTCATGCTGCGAAAAGTACTTCTTCATCTCACCAACAGTCGGATAGTCGATGAAGAGGGTAGAGCTAATTTCCAAATCAAGTTCCTCACGGAACTTTGCCGAAATGGTGAGGGACATGAGCGAGTCGACACCCAGGTTCTCAAAAGCCGCCTCATCCACGAGCTCTGACATGTCAACATCCGTCTCTTCGGCGATGATCTTCATTACGCGAGAAGTGACCGACGCTGCTGCTGGTGCTACACCGCGTGCACCGTTGCCTGCTTTCACCCTCGGAGGGCTACTTGTCTTCTTCGAGGCTTGTTTGACAGGTGGTGATGTGCCGTTGGGTGCTGCAGATACTCGTACCTGGGGCTGACTCCGCTTCAGAGGGGCAGAGGTAGCAGGTGCAGCAGGAGCTCTAACTTGAGCACCTGCAGGAGGTAGCATAATATTGAGAGCACGCCGGGGTATGTTCTGGAACTTCAGCCCAGAGACCAAGCCAATGACTTCGCATCCTTCCAAGATGTACACATCGCCCACGGACATGTTGCCGGGGGCAGGTTGCATGCGCACATAGGATCGATACCGGTTTTCCGGAGAAAGCGGACGAGAAATCTTGATGGAACCCCAGCCGTGGGAAATATAGACGGAGTTCTCCGAGTCGAGGTGTTCAGAGGCGTTGACAATGAATCCTGACAGGTGGGCCAGACTGTCGATCCAATAAGGCGAGCAGAAAAAGGTTCCATCTGCGGGCGTGGTCTGGAAATGGACAGTCGACACCGCTTCAGTCTGCTTTCCATCAAGAATGACTTCCTCCATACCGCGGTAGTTGTCCGCGTAAGTGACCAGAGCTTTGAAGAGCTTGTATGCCATGCCGCGGAGAACTTTGTGCGCAGCGCCAGTTGCAAGCTTCTGCTCCAGAAAATCAATCTGCGCCTGCACCATGAACTCTGTGCGCTTCCATTCCTCCGTCCAGCTGTCCACGGATTCATACTTCACTGTTCCCTTGGCATGCTCGGTGAGCACTTTGGATCCGTCCGCAGGCACTGTGAGGAACCTGACTTGAACCTCATTGGTAATAAGGTCCGCTTTCGCCTCGATCTGAAGGTGCTGTCCTTCTGGAGGCGCCGGATACTTAGGAATCAGGGGTTTGGTAACCTCCACAGCACAGACATTCAACCCTGGTGTAGGTAGGTTCGGTCGAAGTTGACGGTAGAGGTAGTCGGCAAGTGTCATAGCCTGGTCAGCGTACAACGAGGAAGGACAGAGAGGGGTGCCGTTGACCTGGTGGCCACTGATAGCAGCCTTCAGTTTAGGTTCAGACAAATCAGACTGAACCAAAACGGTCCCGGTATTGGCTTCGAGAAGCTCGTACACTATCCTGTGACACGAAGTGGTCGAGAGTTTGGATGGCGCGTGGGACACTGGCTCAGCGTTGTTGACTTCCACTTTTGCTGGCGCCTCGCCCTTGGTTAAACACCAGTTGTTATGGTAGTCAAGCCAGTAGTTCTTCTCATCAAATGAATATGTAGGGAGGATGAGAAGCTCATGCGAGTCATTGTACTCTCGGTGATACTCGTTGAAGTCAAAGGGAGCTCCAGCCAGATACAGTGATGCTATACTGGAGCTCAGGGTCTTCCAAGGATCTTCGTTGCGGCGAAGTGATGCAGCAGTGCAAGCTGTGCTGCCGAGAGTGGACTTGATCATGCCGAGACATACAGGATGAGCTCCAATCTCTACCCACGCTGTCTTGTCGTCGATGAGCTTTTCCAATTGGCCAGCTTGCAACGCACCCAGGAAGTTGACTGTCTCCCGGGCGTGACGCACGAGATAATCTGAATCAATCACTCCTGCTTCCCTGATCACCTCACCAGTGAGCGGAGCTAATAGCGGGATTTGAGGCTTCCGGTACTCCACAGAGCTCGCAACCTTCCAGAAGTCCTCCAGTATGGGGTCAACCTGGGAGGAGTGGAACGCGAATGAAACGTTCAATCTCGTCGTCTTGAAGCCTGCGTCGGAAAGGGTTTCAGCAGTGGCAGCGATTTGCTCGATTTTCCCGCAAAGCACAGTCTCCTCTGGGCCGTTGACGCACGCTGTCTCTGTCATGTTCTCTCCAAGCTGTTCTTTGATGACCTCCAAGCTACCCTTCACGGCTAGCATACCGTGTGTGTTGCGAGTGCAGCTGTGCTGTAGGAGTTCGGCACGCCTGCCAACGAGCAGGATCATATCGCTGGCCGATAAGACCCCAGCGATGTGAAGGGCTGCATACTCGCCCAAACTGTGGCCGATCACAGCAGATGGCTTGACTCCCCAGGACTTCCACGTCCGTGCTAGAGCCACCTGAACGCAGGCCATGCCCAATTGCACTACCACTGGTGAGAGCGAGTCGATGTCCGTACCATCGAGCAGAGGAATGATCGAGGGGAACCCTTGTCTACCGCAGAGGTAATTCAGTTCGTCAATCTCCTCCTTGAACGTCTTCATCTGGGCATACAGCTTCTGGCCTAGCCCGGTGTATTGGGAGCCTTGGCCTGTGAATGTGAATGCGACCTTGGTAGGAACCATCGCAATCGGGCTGTATGTGTCCTTCAGTTGGCTTTTCAGAGCATCCTTCACCATCGCCATCTCGGAAACACATATGGCGACTCGATAGTTATGCTGCAGCCTCCGTGCGGTAGTCGTATAGGCCAAACTAGGCAGTGTCGTATTCAGGTTGCAATCAAGCCAGTCAACCAGGCGGTTGATGTTGCGCTTGAGTGACGCGATGGACCTGGCGCTCACGGTCACAACCTGTAAGGTCCGTGGATCCACCCCGCCTGGTGCCTTGCGCAGTGGGCCGTCTTCCAGTACCAGGGCTGTGTTGCCTCCAGCAGCCGAGAAGTTGTTCAGAAATACTTTCCTTTTCTTTTCACCGTCGCGAGGCCACGGCACTGCCACCGTGTCGATGTTGACGTTCCGCTTCTCGAGGTCCTTCGGAAACGTCTTGTTCATGACCCCTTTGATGCCAACGTTGGGCGGGATGGCATTCTTCTGCATCATCATCATAACCTTCACCAGAGAGTTGATGCCAGAGGCGGCCTCTCCGTGGCCGATGTTAGCTTTGATAGCCCCCAAGTGGAGAGGTTGATCAGCGCGACGTTGTCGATGTCGCGGAGCGAAGACGTTGCTGACGGAAGTCATTTCGATACCGTCACCAGCTTGAGTGCCTGTGCCGTGCATCTCGACGTAGCTGATATCATGCGCATCTACTCCAGAGTCCGCAAGGACTTTCTTGTAGAGAAACTCTTGTGCTCCCGCGTGCGGATGGGTGATTGAAACAGCCTCCGCGCTATGGTTTGTGGCTGCGCCCAGGATGCAACCCAGGATGTTGTCTTTATCAGCAATTGCATCTTCATAACGTTTCAGGATGACGGTGCCGCATCCATCTCCTCGGCAATAGCCGTCGGCGTCGTTATCGTAGGTTTTGCAACTTCCAGTCTTGGACAAGAATTGTCCTTTGCTCAGGCCAGCAAAAATATCCGGATTCGTCAAAACGTTGAGCCCGCCAGCACAGGCGGTATCGCAATCTCCGGCCCACAAGGATGTGCAAGCAAGTTGAATAGCCGCAAGTGACGAAGAACATGCCGTGTCAATGCTGAACGAGGGGCCAGAAAATTTGAAGAAATAGTTGATGCGCCCAGGCGCAAAGGCACGTACACCTCCAGTGATGAAGTACGTATCAACGTTTTCGGCAGCATTGATTTCACGCCAGTCATCTGAGGTTTGGCCGTAGAATGTCCCGATACGGCGAAGGTTTGTCGAGGCAGTGCGGTTGGGTACATAACCAGCCATTTCGAGCGCTTCATACGCAGTGACGAGCGCAAGCCGCCCCATGGGATCAGTTTGAGCGGCTTCCCTTGGAGACATATTGAAGAATCGAGGATCGAACAAGCCGGGATTGTCAATGAAACATCCGTATGGGGTGTGACTTTTGTTTTTACCTTTTCCAGAAGGATCGCAGTGGGCCTGGGCATCGAATCGGTCCGGAGGCACCTCCCGATGGACATCGAGCCCTTTCATGAGCAGCTCCCAGAGCGCTTCATGATCCGCGGCGCTGGGAAACCGACCTGCCATACCGATAATGGCAATCTTGTCCTGTTGGGTGCGGCCTTTGGTTGACCTGTCCTCAGACTGCGAGTCTCTTGCCCATGATGCATGGTCAAGAATTGTGACCTCATGCCCTGCCTCTCGCAGTTGCGCCGCCAAGTGATTCGTGATGTGCGTTACCCCGAAGGAGTGAAAAGTGAACGCACTGTAGCGCTCTCCACCGCGGAGAACTTCTTCAGAGACCTTGTCCAGACGGACAGGCTCCATAAGAATCTCTCTGAGCGAGAGCCTCACAAGGTCGAGAGTGTTATTCGTTGAATGAGGCTTGCCAGTCGAAGCAGAATGGAATGGAACCCGTGCATGGTAGCGATCGAGAGCTTCACATAGCTCAGCTGTTAGAATACTGTCAATATCCTCGTCACAGTAGAGATGGGGCGCATGGTAGGGGGCGAAAACAGATATGGGTGCCCATTTCCAGTCTTTGAGGGTTTCAGAGGCGAAGAGTTTGCGTGTCGTAGAAGGAGGCCCGCTGATTCCAACGCTGGTGTCGCTGATAGAGCTCACATACGCCTCTCTCATTCCAAGCAGACCGTTTTCGGTGTTGAACCTTTCGACAATCAATCCCAAATCGGTTCGCGTTTTTCCCGGTGTATTGTTCGGTGTATTGACCACATGTGTCCAACTCTGCGTCTTGTCGACGGGTTCCAAATTCTCCCTCATTACCGCGGCTCGAGTCGCAGTGCGGAAAGCAATGCGCAGGACGACGCATGCAAGTTCCAGAAGCTGATCCAGACTGCATGCTGACGCAATGGCAGCAGCTGGAAGTAGTCCGGTACACAATCCAATCATGCGCATATTCACGAAATTGGGGAATCTTTTCAGATCCTCGCCATAGTAACTGTCTCTGTCAGCGACGCATTTCAATTGCAGATATCAGCACATACCTGATGCCATGCGCAAACTGCGCGACAATTACTATGACACTCTCCAATTGCGGAATCTTCTCCGATGCGTCCCCGTATTCGTCCACCAGGTCTGAGAACCTACGAAACGCCGGTATATACTTTCTTTGAGACTCAGGCAACGCCCTCCACTCATCCTGCAGGGTGTCAATGGCCAGGTCGAGAAACACTTCGACAAGAGGTCGCCCTTTGCAATCGCAGAGTATACGCAAGAATGGTCTCAAATCGGAAAAGTGACATGACTGGTCCCCCAGAATAGTCAGGCCTGCCGCCTCCATCGCGTGGAAACACTGGAACGGCCTCAATTACCACTGTGACAGGCCGCCAATCGACAGTGTTTCCGGGGTTTGGCGGACAGTCCAGTGGGGGCGTTGGGAACGTTGGGTTCAACTCCGGATCCAGAGTTGACTGAGGGTTTATAGGTAGGGTAAGGGGAATGCGGTCAGTTCGTCATTCCCGAAGGGTCCGGAAGTGGGACTTTAGTAGGTATCTCCAGTCCACACACGAGTTGATCAATAAGACTAGACCCCTCCGGTACATGGGGGTGCCGAGGAGCTGATTGAGATACTACTATTCCCATGGCAGGCTGGACCTGGAACAGAAGATAGTGGGGCGCCGGGTTGCCCGGATGTGTCCCACGCACCGGTTCCCCACAGGGTCCGCTCCCATTGCTTGTTCATCACAGACACATCAACACTCAATAAAGCCCTCATGGACGATAGAGTGATATGAGGTCTGAGCTCAAGTGCATACTATCCAAAGCGAAATAAGCCGGATCAAAGAGCGGCTCGGAACGTTGCACCAGTAAGCTTCCGCTAGGAGTCTCTTGCGCCTTCTCGTTCGATCAGTTGTTGTCCCAAGACGCATGAGAGCTACGGGACATACTTCTCCCGAATGTACAGGGCCCTTGGCCTGTTCGATGTTTCATCGTCAAGGATTGATTGAGATGCATTGCTGTCCCATACTCTAGGGCATTTGGGCCGCTGGCATTGAAGCCGACCTCTGTGGTCAGCACCGGCTCCAAGATGCCAAGACGGTCCGCTCAGAGCCGTGAACCGATCTGGAGGCCAAATGTCGTTTGTCTCGGTGTCGGGGCTCTAAGGTTGTCGGGTGCACGATGGTGAATCCGAGTCGCACACGACCCTCAGGGATGGAAGCTGGAATGACGAAGGCTCTCAGGTTGGGGTGTGAAATGACATCTTCGGAAATATGTTGACGCGCCTCCGATCAGAGACCACCGCGATCGGGGAACAACAGAAAACCGTGATGCTTCACACAATCCGGCAACTCGAGATTTTTATAGCGAATCTGTGCACATTGCGCGTTCTTAACTTTCAGAGGTATTCAGGTGGACGCGTAGTTCAGTGGGCCGTACCGGCTTCCCGCATGGTTTGGCCTCGAATACCCTCCTCAACGCACACCCACAGCAACTCTTTGGAACCCTTAAGGCGGGGACGCTCTGCCCTCCAGAATCCCTCTTTCTCCACCTTGTTTCCCAATCCCGCCGTCCTTATCAATTATCGGTGTTATCGGATATTCCATGAATTTGTCCCATGGATGACCTCAACATCCTAGCACTATCCCTGTACACGACCACGGAAATGGCGGAGAGCTTGTCTTCCACATGTTGCCGTCCTGAAGTCTTATTTGATCGCCATACCTCAAGATATTCACCATGTACCTGAAATCAAAGGTCGAAATTCGCCATATCGACATGCGTCGATCATCACACCATGGACAGGTGGGCCTGTTTTGACGCATGAAATGCTCGTGCGCGGTACAATGCTGTCCATCTTTATGCTCGAGCTCTCGACGGCTTCGAACCGTCAAGAACGATGTCTGTGTGCTCCTCACGGCACCAATCAGTCCCATGCTTTACTCGATATCATCAAGTTTCCCAAGGGTTTTGCCCGTATCATGATGTTCACATCATCTATAGATAGGGGCTCACGGGTAACATCAATACCAGTCAGTGTCTGATGGGAAGCTACTATGTGCAGCGATCAACGTTTACGATATCGGCCTTGACACGCTGCGATACCGGCAGCCCCTCGTCATAGTGACCAGGCCGGCGATTTCACGTCACTTTTCGCCCAAGTTGAGGTCCTCTTCGGGACCATTGGAACAAATTCTCCATCTTCACGCAACAAAGAGTATCTAGCCTTCCACGATGAAGCATAGAAGCACATCACCGTGGCAAATTTGAACGATCACGCCATCACTCGATCTCACCGATAACCTCCCCCGCGGATTGTCAACACCTTCACATGAAGACTATCAATGGGTCTCTACATGAAGTTTCTTCTTGAGCAAAGCTTTCGTCTTCTCGAAACGTCACCTCCAGCCTCAGATACTCCAAAAACAGCCCAGTACTCACGACATCAACCAATCTAGAGTATCATACACCTTGCATATCCGTAAGCGATCCCCGCCATGTACGACATCACGACCGTCGCATCCCCAGCCCACGCATCGTCTTTCCCTTTTTCTCCCAGCTCCTTGTCCCACCTCATCGAAATAGTACCCTACAAACAAGGCCTCGTCTCAGATCACTCCCGTCCCCATATCGTGGTCATGACTCAACTTGTCTCCTACAAACTAGTCAACCCTGTACAACGGAATGACACAAGATGCAGGGAAGCTGTGGGGCCCGGGGGAGCTAGCGGGTACCGCATACCCTGAATGACGCCAAACATGGCAACCTGGGGACCCTCAGCACGCGGGACGATGGCGTGCCCGTGGGAGAGGGAATACAGTCGCACGATCAGCTCAGCCCCTCTCCACATTTTCGACACAGCTACGCAGCTACGCTAAAGAGAGCTGATTATCAGTCAGCAATTCCAGCCCTTCATATGAGCACGTGGACGCCCTTTGCACAGAAGCTGAGCGGAACACAACAGTAAAGCAATCAAAAAAAAAGAGAGAGAGAAAGTTGGGAAACACTGCACAAAGCACGCGCTGTGTGAGCAGACTGTGTCGTGTGAACAAGCACCTCGTGGTGCATTATCTAGTTCTGTAGTACGATGGTAGCACAGCAGCTAAAAGCGGGAGCCGTAGTACAAGCTTGACGAAAGCTAGTCAAGTGGGCCTGGCATTCCTGGGAGACGGCGGCGGAAAGCTGTGTACTTGGCCTTTTTCGAAACAGCAGATGCCCGGTTGGGATATGTATACGTCACGATATTTCCAGAATGTACCTACCCGAAGGTAGCAACGTGGATCCAAGTCCCTGGGAATGTCGATGTGAGTGGGTCCGGGTTGTATCGAGATGGAGAAGTGGACAACGCAGTGCTCTGCTGTACTGCGCTGCAACATGGGAAATCGAGGTAAGTCATGCAGGGACTCTGGGACTGTGATCTGGAGAATCCTGGTTGTCGCGATTCGCGATCCGTATCGCATCGTTTGTTTGTTGTTTTGGGGCTGCACGCGTGTACCTTGTTCACGTCGACGAGAATGGCGAGACCAAACATCTCCGAGTCATTCGCCCACGAACAGCTTTGGGAACTGCGCCTTGTGTCGTTTCGAAACTTAGTCTTTGTTACACACATCAGAAGTCATGACGAATTGCAAACTTTACCATCACCGACCTGGAACTCTCCCTCCTGCTGAAACGCGAGCCCACGACTGCGAATAGACATTACTCAGCGCGTCAGCTGGGCAGCTTCACAGTATTAGTAGCCCAGACACCGTCTGTGTGCAACACAAAGTGGCCAGATAGTTGCGAAAAAAGGGACTCCTGTATCTGGCACTGACGAACGGCGGTCTTGCTAGAGTTGCAAGACCCCATGCGTGCTGCACCATGAGCTGACAGGCATACTGCCACGCTGAACCAATATCGCGACCTTTACACGACATCATGTGTACCCAGCGCGAGCGTGCAGCAAAGCAACAGCAAGCCACTGCAGGGTCCCTAACAGTATCACTAAACAGCAACCTCGAGCAACAAGGAGGCAGATATCCGACTTACTCCGCTATCTCTGGCGCAAGAACGCTAACGCCTGCTCCCTGGTGCGAAACCGACAGCGCGTTTCTGAGGCAAGCGAGGGCGGGTGGGCAGACTTTGTTACCTAGCTTCGTATCGATATTCGGGTCGCGCCATCTGTCCCAGTGGTACTTGCAGCTGGCGCACAGACTCGACGACGTCAAGACATGTTGCCTATTCTGGACGTGAACACGAGGTCGTAAGCGAGGGCTTTGTGTATCCTGAATGTTGAGACAAGGGAATCGTGGCGGGATAAATTACTGACAGCCCAACAGCCGAAATTTGCAGCTTGTGTTATATCGAGTATAATATAGCAAGCGAGACCAAGCCCCCAGAACAGTTAGCAATGCGATTCCGAGGAGTACAAGAGCTTGATCCACTCAAAGTGCGGCGGAGAGCGGAGTCCCGTGTTCCGCTCTTCTGAAGTTGCGGAGCGCATCGTGCCCCACGATAGCTGAAGTGACAACACTCTGAATATGCTGAGAGTATGAATTCGCAACTGGGTCGTTCTAGGCAGGCGTATGGGTGAACGCCCTTCTGCAAACCAGGTGGACACGCCCGAATCTTGTTGCTCTGAGCATCAAGATGCAAGTGATTGACTGTCTCCATTGATTGTCTGAGGAGATAAGCCGGCCTCAGTCTGTTTGTGTGTAGAGGTCAACATACGACCAGCCGAGTTCGATCTGCATTCAAAATTGTAATCTGTTTGGCGGGTTTTCTCCGATTCGAAGTAGTGAAGGAACGGAACAAGTGACTAAAGAATTCCGAAAGTCAGATGTAACTCGTCCTTTGCCCAATCGATCAAGAGCAGCCGGCGTCAGAGTCAGTAGGTTCAGCCTTCCCTCCGCCGCCTGCTCCGCGGCATACCTACATAGAAACGGCCGTCGATAAATCACATGTTACCAGCATTGGAATCGGTAGCTCTACAATTATTGCGAAAACCCAGAGCGGGTGACGAATAGCATCGAGACATAGGGCAGTGCAGTAAGCTGGAGCAGAAGGCTGAACAGGCGTGGAATGGGGCACTGCCGATTCGAGCATCGTACTGCCGCTCGGAACACCAGAAGATGCGGATTACGCAGAGATGGGGCTGTTCGGAAGATGCGGCGGCTGTCTCGCACAGCCCAGCCGGTGTTGATCAAGAGTTGACGCATAGCCCGACGACTTGTACCGGGGCCGTATCAAACCGCTGCCAGTACGGCAGAATCCATGTCGTAGAGGAGCGGGTACCTACAACGGGACGGGCCTCGGTAGCGGATCCGGCGCGCAGGGGCGCGATAGTAGAGAAATATGGATGTATGTACGTACCTGCAGCGACACAGCATATACATGCGAACTCTATTCAGCCAGACCGATGACGCCAAGAGTCGATAATCTGCTAAGCGACGCATGTGAGTGGTCACCATGGAGAAGATTGTGGAACCATTGTTGAATTGTCGCTGGACAGTGATGTTGCGAATTCTGCCGTATCGACGTACAGCGGCAGCTGAGGTGAGACTGAGTTATGATCATGTCACATTGACGAATCTCAAGGGTTTCTCCCCACATTCCCGAAACACGTTTGTATCGAAGTATGCTTTCGAAGCCACAGAGGTCGTAGGAAAAGGCGAAAGTCCTCCAAGGTCAAAGACAGGATGACTGGTGTATTTGATTGGTGCTGACCCGTGACGGCTGACGCGGTAGCGGTGAAGCCATGGGCAGTGTTGAAGGCTTGCGGGACCCAGGAAGTAAGCGTGTGTCGGTGAGTTGTCCCACCGCGGCAGTTGGCCCAATTTGGGGAGCATGAGGAGCTGAGATGGGGCTTAAGAAATGGGGGTGGCTTCAAAAAGGCGGGGGTGAGGAAGACATTCGTGCCAAGCAACGCCGCTCCGCCCCTAATTGAGGGAGCCGGGCGGGAAGGGGCAGGGATGCGACGGGTTCGCAGTGGAGCAAAACTTGGACCCCGTTTTCGACATCTGGACGATAGAAGGGCACATCTATACATCTATAATTAGAGAGCGGTGAGTGCGGCGGCGATGCCTACAGTTACATAGAAGTCCTCTCAAGCCTTGGACCCCACCTTCTACCCAGCTACTTGGCCTCCTGCGCGGATGTGCGGAGAGCCCTTTAAAGCTGTATCCCACGGAGCGGAGGTTTTGATACATACCTGGACAGGCGGTAAATCTTACAAAAATCACGTAAGCTGATACATGGCCCCTGCCACACACTACACTACAACCCCTGACCCCGGCTGGTCCCTGACTAGCGTTTGCTCCCTTGCCCCATCCTTGTGCTAGCGCCGAAGCGCTGCGGAACATCAACTACTGAAGAATGTCAAGCTTGGGACCCAGCAATCAATGGTCTCATCCACACCACGATGCCAGCCCACATCACACAACCCGCGGTAGTGGCTCTCCCAGCCGTCTCGCCGCTGGCCACCGCCCCGGCGTAACCGTTTCGGAACCCACGCCCCTGTCGTGCCTCGCAGCCATGCTCACCATGGTACAGGCTTGTCAACTCTCCTTCTACCACTTGCCCACCTTATCGATGCTGCATGGAAGCCTGTGCTCCACGAAAGCGTGCTGCTCTGGGCGGGGTGTCGTGCCGTGTCCGTGGCATCTAGGGCTCTACATCTGCTATCCGTCCGCCTGCTATAGCGCATCGCCATAGCCTCGAAGGCTGCATTGCACTTGGGGCGACTATGTGATTCTTCTCCTTCGCTCATTATCCATCTTACTCAGTCTGGCCGCGTAAACAGCACTCATCTGTTCCCAATTCAACATCAGGCGAACAGCCTCTCAAACGTCGAACTTCCCCCGTCGGCGGGGCTGAAGCTTCAAACACAGAAGCTCCTCCGATTTGGCCCCACTTTCGAATCCGTCTATTTGTCTTCACGTATTTCGAAGGCACCTTTCGCCTTGATATGCCCGCTCCACGCCGCAGCCGACACGTCACATCTGCGAATCGTCAAGCTGCTGCTGACCCATACCCCAATCCAACCTTTCTGTCACAGATGAACATCGACTCGCAGCCTGAAATCATGTCAATGTCGAGCATCGAACCCCAAGATATCTTTCCGGAAGGTGAGGGGGTAGTTCGAGTACCTGTTACGGAGAAACGGTTCTGCACATACTGCGGACGTCGGTTCAGTAGGGACGAACATCTCAACCGCCATTTGAGAATCCGTATGGCATTACACTCACTCCTGACTACCCTCACTAACTGAGTGTAGATACCAATGTCAAGCCTTTTCGGTGTGGCGACTGTCTCGCTGAGTTCAATCGCAAGTGAGTTAGCTTGGCCGTTATAACCCTTGTAGTTGGATATACTAACGAAGTCTTAGGGACCTCCTCAGTCGCCATATGAAGAACACGCACCAGAGCGGCGGGCCCGATGACAGCGGAGTATACACGACCAAGTCCGCGGGCTCCCAAAGAACCGCCAAAGCCTGCGAGGCATGTAGAAAGAGTAAGATCAAGTGCTGCAGGGAAGACACCACAGACACTCCCTGCCGGTCCTGTGCGAAGAAGGGTATCGAGTGTGCCACCCGGAAGTACTTGCGAGAGCAGACGAAGCAACCATCCCAGATGGGTACACAGCCTGGGGATTCTCGTGAAACATCAGTGGTACCGTCACTGTCGTCCACATCCCCAACCCCAGAACCGGAGTCTGATGAGGTCGACACGCCACCAGTCGCTCTTCTCACGCCTGCTTTGGAGTTTGGAGAGCAACCCGGCATGCACGATATGTTCCCGATGTCTTCTCTTTCAGGTGGCCATGCAGGCCACATGGTTGCGCACCCCTTAGCTCAACCTGGTGTCAATGCGATGCGGCTTCAAAGCTATATTGCCGATGATGCGCTTGACTGGAGTTCTATGGCGTCCAGAGATGCAATTCCTAGCACATCTACATTCGCTTCCAGCGAGTGGAATCTATTTGCCGCCTCCCAACCGACCTCATCATCTGTTGTCGCTGCTTCGCTGCAGCCTGGTATGGCATGGCATGCCACTGACAAGAATCTGTTCATGTCGGAGAACATCGTCACCTCGCCAGTTCAGACCTTCGGGAATGCTCAGAGTCCAGCACTGGAAGAATGGGCCACACCCATGACACAAGTCAACTCCGCAACCGCCTGCTGGGAGACTGCACAGCGCCGCCTCAGCAACAGTGATTATGCCAATGAAAACGCAGATCTATCCCCACTCCAACCTTCTGCTCAACATCATCAGGCTTTCAGCAGTCCAGACCAATGGACTGACTCTGGATATTCTCAGTACCCATTTGACATTCTTCCGGAGCCCAATCCTGGTTGGTACTACATACCTGGTCAGTAGTGGGCCACCCCGTCCGAATGCAGTTCGTCCAGAGCTTGTCGAATAGGACTTTCTGGGGTGTTTGGCGTTCGGGCATGTTAGTGCCCACATCTACATAGCGTATTGTCTCCTACGCCGGGCGTTGTACTGATTGTCGGGAATATGCGCGGGAAGCTCCCTTCTGTTGTTTTCTATTTCGTTACGTTTGTGGTTTGGGCCCGCCCAGTTTCATTTCCTAGTCCAGTCTTCTTCGGAAGGGTGCCTACAGAGGGTTCCCAGGGATTGCCCTGATCCATGCGATGAGCTTCAGTCCTGGTATACAGTGCCTTCAGCAGTGTGCGGTGTTTTGAGAGGTGTGCGTGTTCGAGGAGGTTGTGTACGGTTGGGTGGGCGGTGGAACATGTCGCGAGTTATGGACGTCTGAACGGAGCGCTGAACAGTGTGCTGTCATGGAGGTTTCAGGGGGTTCAGTCGTGTATGGCCGTACTTACTTTGGCTAAAAACAATTCAAGTGAATGGTCTGCTCGATTGTCTGCCATGGGCTGCGTCTCCTTTGAGTGAGTGGGCGCTCAGATACTGTAACTGATCCAGACACAGGTAATTTGCACAACAACATCTGCGTATATGTCGAAGCCGGCATCCAGCTGCTGTAGGAAGCAATGCGAGCGTGACCATATGAAGAAGATGGAGCCCATAACCACTTCGATGTCACTTGCGAACTGAAGCAGACGCATATATATGGCACAGACAGCAAACTTACTATCCATCTGCTTTGAAAACTGTTCACACCGCCGGAACCCCTCACGCTTCCCTTCGGTGACACTCTGTTCACCCTTGCCTTGGTATTGAACACGCTCCCCCACCTTCCAAGGCATCACAGAATTTCCATAACGAGAGAATCGCATCGTACACATGTAACTTTGTCACATAACGGGTATCCGCATTCTGTTGTACTCCGTGGCTTTTGTTTCTTGTGCACCCGTGGGAGGGAGATTAGCCAGGTACAAGGTCGCGCGGGTTTGAGGCACAGTGATGCAAAATCATCCATATCTAATGTGACCCTCACTGTACGGTAATCTTGAGACTCCGGTGTCGGCCGCCTTGCATGCAGCGTAGATTCTGCTTGAGCTTTTGTTTGAGCTCTCAATTACAACGTCTATCTAGAAGCTTTTAAGAAGTCATCAAACGGCGTGCTCCCCACAAATGAATGACTATACGGATCATATAGTACGACTCGATAACGGTACAATGACCCAACCTGTAGGACCTATGAGCAACGTAGCGAATCTCTTTCGGCGGGAGCGGCTACTGTCCCGCTTCTCCTTCTCCAAGAAGACTCCAGAAGTCCTGTTGCACAGGATTAGGATTGCTGCTGTGAAACGTCCGCATCTGCCATCTCTCAGGAGTGACTACCCTAGGTGTGTGCTTGCGACGGATTTAACCGTTCCCAAGGATTGTCACATCTTCTTCCTCCAACTTTTGGAAGGCTCCTCAATTTTCAGTCCTCTTAAGAGAGTGCTTGGACACCTGGGTCACTATTTGTCTGTTGGAGTGGGGTTGACTCAGCCTCGAAGTTCACGGAGGTTCCCAAGAGTAGCCGGAGATGATCACCCTGGCTGGTATGTGGACGTCTCGCCCGTCCTTCATTTGGGGAACTTCACTGTACCGGCCCATAACGCCCTACGAACCCAAGGAAGAGGAGGGCGCATGAGACACCATACCGATTCCATGGTGATGGGCTCCTCGACTCGTGGGCATCGGAGACTATCTCAGGCGCCATCTGAGCCCTTACTCCCACATAGAGTCCCCCGAACCCAGAAAACCTAAAGCCGCGTCATGGGCTCTTTAGTGAGGGGCAGATTCAGGCCGTTGGGAAAACCGACACATGGTTCTGGGAACTCCAGCATATACGGACTGTATGACAAATTCTGGTGGAGGGCGGTGAGGCTCCTGGCCACCCTTCTGCATGCATGGACTCTGGAAACGGTTGCTTTTGAGGCTCAACGGCCAACGCCCTCCGACGCTGACATGCTCCCAAATGAGGAGTCAGTGTCTGTACATATAAGGAGTGCTCAAATCTTGTATGGTTTCCAGAGGACATCTGTTACTCTTTTGGTCGAACAGCCATCTCACCAAACCCTTGCATAGCAAATGGGCCCGGGAGAGAACACAGGTGGACCTCGAAAACATAAAGCCTCAGCTTACTCGCCTCATCTGTCACTGTTCAGCACCTTTCAATCGGGGTGCTTTACAAGGGCAGATCAATGTTTGGGACACTCTGGTACCTTTGCCTACAAACAAAACCATTGTTTCCCCCCCC
>MU006561.1:1393564-1656535 GCA_010093795.1 Sporormia fimetaria CBS 119925
CCCCCTTTAACAATGAACATACGCTAACCTCCACAGTCAGTCATTCGCAGAGACTCAGGTATATGCCAGCATACTTGCCGTGGAAGCTCGCTGCGCTCTGCCCAAATCGTAAACGCGTACTTCGGCCTTGGCTCATGGACCATAGATCAATTTCGAGCGCATACAAGATGCATTCGCCAACATAGAGATTGTTTTGATGAATTCAGGCTCCCCGCAGGAAGAGCGAGGGAAGTTGCCCAAAATGGCGCGTTGTACCGAAAAGGGATAGCTCGCTGGAGGGACATCGGGCCGAACGCGGGGAGCCGACATCATCAACGACTCTCACTTTCAAGATACTCACCAACACGGTCCAGATCTCGGCGGCCACAGAACAGCAACCTCGTACCGAATGTGTCCTCATGTATGCAATACATATTATTTGCGATCTCGGGTGGGATGGACCCCGCCTGCATCGCCGCCAGCAGCTCCATGCACCCCGGTCTCCATGCCCGTAGTATGCACGCGCTCTCTCATGTTCGCCTTCAGGAAGTCAATTAGTGCGACTACCAAATAATATGTAGCCTCTGGGCTATGACTGCAAGTAAGCAGCGGGACTGCCAAGGTGTGTAATAGCTCTCCCGAAGCTAGCGTTCATGCAGGGAATGTCGCTCCCGGTGTCTCCGTCAACCTACACCATCATACTGGAGGGGCTGGAAAAGCGATTCCCTCCTCGGCACGTCTCTGTTTACATTAACCAGACAACAATTGAAGAGCAATGCGACCTGTTTCACAATCAGCATGTGCACATACGATGTCACATCGGGACCTGCTTCACATGGACCTTCTTTGAGGCGTATTTACATGGTGATATCCATTATTCACGTGTACCGACAACGCTTCAGCTGCAATCCACATCGGCCCCGCCATGACCCGGAGATCCCCATGGGAGAAAAAGAAATCCCTGTATACCGGTGGCTCCGGCATCAGTCGCCTAGGACGATTGGCTCTTTCCTCGTGAATGACTGGCCCACAACCTGCGGCTACTGTTCCCGGGGACCCAGCGGGAGACGGCATCTATCTCATCGAGCAGAAACCTTTTATCTGACCTCCGCGCCTTCCGGTTCTTCGAGTATTCTCCCTAACACTCCTCTCCTCCCTCTGTTTGCTAGATCTGAACCAGAAACTGGTCATACTTGTGATCAATTAAACTCGTTGATACACTATTTATCACACATCTGTCGTCACAATGGCAATTGGCAACACCTCAGAGGGCTCCATCCCAAGCTGGAGCTTGGAAGGCAAAGTTGCTGTGGTGACCGGCTCCGGTAAGTCACTGTGGCATCCCATGGACCATTACGTCGCCGTGAACGATTGTATTCTGACGAACAATAGGCCGTGGCATCGGAAAGGAGATGGCTCTCGAGCTTGCAAGGCGAGGTGCCAAAGTCGTCGTCAACTATGCCAACAGTTCCGACGCTGCCGAGCTTGTCGTCAAAGAGATCAAGGCAATGGGCAACGGTTCCGATGCCGTCGCTATCCAAGCCAACGTTGCGGATACTAAACAGACTGCACGTCTCATGGACGAGGTCGTCAAGGCCTTCGGCAAGCTGGACATCTGCTGCTCGAACTCGGGCGTGGTGTCCTTCGGCCACTTCGCGGATGTTGACGAAGAAGAGTACGATCGCGTCATGAGCATCAATACCCGCGGCCAGTTCTTTGTTGCGAAGGAGGCTTACAAGCGCATGGAGATCGGCGGTCGTATCATCCTCATGGGATCTATCACTGGCCAGGCGAAGGGCGTTCCCAAGCACGCCGTGTATTCCGGCTCGAAGGGTGCCATCGAGACCTTCACTAGGTGCATGGCCATTGGTACATAGCCCCCGTCTTCAGTAATTATCTCCCAGCTTTACTGACATGTACATAGACGCTGGCGAGAAGAAGGTTACTGTCAACTGCGTTGCACCCGGCGGCATCAAGACCGACATGTACCACGCCGTCTGCCGCGAGTACATCCCCAACGGCGACAAATTGAACAACGACCAGGTCGACGAATACGCTGCTACCTGGTCTCCCCTCGCCCGCGTTGGCCAGCCCATCGATATCGCCCGTGTAGTCGCTTTCCTTGCCTCCCAGGACGGTGAGTGGATCAACGGAAAGGTGTTGGGTATCGACGGCGCTGCCTGCATGTAGACGTTGGCGGCCGGACAGGTCCAAAAGGTCGGAGGCTTCGTCGTTCCACATAGTAGAGGGATAGTGTCAGCTTTTATTTATTGGTCCGCACCTTTCTCTATGACAGCGGCGCATGACATCCCGTACTATCCTAGATAAGGCTGTGAGATCTGCTTATGTCGAATAACCGTATTTTTGTAAAAAAAAAGGCTACTACTATCCACCAATCAGTATTCCACTTTTGTGCATAAGAGCCCTGCACTCACTAGCCGGGGGGCACACGACGTTAGACCCCACACCAGCCCCCTCTACTTACTAGTGCCTGCTAGTGCCAAAGCCTATGGAGGCTAAATTTAACATCAGCTACACGACGGACGCTGTCAACATTCAGACCAGCTGCGACACAACACCTCCTTAAATTCTCACACGTCGAGACCCAGTGTCTGAAGCCATGGCCACGGCAGCAGCCGCACAGAAATTCAAACTCGTCTTCTTCGTCCCTCCGTCCGCGCTGGCCGCCTGCAAGACTGCCATCTTCAATGCGGGCGCGGGACGGTATCCTGGCGTAGGGGCGTACACCGAGTGTGCGTTTACCACGAGGGGCGTGGGCCAGTTTCGGCCTGGGGATACGGCGAATCCGAATGTATGTGTTTGCACCTCTTAATCGCTTGAAACGGAGCAAATAGAAGTGCATGATATAGTTTTGCTGATTTATTTTCTTGGGGCTTAGATTGGAGAGGTAGGCAAGTTGGAAGAGGTTGATGAGTTTCGGGTGGAGACGTTGTGCGTTGGGAGGGATGTTGCGCAGAAGGCTGTGGATGCGTTGAAGAAGTGAGTGCGTCATTTGCTTGTGCGATGGATGCTGATTACCTAGGGCGCATCCGTACGAGGAGCCTGCATATGAGGTTTATAAACTTGAAGACATGTAGATCGGTTGTGGGGTCTAAGGAAGGGTACGGGGGCGGTTGATCAGAACCATCCAATTGATGATATTTGGCTAAGGGGCTACTAAGCAGTAACGATGTCTGTCAGTACCTGCTTGATGATTGGGAGATCCTTCTTTGCGTCAGCCTGCCAATTTGAAACTGCAAAGCGGCATGCTGATTTGCCCTCCCAGGACGTCCCCGACACGTAGATCTGTCTTGATGCATTGATCTTCTCCACCAGAACTGCGTTCAAGTCGTCGCTCTTTGCACGGAAAAGGACAATTATGAATATGTCATCTAGAATGTCTTCTTTGGTGCGTTTGGACCTTGGGAGAAGTTCGAAGTCCTGGCTTTCATGTATCATCTCGGCGATTCCACGAGCAACTGCAATTTGTCTTTCGAGCATATCCCGATATCCTTGTCGGCCGTAGGTGAGAAGAGATGCGTATACTGGGAGTGCGCGGAATCTGCGAGAGTTCTCTAGACCTATGTTGAGCGGAGATGGGATATCGTCACCGCTAGCTGAGTTCAGGTACGCTGCGTTGGGGTTTTGGAAAACCTGCGCAGCTATCTCGCGGTGACGGGACAGGAAGAAGCCACAGTCGTAAGGGACGTTGAGGAGCTTGTGAGCGTCGCCGGTTATAGAGTCCGCAAGCTCTAAGCCTTCGCAGCATTGTATGATGTTTCGATCCTCTGGGTCAGTGAGAAGTCGACCCATGATGCCGAATGCTATATAAAATCAGGCGAGTCTCTCAAAGCGGAAAGTCTCCTGCAGCTCACCTCCGTCAACGTGGATCCAGGCGCCGTACATGTCGGACAACTCCCGCAGCTCCTGCATCTGCCTCATACCTGTCGTCGCATATAGTCCCGTGTTGACTTCTGAGGCCGACACAGCAATGATGGAAGCAGTGCCAGGCGTCGATAGAAGCTTCTTCAACAGAGGCAAGTCGAAGAGGTGAGGTGCATCTGGTAGACCGACCGACGTGACCGACGCCCGTCCAAGGCCGAGTATGCTTGCAGCTTTGCTAAGAGACGAATGCGGAGCGGTCGTCAGTATCTGAATCCTGTTGATGGATGCCTGCAGCATGGCCTCGTAGATTCCGATTTCCCCAACAGAGACATTGCGATCCCCAGAAGCAAATTTGATGATATATTCTCTTCCGCATGATAAGCCTAGGACGTTACTTGCAGTCGCGCCTGTTGTGAAGGTCTTATGCGGCCATTGCAAGGGCTCCAGGTTCAGCAGCTCGCAAAGCATGGACAACGCCCGATCTTCGACGTCAGTTGCCACGCTCTCATTTGGTAGATGCACCCCGACATTTTGATCGAAAGCTGTGACAAAGTTATCTGCAAGGCTCGCGGCGGGCGTGCTGCCTCCTGTCACGAAGCCATAGTATCTTGATGAGCGGCTTGATTGACTGAGCCCAGGAACGACATCTTCCCTAACATGTCTGAATGTCTCTTCCATCTCAAGGCCCAAATCAGGCAGATGCTGTGGGAGAGATCGCCGCGCATTCTCCAGTCTCTCGAGAGGTGGATGAGTCTTGGTAGGTCGCGGACTGGTGAGGATGGTCGCAATGGAAGCGGACAGCGAAGCCGCCACTTCATCAGCAGCTTTCATACGCATTATTGATATCGCGATAATAGCACCTGTAAACTGTTCTCTTGAAAGAAAAAAAGGGTGTGAGCGATTTTATGACCTCCTGAAGTCCTGGGGCCGGTTTGTAATCATCACGTGATTGCGTGAAATTACTAAGCAGCAGCGCGGAAGTCGCGATCGAGAAACGCGTCGCCGAGAGTCTACCGACAACATCGACCAAGCTCTGGAGCCTACCTATTCAGAGGCATACTCTTCGCCCGAAATCTGCACATGTTGACGCGCTGGACTTCGATGTGGCCGGAAATGCTTCACGAAATGACGCTCTGATGCCTCAGAACAATCTCAATGCGCAGATCAAGTGGTTGCTCAGCGTGAAGCCCTTCATACCGCCACTCACGTCGCTCGTTGCCTACGATCCCCAGGCCCAACCGACCTCTTCCGCAATTCAGGATCCACTCTTATTGTCCAGCCATTCTACGGTACAGGATGCGTCAGAAATTCCAACCAATCTCCCAATCATCGACCCTACCCCGCCCCCTCCACCGCCCTCAGACCGATTACAACATACCACGACCTCGAGTTCCGGTGAGCGTGCGCCTGAAGAGATGGCAAGGCTCAGAGGCCCGCCAGGAAGCGGGAAGCCCCGGTTAAGAATTGCGCAGCCTGATCCAGACGACACGGACACAAGAGATGTGCCTGCCAAGACTACAATCGCACCTTCTTCAAGTGTATGGACTCCGTCATTGGGGATGCGTGTCGCTCCACATGTTAAGGCGGATGAAATTGACTTGACAGGGGAAGATGAGACCTTCGTCTTGTCGCCTGTGCGGCCGAAGCAAGGGAAGAAACGCAAGAGTGAGGATTATGAGGACGACTATCGCGCGCAGAAATCACCCCGGCCCGCCAAAATTCAGTCACCCATCAAGCCTGCAAAATTCGCCCAAGATGAGTTTCCTGATATCGAAGAATTGCCCGCTGCTCCCAGCACTCCGCCACCACCCTACTCCACTGCCGTGCCGACGGAGTATGAGCAATTTCATTTTGACGATGACGATGATCCGGGGTTCAGGATTGCGGACAGTGACGACGACATGATCATGCCCGACGCTGAACCAGCTGCCCCTGCAACCACAACTTTGAAGCGCAAGTCTTGGAGTCGTGTGCCCTCGGAATCTTCCATTCCCCCTCGGAAGGTAGGAAAGTCGGTGCAGGACCCTTCTCCCAAGAAGTACTTGAAAGCATCTCAAAGTAAAGTCCCATCACCTGGAAAACAGCAAGTCGATGCTTTATCGAAGAAGCGCCATGAAGTACTAGACTCCGAAGACGAGGATTTCGGAGACATCGACGATATGGAACTGCATACGTCGCCTCGACCTTACGCTTCGACGCCGCAGCAGCGCAAAGACAGCATATGCCTCAAGAAGTCACCTGCTCAAAGTCCGTTCGTAGACAGGAAGGTGCAACTATCCCTGCCTATCCGATCGCCTTCTAAGTCTTCCAATACTCCCAGTGCTCGACCACATGAGCGAGTCGTTCCCACCAATACCCGAGGCTCCCCAATCAAATCACAGTTGCTTCCTTCTCAGAAGCGGCTAGTATCCAACGGCAAGCTGGACAGCGGGATACAGTCATCCTCTGAGGAATCCAAACAGAGGGTAGCGAGGATTCGTAAGACTGTCGAAGACTTCCTTGCTGCGGAAGGATCTAGGCTCCGGCAACACCTGAACCGCGCACAATCGCAATGGGAACGGGCTCGAGAAGCGTTCACTGAGCACCTTGAAGAGTATGGGGAAGCAGACCCCGGTGAGACGGAGAAGATGCAGTTGGCCCGCTCGAGAAAGGATGCGCTTGAGAAACTCGTCGACTTGGAGTCGACCCATCGGCAGTTGACTGCTGAACGGCAAGAGATCAGGAGACGGATCATTGAGCAAATGGAAAACGGAGAGACACCATTGGACGGCGGAGCGGCCCATAGAGTCACAAAGTCCTTGGAGGATGTCGAAGGACAGATTGATGCCTATATCCAGGCATCTGGAATCCGGCTCCTGACCCGCGGCGGCAGCCTTGAAACGGCCGATAACGTCATGGTGCGGTCGACACAAGCTTCACCAGCTATGAGGACTGCAACTTTGGTGGCTTCACCTCGCAGGGATCGTATCCCGCAAACACAATACGTTAAGCAGACACAGATCTCTGTCCGTGAAGTCTGGACACCTGACCGCGGCGTGGTATTCGCCGAAGACGCATCCAGAGAGTCCCCTTCGCCACACAGACCATTCAAGACCGGTCCCATTCTTCGAGAGTCACGAACCGGGGATGAGAGGTCTATGGTACAAGGATCATCCAGGAGGATTCCTGAAACTCCACAACGGAGGCCGTCTACAGGTATACAAGGAATACTTAAGTCTGTGAGAGAATCTAGCGATCATGATGATTCCTTTCACACCGCTGGAGAAGGCTACGGAGACGAGTTCGACGACGAAGAAAATCTCTTTTACCCGGGCACCCCTCCGGCCCAAGTGAATGGTGAACACGATTCCTGTGGCGATGATTTCTTTAACGACGACGACGCTGATTACTTGGACGACCTGCAAGAGATTGGTGATGGGGAACCAGTCACCTTTGACTGGAAGGGTGATGTTGTCGCACCATCCAGCAAGCCTGTCCGTGGCACGACGGTACCCAGGGGCAGACAACGACAAGATGTAATCTCTCCTACCAAGTCACTGCTCAGCATCCCGGGGATGAACCATCCTTGGTCGGCGGAAGTGAGGGAGGCATTGCTCCAAAAGTTCAGACTCACTGGTTTCCGTCCTGGCCAGCTGGATGCCATCAACACAACATTGAATGGGCAACATTGCTTCGTGCTCATGCCCACAGGGGGCGGAAAGTCCTTGTGCTACCAGCTACCGGCTGTCATCCGATCCGGGAAGACACATGGAGTGACTATTGTCATCTCTCCACTCTTAAGCTTGATGGAAGACCAAGTCAATGCCTGCAGAGAACGCTTTGGAATGGGTGCTTATCTGATCAACGGACAGACCGACGAAGCCACGAAGAAACACATAATGCAAGGTTTGAACGAGCGCGACCCGCAGAAGTTCATCCAGGTGCTTTACGTAACGCCCGAGATGCTGGGAAAGAGCGAAAGGATGATCGGGGCGATGAGAAAACTACATGACAGGAACCGACTCGCCCGCATCGTCATTGATGAGGCTCACTGTGTCAGTCAGTGGGGTCACGACTTCCGACCCGACTACAAGGCCTTGGGAGGAGTATTGGGTCAGTTTGCTGGCGTGCCAATCATTGCGCTGACAGCAACTGCAACGCAGTTGGTTCAAACGGACGTTATGACCAATCTCGGCATAACCGGTTGTCGAAAGTTTGCGCAGAGTTTCAACAGGCCGAATTTATCATACGAAGTCCGTGCGAAAGAAAGAGGCGTCATCGATTCGATCGCAACCCTCATCAAGTCCAAGTTCAAAGGGAAATGTGGCATTGTGTACTGTCTGGCCCGAAAGACCTGCGAGTCGGTGGCTCAGAAACTCACCGACAAAGGCGTTCTGGCATACCACTATCATGCTGGCATGGAACCAGAAGAGAGGTCCCAAGTCCAGCAGAAGTGGCAGGCAAATAAGTATCATGTCATTGTGGCGACAATCGCCTTCGGCATGGGCATTGATAAAGCAGATGTCCGATTTGTGGTCCACCACAGTCTTCCCAAGAGCTTGGAAGGCTACTACCAGGAGACGGGCCGAGCCGGTCGCGATGGCCTACGCTCCTGGTGCTACCTATACTACACTTATGGGGACTCGAACACTCTAAGGCAGATGATCGAGAAGGGAGAAGGCAGCAGGGAACAGAAACAAAGACAACACGACATGCTCCGGAGCGTGATATCGTACTGCGAGAACAAAAAGGATTGTCGGCGGGCCCAAGTCTTGAGTTACTTCAGCGAGGCGTTCCGTTCTGAAGATTGCCACCAGACGTGCGACAATTGCGCATCAGGAAAGGAGTACGTGGAGAAGGATCTGACCGATTACGCCTCTGCAGCCATCCGTCTCGTCACTCAACTTGAACACGCCAACATCACAATGCATCAATGTATTGACGCCTTTCGAGGCGCTCCGAACTCGAAACTGAAGAGCTACGGGGTGAAGGAGTTCGGGTATGGGGAGCATCTGCATCGAGGAGATGTCGAGCGGCTGTTCAGCAGGTTGGCCGAAGATGGGGCCATCAAGCAGGCGAGCAAGCTCAACAAGGCTGGGTTTGCCACGAACTACGTGAAGGTGAGCGTCCACAGGTGTCCTTCTTTGTCATTTGACATTCACTGACAGAGCACAGCTCGATAGAAATAGCTCGGCCTACGGGAAAAAAGGCGGGAGGCGCCTCAAGCTGCAGGTCTCAGCAGTGCCTCCCAAAGAGGCGAAGGCGCCTAAGAAGAAGCGCGCTGCGGTGCCTACTTCGACGAATGTGACCTCACCCCGAGCACCGCGGAAGAAGAATATCCAGGATTATGCCTACGACGACTCCGCTGCTGATGTAGCCCCAGGACGGAAAAAGGGTACCACTCGTGCTCGTTACGCGGCAGACGACTTCGTGGTTCCTGACGATCAAGCCGAGGACGAATCTGACGCCTTTGAGCCAATCCACGCTCCAAAGCAGCGTGCAGTGGCCAAGGACCGCAGGACCGCTCGTCCAATGACCGTTGAAGACCGTGTTGCTCAGTTGAACGAGACACAAAAGGCAATACTAGATAACTTCGTCGAGGCTGCCCGGGCTGCAGGACGAGATATTCTGATGAAGAAGAACCTGCGCAACCAGCCCTTCTCTAACACTATCCTCACCCAAATGGGCCTTGATCTCCCCGAGGATAAAGAGGAAATGCTTCAGATCCCTGGAATCAGCGCTGATATGGTCTCCCGATACGGTGCTCAATACCTGAAGCTCATCAAGCAGCTAAAGGAGATGTACGGCAACGACCCGCCCAACCCAACGACGCACCCTTCGAGGCGAAGAAACACAGACCGTGGCGCGAACGACGACGATGACGCCGAATATGATCAGATTCATGACCCCAACCACCAAAACGTGATCGACCTTTGCAGCAGTCCACCTCCAGAAGACGAAGAATTCGTGGATGCTGAAGAAGAAGAGGAAGAATTCGAAGAGTACGAACCCCTCGGGCGCAGGGTGAGCCATCACTTCGCACCAACAAGTATCGACCCGGAGGTTGAAGCATTCAATCGCATCGGCTCGCAGCTTACTTCCAAAGGCCGCGGTAGCAGTGGCAAATTTGCCGACGATCGAGAACCTTTACCGAAAAAGCGAAATCTACCTTGGGCCGTCGCCAAGAAAGGCTATAAACGCAAGTCTGGTGGCGCCTTTCCAAAGCGAGGTGGTGGTGTCAGGAAGCAGCCCGCGGCCAGGAAGAGTGGGGGTGGTGCGGGCGCTTCGAAAAGGGGTTCGGAAGGCGGTGCTGCTGCGAGACCAAGTGGAAGCGGGTGGTCGGGGGTCATTGGTATGCCGACTTAGATGCAGAGAGAAGCGCGGGGCGTAGTGCATGTGGGGGGTCGTTTTTGAGCGTTTTTGTCCTCTTTTGGTTGTCATGCTCGGCGTCCTCGTGTTCGTACTGAGCGCTGAAGCATACATGGAGTTTCGAAGCAGGGAGGGATGCATTGTTGCTGCGTTGCTGCGTTGCAAGGCCAGGCTAGAAGTGCAATGTGAAATTGTCTTCTATGACCCTTGAATCGATCAACCGCTGTTCTTAAGGACCAGCCTCTGTGGCACGGCAGTACCCAGGCAATAACGATTTGTAATATTGTACCATCGATGCAGACTATGACTGTTTTGTACAATTATGATAGCGTACGAATCCCTGAAGATGCCTCGACGATGCCTCAACAAGCCGCCACCTTCTCACTCTTTCGAAGACAAGCTATACCTATCACAATCACATCTCGCCATCCCATCGCATATCTTTCTTTCCCCCATGGACGATTCCAAGCCTCCCATTGCTCAGTCCAGCAAGGGAAAAATGAGAGAGAGAAACAAGACAAGCTCCTAAAATCACAAAACAATGAAAAAGACTGAATCGACACGCTAGATAACCCATCACATCACCTCCCCTCATCCAACAACCCAATGCCACAAAACTGTTTCACACTTTGCCCATCCAACCCATGCATCAACAACGCCGACACCAGCGTCTCCTTTCTCGGCAACACATCCGCTCTTACCCTCCACGAGCTTCCTCCAAACTCAAGCGTCTCCATCTCGTCTTCATCCTCCTCCTCAATTTCCACATCTCCATCCGCGCTATGCCCCCGCTGCTGCACAGGCCCCTTGACCAAGTCCACCCCTTTACTCTTCTCACCGAGCCGCTTTAACATACTCAGCGCCCGATGAACAATAAGCTGGTACCCCTGAATATCCGGCTGCATATCCGGCAGGGGTGCTCTCCCGCCCCTCGCCTGCGCCGCAACAGCAGCTTGTTGCTGAGCGATATGAGTCGCGAGTTGCATATCCTGTGCACAAAGGCCCATAGCGAATTTGAGCAGAGAATTTGACCAGCCGTCCTCACTATCGAGCCACGATTGACAAACGCCTGTTTCAGGTCCGGGGGCTAGAGAAGCCAGGATATCCGCGGCGAGCATGCCTTGCATGAGGTACGGTTTCCGCAGCTCCGCGATGCGGGTTTCGAAGTGTTGGACTTTTCCGGGGGCGGCGGCGCTGAGTTGGTGTAAGGGCCCGGAGGTGCGGTCGGGGATGACGGCGATGGCGAGACTGAAGGCGCGGGTGAGGAGGTCGTAGGGCGGGGTGGATGTGGCTTCGTTGATGAAGATTTGTTTGTAGAAGGTGCGATTCGGGTCGTCGCGGGCGAGGAGCTTGGCCAGGCTGTCGACGGCGGCGGGGAGGCAGCGGTGGATGCGGGGGTCGTAGGCTGTGAATTTTATGGGGACGGTTGGGCGGGGGTTTGGCGCGAAAGAGCAGAGGAAGTGGAGGATGGCGTAGGCGTCTTCGCGAGAGGGGAGGACGACCTTGGTACTGATATTGGAGAAGAATGTTACTAGGTCTTTCATGAAGTCAAACGTGTTTGCGTGTGTTCGGAGGAGGAGAATGCGGGTGCCCACGAGACGGATGGCGTCGCAACAGAACTTGAGGACTTGGGGTGTGCTCAGGGCCGCGTGGTTGATTTCGAGGAAGGAGAGGTTGCGGAAGATTGTTGTTATGGCGAGGAGACGATCTGCGGTGCGGTCTAGATCAAACGCTTTCGAGCCGAATTCGGGGTGGTCTTGTAACGAATACATCTCGGCCATCCGGTGATGGTAGACATCCTCATACGAACTTAGATCGAGTATATCAGTTACCTCGGGGTTGTCGTTGGCCAGGTTGTCCAAAAGGTCCTCTCCATAGTCAACTATCACTTCCACCAGGTCTTCACATCGTTCCAGCTCCAGCTGGACTTGTGGATCGATCGTGAGCTTGACGAGAATATCCAGAGCAAGCCGTACTTCCGAATGAAGTCCTGAGCGTATACTCATTGTGAGGGCCCGGAAATCGATGACGCCCAGTTCGGATAAGGCAGGCACGTTTGGCATATACCCCACTTTCTCGGTGACGCGTTTCTCGAAGTTTTCGACATCGAAGTCCAAACCCGTGTAGCGGTCTATGATTCTCCACGACGGCCGATATGTCATCTTGCCTTCGACCATGTCCGTCGGGAGACCAACTTTGACTTTTTCCATTGTTTCTTCCTTGACCTTTTCTTGGCCTGGTGGAGCAGGCTGGCCTACAGGAGAAGGGTCTGGGGTCCCCTGCATCTGCCTGCTGATGCTCTTCCTGTGCTGTTGTTCGACTCCGGGCGGTTTTATCTCAGCTTGCGGCGTACTCCGGCCGTTCACTGTAGCCAAAGAAGCATTGTTCTGTGCTGGGGTTGTGTTTTCAAATTGTGGTTGTGATTGAAGGGTCGGGTCGAACGAAGGCTGGGGCGGCGGTTGAGGTAATGATGGTGAGGCAGTCTGTTGTGCAGCAGCGAGCTTGCTCTTCTGCAGCTGCTGCAGATATTCAGGACTCACTGCACTGCTGTTGGCCGCCCCGGGCAGCTGCGGCCGAGTGGGGGACATTTGAGGGGGCAGTTGACCCATCTGGGCCACCTGGCTGGCTCGTTGCCTTCGCTGATTGAACTCCTCCGCCAGGACCAGATTCTGTTCGTAGATATTACGCAGCTCCGCAGGGGCGGTCGTGAACTGGTTCGGATCGATTCCCATCATTTGCGCGACTTGGGGCCATCGATTCGTGGATGTGACAATTCTGTGGCTTCCGATTTTGCTCACACACGAATATAGTTGCTGTAGGTTTATAACGCGGTTCGCTGTCGTAGGCTGTGGGTTGAAAGGACGGCCGGCTCCTTTGTACAATGAAGCAACGCTTCCGAGGAAATTGTTAAACACGGCGCGAGGGTCATGAGGCCGACCTGGCATCATGGGCCGTTGCATCCCAGGGTGCTGCATGGGCATTCCCGGCACCTGCCCGGCGAGTCGTTGCTGAGCCGCCACGTTACTTGACGCAAGGTTGCTCAACTGCTGTTGCTGTTGTGCCTGGTTTTGCAGTTGCCACTGCCGCTGCGCCTCCTGTTGTCTGTGCTGCAGGTTTTGGGATAACCGGACAGCAGGATATTGCGCGCCAGTATTTGGGTCAAATCCTGGGCCCATCTGGCCGGTCGGACTGAAGCCCATGGGCGACATCTGCGGGGCGAGGGGGTTATGCGCAGGGGACTGCATCCTTTGTGGAACTCCTTGGCCAGGCCTGAACTGTTGATTTTGCATTGTGGGGGACGGCGTATGTGTAAAGGGCTGCGGGAACCCAAACTGCGGCTGTTGCGACGGGGTCTGTGAGCGCGACAGAGCAGCGCCGGTAGAGTCGCGTTTTTGGGGAATTGACGGCATGGGGTACGGTCGCGCGCCATTCATCTGGTTGTTCGCAATTGCACTCGGGTCGACGAAGGAGGTGTCGAAGACGCCATTTTGCGGAGACTGGAAGTCCATATCTGTTTATGCCTCGAGTAAACGGAGCGCCGTGGTCGGGGTGAAAGCCTCGGAAGGCAGGGCGAGGATGGTGAGAGACGCACTATGGCGTGTTTACAGCTCCTGCTCATCTTGGGTCAGATCAAATTGCTCAAGTAACTTCAACAGAGGTGGTGGAACGCGCTAGGTCATCGGCCGGGCCATGGTGTTGGGGAAAGGCGGATGACGGTGAATGGGGGGGTCTACGCGTGGCGACAAGCGTGGCAGCGCGTCAGGGTGAGAGTGAACGTACGCAGGGAGGGGACAGCCCTTTGATGTCGATGAGGCAGGGCGCACGGGAGGGAGGTCGTTCTGCGGCGGACGCGATATGCGGCTATGAGCGAGGCCCGCGACGTCGAGACTGAGACGAAGCTAGGCGGCATGCGAATGCGCCGGGGGGCAGGCGGTTAGTCAGCAGCCAGACTAGCATCACGCCCTCCCTCACACCAGCAGCACGACGGCAATGCGCGAGCAAGAGAAAAGAAAACGCCGTCGAGCAGCAATCCGGGCCTCGAGCAGCAGCATGAAAACGAAGGAAACGCGTTCCCACGCGCGCCGCGGCCAACCAGTTAGTGGAGTGGCTGCGTAGCCGGGGCATTCGAGCCTAGTCTAATCCCTATCCGCGCCGACGCCGGGTCATCTGGGGAAATCTGGGGCGTGTACCACCTGTAGATGCTCTCTCCACTTATTACATCACCGGGCGAGGGGAGATAGATTGCAGGCTGCCGTGTAAACCAAGGCTTTATTCGTTGCTGGTGCGCCGCTGGTGGTGCCCGTTCCGAGCGGCCAGATGTCAAGCCTAGCGCCGCCAGCTCCGACAAAGCCACTCCCGCTTTTCGACGACCGCATGGCAACACGGCGGGTATTCTGAGGGACAGACAGCGAGCCAATTCGTGGCCTCGGGAGCCGTCTGTGTGCTGACGATAAGACTTTTTGTGAGTGCGCAGTGTTGGTTGATCCTGTGCATGTTGTTGGCTCGATGCGCATGGGCCAAACGAGGGACGTGGTGAGATGAGGAGTGCCTCGAAAGACTCTTCAGCGCCACGAATGCCATTGTCTTAGATCGAACAGTCTCATCGTCTCCGTTTTGCAGGACCCGTCAACAGTGATGATTTTCCCCCTCTTGTCCGCGAGCCCCGGATTCACATGCGGGATAGCCACAGTCCTTCCGTAACTGTGCCCAGTTCAGCTAGCGTCGCTTGGCAAGCACTGATCCCTGCCTATGTAGCACGTGACCCCAAGCGCTGTTCCACTTCGGTCGCATCTGAGCATCTGAGCTCGTCGCCATCTCCATCACCGCATCAACACCGACACCACCACCAGCTTCTTAGTCGCCACTCACTGTCTTCCTTGCACCCCGTACCCCTCAATCTGCGACTGCACATCCAACACTTCCCCCCAAAGTCACACACCCGCACACACGCCCAGCCATGGCCGACGCCGCCGTCGAGAACCCGTCAAACACCACGCCGCCGCACAAGAAGCAGCTGCCCTCGTCGATACCCAACTTCGACGCCCTCGAGGGCCTCTCTACCGACGGCAATGACGACTACTCCACCTTCAAGAAGCTTCAGCGACAATTAGAGTGAGAGCACATCTCCCACTCTCAGCGCCGCCTTTGGCTGACCGCCCTAGATACATCAAACTGCAGGAAGAGTATATCAAGGATGAGCAGCGTAGCTTGAAGAGGGAGCTGGTGCGGGCACAGGAGGAGATCAAGCGCATCCAGAGCGTCCCTCTCGTTATAGGCCAGTTCATGGAAGCTATCGACCAGAAGTATGCGCCCCCGTCTGCCACGCACGCACCAAGCACAGCGCTAACAGCTGCAGCACTGGAATTGTACAATCATCAACCGGCTCCAACTATGTCGTCCGCATCCTCTCTACTCTCGACCGCGAACTCCTCAAGCCTTCCTCCTCCGTTGCCCTCCACCGCCACTCCAATGCCCTCGTTGACATCCTCCCCCCGGAAGCCGACTCTTCGATTGCTATGCTCGGCCAGGACGAGAAGCCTGACGTTACTTACGCCGACGTCGGTGGTCTGGATATGCAAAAGCAGGAGATTCGGGAGGCCGTCGAGCTCCCCCTCACTCACTTTGACCTGTACAAACAGATCGGTATCGACCCGCCCCGAGGCGTGCTGCTGTACGGGCCTCCTGGAACTGGTAAGACGATGCTTGTCAAGGCCGTGGCAAATAGCACCACCGCCTCCTTCATCCGCGTCGTTGGTTCCGAGTTCGTTCAGAAGTACCTCGGCGAAGGGCCCCGCATGGTGCGCGACGTGTTCCGCATGGCTCGCGAGAACTCGCCCTCCATCATCTTCATCGACGAAATCGACGCCATTGCCACAAAGCGTTTCGATGCACAGACAGGCGCCGACAGAGAGGTGCAACGTATCCTGCTTGAGCTGCTCAACCAAATGGACGGCTTCGACCAGACTTCCAACGTAAAGGTCATCATGGCAACCAACCGCGCCGATACTCTGGATCCCGCACTGCTTCGCCCCGGTCGCCTGGATCGTAAGATTGAGTTCCCGTCTCTCCGTGACCGTCGCGAGCGAAGGCTCATCTTCTCCACAATCGCTAGCAAGATGTCTCTCTCGCCAGAAGTCGATCTCGATAGCTTGATCGTGAGGAATGACCCATTGTCTGGCGCCGTCATCGCTGCTATCATGCAGGAAGCCGGTTTGCGCGCCGTGAGGAAGAACCGGTATAACATCATCCAGGCGGATCTGGAGGAGGCGTATACGAGCCAGGTCAAGGGCGCCAGTGAGGCAGATAAGTTCGACTTCTACAGATAATCGTGGAGTTCAAAGAGGGAGATTTGGAAGGGCTGAGGGGTCTGGTGGACTGGTGCCTAGACAGGTTGCCAGTGGCCGACGCGAAGAATGTATTATATGCACAGCGTGCCAAAGATTCTGGGCTGAGGTGCTTGTGAAGTGAGCCAAGTTATTGGGTTGCCCCCAAGTACAGCTTAGGGAAGGGTGAAATGATTTCGCAGTATCCGTCCGCTCTTTTGAAAATGTAGTGCTTGAGAGCCGGCTCATCAGACATCCTTCATTGTAACCGCCTGCACGAACAATCTCACGAAGATCTTATAGAATAAAGACATTTACGATGACTATGTATCTGATCTTGGTTATTTGGATGCAAGGTGGTGGCAGTTTGATATATTTGTAGCTTTAAGGCCGAAGCTGAATGCAAACTTTTGATTTTCAAGTAGTACTGGGAACTTTCCGTTGCAAACCAGCATAATCAAGGCCCGAACAGTTGATGTGCTAGAATGGATCAAGTGAGGCAAAGAGAATACGACAAACGACCTGTTGGGAGCCCCTGAATCGACTACCCCTTCTATACATGCTCTCTCTGTGGCTGCAGATACCCCAATACGTTCCGCTGGAACTCGGTAACAGTTGCCCAAAGAGGGCCCATTTGAAGCAGGAGTATGGATGGCGCTGGATTCGGTGATGCTCGCTTTGTACGTGCTCGGGACGAAGCGTCGCATATTCCATTTGCCAGCACGGTGAGAATGAATTCATCTTTGCGCTGAAGGCAGGCATGTATTTCCAGTTCCAAGTCGGAGAGAAATCATTTTCCCCCACTGCAGACACCCATATCTAGCAGCGTTCATTTGGGAAGGCTAGTGATGCGACGGATTGTTGCACGCTCGCCGGTATCATGTCGGGTACTTCGTCGGGACTTCGCCTGGTTATGGCACTTCCCCCTAGCACTTCGTTTGGGACATATTCGTGTTCCATCGCGAGTTCTATTTGATGAGCCGTGTGTGTCGTTTGACCAGAGGTGATCAGTAGTGCGTGCATGTGTGGTGTGTTTGATGTTTGTTTTTGTGGGGTTTAGTAAAGATTTATATGTGCGTATCATAACGTTAATAGTAAAAAGAGTGGAAAGAGTATCATCGAGAAGACAATGTATTCACAACACACAGCACTTAGTCCGAGATGTATAGATGTGAAGTTTGAAGATCTTTAGTTGTTATACATTACTGCCATAGCATGGCATTGCTAATACGGACAGTGCGACAGGAGAAGTCAGCAAAAGGGAGAATAGGGAGGATAGGGAGAAAGAAGAAGGAAAGGCGGAGGGCACCTCTCATATTTTCAGACCTTCTTTGCATGATTTCAGAAATTCGCTGAACGCGAACTCAGCAACAAACAACCCAAAATCTCATCAACCTCCCGCCTAGCGTGCACAACTTGGTTCATCGATGGGGGTACTTACAAAGTGCCGCGGAAAGAACAAAAGCTGAGAGCAATAACAGCCCCAGCGAAGCCGCGAGCCAGCGGCACAACCTCTCCAAACGAGGTCTCAAAGGGTTTATCAAAGAGGGTAAAGACGTACGCACAACATTGGCTCGCACATAAATCTAGTCCTCATGCATCATTGTGTAAGCTTCCTCATAACAAAAAATCCCGCATTCAAAGACTCTAAACATCGATTCAATTGACTATGCTACGCTATATGCGCCATATCACGCCTTGCTTCTAACTATTCCATTTCGTCCGTTGATCCACCGACTGCTCCGAGCAGTTCAACCCCTACTCCGCTTTCCTATCCTACAAAAGTGCGACCTCTGATATCTATAAACATACCCAATGCAGACAGAACAAGTCGAGTATCAATTAAAACAAGTAAAAGAAAGACGCACGCGGGAGACGGCGTCCATGGAGGAGATGACAACAAGCACGGAAATCCAAGGCGAAAAAGAAATAGATGAGTAAATGCGGCCATCGCTGACATTGATATCGAGCAGTTGCACGCGCATGCCATGCATCATCGTCCGTGATTGAGAGGGCGAGAAAGAAACGGGAAAGGAAAACATATACCAGACGGAGGAGAAGCAGTAGCTCCCGCACGCTCCATGTAACAAAAGAAACATTGCTCAGTAGTGTCCTTGGACAGCAAGTAATGGAGGAAAAAAAGAAGCTCGCCACATGAGATGCATGCAAAACAGCTCTGGCTGAAATATGCAAGTAGAATAGGATTCTAAGAGACGTACTCTGTTATAACAAACGGACAAAGGATGGCATCATTCGAATGCGCGTTTCGAATGTGGGTATCTCGGCCTCTCTTACACTCCTTCATAAAATGGTGCACCCGCACCCCTAGTTGGCGTGCACGTAGTTCTCCAATGGTGGTGGTGGAGGCGGTAGCTCCTTTTCGCGCCCTCGCCTCTCTTCTTTCGGAGGCGTAGGGGGACCAGAATTGCGATTCGAATACTGGGTGTCTTTGGGAGGTGTGGGGGGTCTATCGTCCAAGTCTGCGTGTCCGGAGTCCTTGGGAGGCGTGGGTGGAGGTCGGATGTGTGTTTGCTCGGATGCGGATGGTAGGGGTGGGGTGGGCTTCTCGTTCGGCGGTGGCGCGAGGTTGGACTGTGTACTGCGTCCGCTGCGACCGCCGGTGCTGGAAGACTCGACGGCTTCTTCGACGACGGGTAAAGTGGTGCCTAGCTCACCGCGCTCTGCTGATGGGCTCCGGATGATGTGCATATGACGTTCTGGGACGTCTGACTCCGTCCTCCCTCTTTGTCTTGAGCGCTCTGCCTGCACTTCTGCCTTCTCCACCACCTTTTCGCTCGGAGACGACTCGTGGTGATCACCGGACCCGGTGGCTTCTTTCTTCTTCTCACGCTCAGCGGCCTCCCGAGTCATAGTGACGCCGCTGATGAATTTGACAAATCGGTCACCGTATCTTTCTGGCGGTATTGCCGAAATCTGTGACTCTTGATTTGCGAGGCCCTTGAAGAAGTGTTCCATTCGCTTGATGATGGAGTACTACTTCGTTAGCCAACAAGCGGCGCATGCAATGTAGTTGCACTTACATGAGTCAAACAGTCAATGATACCCAAATAATAGATCTCCTCGCCAGGACGGTCATCCTCATGGGTGGCGCGGAAACCGCCGTCATCAGCGTAGAAGTAGTTATTCTTGTTGATGCCTTCCAGCTCATCTGGCATCTTGTCGGACGTCTGGTCCATAGGGACCGGCTTCTGCGTCTTGATGATATGCCGCAGTTCCTTAGCTTTGCGTGCATTTTCCAATTTCGACGGCGTCCGCATGAGCATATGCGCTGCTGGGTCATCCGCATTGGTCCCGCCCGGTTGAAACACTTGCAACGTCTTGTCTCGCAGATTCTCTTCGTTGCCTTTTTCCAGATCGTGGATGCCGATGAGCAGCGAGTAGTCCATGATGTGTAATTTCTGTAGCAACTTGACGTCTCTTTGCATTTGCTCGATGAACGCTTGCTTCTTAGTCGGCCCAAACTCCAGATGCATGTCCCTTCGCAGCCAGTTGAGATCCTTTAGAGTAGCGCGCGGGTTCTTCTCTAACTCCTCTTCTTTGAAATCGCGCCCGATCGTAGAGCCTTTGAGATCGAACGTCCTGTGGATGTCGCGGTGGGGCGGGAACAAGTTGTTCATGACAACGAAGTGGATCTTGCGTCCGTATGGTATCTTGACTCGATGGAGGCCGTAGAATTGTGATAGGAGGGTATTCGGGTTTTCCTGGACGTGATTGTAGTAGTCTTTGAGAATCTTCCGGAGGAACTTGTGCTCGCCATGATGGATAGTTTTGATGATATACTTGTAATCTCGAGAGAAATAGAAGAAGCTGCCACTCTTTCCAGGTGAACCGAGCTCCGAAAGGATATATTTGCTGGTGAGGGAGACGAGGTAGTCGGCGGGGTCCAGTCGGAAGGTGGAGCGAAGATGGCGGAAGACCCAAGGCGCATAGTCCTTAAACTTGAAGTCGTACTTGGCGGACGGCGTCAACTCGTTGCCAGTGCTATAACGCATTAGCGAATTGGGTAACATCAAAGGCAACAACTTACATGTCAAACGAGAACTTGTGCTTGGCATCAAAGTCAGCATCAGTGAGGGCGCGATCCATCTTCGCATTTGTCCGCGAGACAGTGAAGCGGATCCCCGTCAGCATGTTGTATGCTGTAACCCAGTTAACATGGTTTTGGTCGACCTTGGTGCCAACCACGACGCGGTCGTCGTCCTCATCTTCTTTACGTTTTCTCTTGCTCGCCCGCTTCTGTCTGATGTGCTCAGCCCAGCGCGCGGCATCTTCGTCCTGGGGCACTTCCTCGAGGTGCATATCGGAATTGATGGAGCGGGTTGCCCGCCGGACCAGCGACATGGAGCCCCGCCGGCGGGTCGGGGTGTTGGGCGAGAATCTGCCAGTGGCCGTCACGACGTCATCGGTCGAGTTGTGCGGGTGGTCGCGCGCGCGGCCGGTGGTTTGCTTGGGGACCTCGAGGGTATGGCGCTGCTGCAGGCGGTGAGGATGCTGCGAGGGCGCGGGAGAAGTGTGGTTGAACGCGGCGGGCGACGAGACGCGGAACGGGGCTGTCGAGTTGGGAACCTGCAGGCTAGCGTCGCTGGCGCGTGCAGTGGTTGCAGGCGTTTGCTGAGTGACATAGCCCGTCAACTCGGCGCTGTTTTTGGCAGGTGCAGACGCATGGAAGTCCTTCTGGGCCTCCTTCTTGCCCGCCTTCTCGTCCAGCATGCCCAGATGCACCTTGGTCGTCCGGCAGCCGTCCTCCTGCTCGCTGCTGTGCACCGACGCAAAGTAGCCGTCGTCCCTGCTGGCCGCCTCGACCGAGGTGCCGCGACTCTCCGACGACCTGTAGGGCGAGTCACTGTTAGAGTTGAGCCCTCTGCTCGCAGGCCCGAAGATCTCCCTGTGGGTGATACCCTTCTCGACACCGTAGGGCGACACGGCGTGGCCATTCGACACCATGGCCGAGCCGTTGACTGGTTTCCCGTTCATTGTCAGGACGTCTCCATTCGGGAGCTGTGCTGCATGCCCCTTTCCGTGCGGCGGTTTGTCGGCAGACGGCGGCTGACGGTTGCTGGGCGTCGAGGGTGCGTGTGTGTGTGCGTGTAGGGTCGATGACTTGTCGCTATGGGCTCCCGCAAACGAGGGCATCATCCACGCACCATGGGTAGTGTCGCCGTTCGACTCCAGCAGGGACGACACTTTCGCGGGCGCGCAGGCCAACGTCAAGGCTGGTTCCGGGGCTTCGTCCGCTCGATGGAGGTGCAGGGCCGCCAGTGGGTTAGTTTGTCGCCAAGCCGAGTCCGGTGAGGGGTGGATAAGCAGGAAGCGGTGGGCTGGACAGCTGGCAGAGGTTCGCTGTCGACTGATGCAAGAAGCTGCGTGTGTCGAGTTCGTCAACACAGCGCCTCTAGGTACGGCGTCTTCTGTGGGAGTGTTGCCAGGACAAAGCAAGGTCAGGTTAGGGACGGGGGGTTTGTGCCAAGTGCCGCGCCGGCAAACGGACCCAGCCACCCCGGAAACACGAACATCTGCAGCCCTCTCTCTGCACTCTCTGTACATTCTCAGCCCCAACACTTCTACATCTGTCTGAAACATCTACTCACAGCACTGTGGCTGTGTGAATGTGAAGCAAACACATCGTGCAGGTCCAAAGCGCTGAGAGAGTCTTCACTGTGCAAACATCGCGCAGAGACAGGGCAGGTCGCACGGTGTACCACAGCAAATTGCGCTGACGAGTACGCCACTACTTTGGGCATAGCAGCCATGCGAATACACGCCACAGCCACAATTGCTCCACTTTGCTTCAGGAGAGAGCTGTCCCCGGAGTCAGCGATATTTGGGCTGCAGTGGTGCCGGTCCATAAGTAGAACTCCATATTGTATTGCTTCATCGTGCATGACAAGGATGAGCTCAGCATGGCAAATGTAGCATCAGCATACGACTTATAACAAGCACAGTAGGTGAATTGAATTGCTTGAACAGCTCATAGACCTACAAAGGTATCTCCGCAATGGCCTGTGTAAGGGTGCGTAGGATTAACCTGTTGCGAGGGATAACAATGATGAATTCGATGGCGTTTAGAGGAGGCCTGAGCCAGCCTCTAGAAGCGACTCTACGGAGCGGGAAAACTATCTATCGATCACGTGGCTACGAGCACGTGATCGAGCAACCGATGGCCAAAGCCGAGGACCAGTACAGGGCTCTCAGCCCCTTACAGCCTGTTATCTATACCTATCTATGTGCGCTACGGCTGCATGCACCCAACACCCAACACCCAACATTCAAATGTTTATTGGCGAAAATATGGGTTCGTGGGGACGGTTAATGCACAGTAATTTCTTAGTTTACCGTATATATTTAGTAAATTTGTATTTACAGTTGCAAAGCGTAATAGAAAGCAGCGATAACTAACGCTTATCTATCTTAATAACCTTAAACAACTAACATTTACAGTTAAGCATATATTACAAACAATGTACGGTATATTAACCGTCCCCACGAACCTATATTTTCGCTAATGTTGGATCTCAGGGGCGTTACATCATCACATCTGGTCTTATCAGCGATAAGGTCACGTGTTACGCGCTTCTGACGAACACGCATTGTTTGGACCTCGACGCGTCTCGACGACCATATGTCAAAACCTTAAAACAATTCACATTTGCACAGGACCCATACATTGGAAGAAAAATAGTAGACAATCATCATTCGGACGTTAGCATTACGCCCATCTAGACATGCTGTTCCGAATACTGAAAACATCGGCCCCGCATACCATCGCAAGAAATACAAACAGACGCCCTGCTAGAACCAGACTAACGCCACTATAACGCCCGCAGCCCCAGCGAATGTGTGCCAACAGGAGGTATCGCACACACAGAAAGACAAAGCCGAGGCCACTCCGACTCGCCAACCCAAAACCCAGTCCATATCCCATTCCAACAGACCAACACATAAAGAAAGCAGGATATCACAGTTCCGGGCAGAGCTCTAGCTCCACACGGTCCATCCAGCCATAGATGCCACCCAGCTATGCGACGGCTCTCTTGCTGGGCGTGGCCTTCTTCGGCGTCGCCTTCTTGGGAGCAGCCTTCTTCGCCGCAGCTTTCTTTGGTCCCGCCGTCTTCTTGGGAGCAGCGGCAGCGGGGGCCGTTGTCTTAGTGACGCGGCCTGACTTGGTCTTGCCGAGCACGCGCGACACTTCCTTCTCGACAGCGGCGGCGGGTGCCTCAGTCTTCCTAGGCCTGCCGGCGTTGGCCTTGGGCTTTGCGGCGGTGCTCTTCTTGGTCGTGGCGGCTTTGGTGGTCTTCTTGGGGGCGGCAGCCTTCTTCGTCGTAGCCTTAGCCTTCTACACTGGGTTAGCAATCCATGCCAGTGAGGAGATAGATAGTACGAACGGTGGCAGTCTTTGTGGGCTTAGCGGCGGCGGCCTTCTTGCCTGTGGTCTTCTTCTCTACAGCATCCTTCTTTGCTGTCGTCTTCTTCTCCGTCCTGGTCTCAGTCTTCTTCGCCGCGGCAGGCTTGCTTTGTTGCTTGGCCAGCTTCACCGTTCCAGAAGCACCTGATAGACGTCAGTCTCGAGTCAGACGCGTCCCTCATCGAGGGCAGGTAGGAGTGCAAGGATTCACCCTTGGGGCGCTCGAAGATGCCGTTCTTCTCCCCCGTGGAGATGGCGCGGTTCAGGTGGGAGCGGAACATGGCATCGGTAATGTCGCCGACCTTGTTGTTCGCCTTGATGTATTTTCCAATGGCTTGACGGCTAGAGAAAGAGTCAGCCATGTTTGGACGCGTCTTGGAAAGTCGCAGATGGCGACGACGTAAAACGAACCTCGAACCATTGCGTTCCTTGAGCTGGAGAACAGACACTACGCGTCAGCAGATGCACTGGACTTATCGAGTTGTCGTGGGGCGGTGTGTGGTGAGATTGGACTCGAAGATGACATGGCTGCCCAACGCGGCGGCAGGAAGTCACAATGCGCCGGAAGAGATGTACTCACGTTGACAATAGCATCCTTGACCATATCTGCAAAAACAAGTCAGCATACATCGGCGACCACTACAGGACCACTGCGCAGTGCATGCGACTGCGTGGCGTCGAGGAATAGCTTGTGACGTACCAGCATAAGAGGCATGGGCGGGCGCGGCACCAGCGGCCTTCTTCGTAGTAGCGGCAGCTTTCTTGGGAGGCATTTTTACTGATTAGAGATATCGGTAGATTGAGCTGGTTCTTCTGAGTCTGACGAGGTGCTGGATGTCCTTAAAGATAGTTGTGCGTGTCGAAAAAGTGGATGTCGCGGGAGCTGTCGTGAGGGCGGGTCCCCGCGCGATGCGGGCGTGTGCTCCCTCTTATACGAATGCCAAGCCAGAATGGCACGCGCAAATCAACAACACTGCCTTTCCCAATGCGGAAGGCTTAAGTGCGTGTTTGATCCAGATGCCTCCGGTTCGGGCGTTGGTTCCTGCTGTGTGTTGCTTGTTTTGGGCCGTCGATGTTGCTTCTAGTTGAGAGTTCTAGTGTCCCCGAGTCTAAGATCCGAAGTTGCGTCCCCATCTCTTTCTCGACTACGCGTTCGAAGAAGCTGCTCGTGTCTTGCGGAGTCTCCATGTTTGTCTGAGGCACTTTGCCTCGAATCTTGTGCTGACACCTCGTGAAATGGGACTCGCATTTTCTGACGTCCACTCCATCTGTCACAAAGTTCCTTTTCCCTGCTTCGATTGCTATCCTTCGCGTTGCGTCTTCACACCATAGCATCCCATGCCCACTCTTCTTCCATCTTCCCTTCGCCACACATCATTCATCTTCGTTTTGTTGATTGTCCAGTTGATAATCAGGTCGATCACTGTTCATGTTCTTGTTCTACGACTCAAGTCTTCCAAAGTTCCGCGTCACTTGAATTTCCCGCACCTGGTTCGCCATTGTTGTGTGCGTCCATCTCGAGTGCGGCAACGCAGAAGGAAGTCGCAGAGTACTTAAGTACGTGGTGCACGTATTAGTGTGCGGCGCGATTCTTAATCGCCTGTACAATTCATTAGCCTGAACTACAACCTCACTCTACGAGTACCTGGGTACTTGTGCTGGCGGTCCTGTATCTCGATGTTGTGATGCAGTTCATCCACACCCCCTACACCCGTCTCAGCCCAGCGCGACAACCACGTCGCGTCGCCTTGACCCAATACCCCAAATACTCATGGCACTGAACAACAAGATCTCATCTGTTGCTCTGAAACAAGTTGTGCTTTGCAGCCAATTGAATTGAATTGTCTGGTCTGTCGACAGGCCATATACCGGGAAGCTCAGTGGTGTTACAAATGTGTGTAGACGGACCTTGCCTCACATTTGGTTTCGGCCTCAAAGGCGCCATGATGCAGCACCAGCGCCACCCAGTCCCGTATCCCAGAACCATAACCTTCCCAAAAGATAGTCCACCAACGCCCACGCTATGCATACCAAAAGCAGAACCCCATACCGGCAGTGGAGAGAATGTTAAGGGAAAGAAGAAGACGCCTGAGGAGAAGATGCGGAAACAGGAGTGGCAAGAGTGGCGGGAGAAGGGGCACCCGCGTCTTTGAAGGTATCGCTTGGTTTCTTCTGGCCATTGAGAAGGGGGCAAAGTCTGTACGCCCACGTCAGCTTACTGTCCCGAAAGGATAAAGTAATAAGGATCAGACTCACTTCTTGTTGGTCTTGATGTGTCCAACTTCGCCGCAATTTGCGCATTTCCTAGGTGTTGCACCGGGGCCTTTGCCGTTGACACTTCCAGGCGTGCCAGGTACCGAAGACTGATGGATACCTTTGGCCTTTTCGCGGCCCTCCCGTCGTTCCACATTACGACGCAACCTAGCCAGCTCTGCAATGAGTCTGAAAAACATGTAAGCACCATAGCAACAGTGCTATCTCTCTGGGGAAAGGGATAGACGTACTTTCTCTTTTGTTCGGCATCAAAATCGGCATTACCGGTCAATTTGATGTCCTCAATGCGCATGCTGTCAAGTTGCTCTCGCTTCTTGCGTCGCGTGTAGAGCTTGATGACCTCGGGATCAGTGATAGTCTCCACAAACTCCTCCATCTCGCCTTCGCGATTGGGAATGCGTCGGATGATTCGCAGTTTCTTGCCGCGCACATCGTTGGCACTGTTCCGGCTGAACTGGCTCATAGTGTCGTCGTCGCCCCGCATCAAGGCGGGAGTGCCAAACTCAGACCTAGGTGTCATTGCGCTCTGACGCGCATCCACGTTATCTATATCCACGTCAGAGTGCTCAATGTTAGAAGATAAGCTTTCCGTCTGTTTGTTCCAGATCCGCTGGATTGCCTCTTCATAACGCTCTTGTTGCTGCGCGACATTGTACTTGTGTCCACCCTGCTCCTTCGTCTTAGTCGCCGCAAGTCTATTGTCAACGCTCTCACCGACGTCTTTGAAACCTCCTTTCATGCTGACTTTGATAAAGCTGAATCCTTCTCCACGGCCCGTAGGGTCTCCCGCCCCATGAAGTTCCAACATCGCCTTGCCCTGGCAGGCATTCAAAAAGTTCTTTGTCGTGTGCCATGGAGCAAGTTTGAGTTCAACGTTATCTGTATCTTCCGCCTCATTGTCATCCTTGATCTCGTTTGCCTTCAACCCAGCATCTGCGAGGTGCCTGTTGCCAGCGTGCATTGAATCGATCAAGCAAATGTCCTCGGGTTTGATCCAGGTGCGTAGGGTGGGCTCATCCGGAACAGTCTCGCCATCAAAAGGCCTCCAAGTCATGGGCTCTTTCTCATATTTCATGATTTCACGCATCCTGCTTCGATTCTGCGCAATCTCTGTACCGGGAAGATGGTCTCTGATCATCTCGTTGCTAACCCAAGGCTGTTGTTTCTTGCCCTGCTGCCCCTTGCGGTACATGCGGAACGCGAGCATCTTAAGTCGCTTCTTGGAAGCCTCCGTAACCTTGCGAGCATGCGTACCAGGGACCTCGACGATCGGAAACTGCTGACCAACGACCACCAGATTTTGAATGTTGCGCATGTAGTAGTGCGCTCCTTTGATTCCAGTGTAGCTTCTACTGACGAGGAAGTCGGTGTGTTTGGCCTGGTGTGCAAATACGGGAGCGCGGTACATGCCGTTGAGCAGAGTTGGTACTGTCTCGCCAGGATCCACCGTACCAAAGATGGAAAACGGACTTTTGTCCTGAGGAAGAAGCACATGGGTCTCTCCCAGCTCCAATTTAGGCCTAGTGGTATCCTCGTTATCCTTGCGGCGATAATAGTTGATGATCTTGTTGCCCATGCCGTGGTTGGATAACGTCGTAGGGTACTCTTCGGAATACTCTGCAAGGAGCAAATCGGAACTGTCGCCAATGTTGAGGTCCTCAGAAGTTGCAAAAGCCTCCTGAGCCTTGAGATTCTTCTTGTGCTTCCTCTTGACATCCTTTCTCGGTGGTTCAATAAATACGCGCTCGCCAGCCTTGAAGGTAATGGTAGGACGATGAAACGAACGAAGCTCGCGCTCAGAAAGATTGACCTTGTAAAAGGGATATTGTAACTTGAGCGCCGGCAGGCTGTGCTCCACGTTCATGTGGGACAGGGTGCTGCGTACTTTCTGCTGGTTGTTCTCCTTGAGCGCATCGTAGGCTTCATCATTCGAGATGTTGTAGCGTTTAAACATGGGGTTCGCAAGACTTCCGCGATTGTCTCGTTTGAGACCGAGGGCCGTAGGCCGCGGCTTCTTCAGCTCCTCGGTACCTTTCTGGTGGACGTCAAGCAGAAGATGGGGGTCGTTCATGTCCAGTATGATCTTCTTCGAGATCTGTTCCGTAAGAGATTCAGGATTCTCCCACGAAGGCAGGCTCATATGGTCATACCCCGAGAATTGCAAAAGAGATGATATTTGCGAGTGTTTTCGCTTCTTCGAAGTCGCTGGGACCAGCTGGCGTATCCAGTTATCGTCCTCCATGACAACATCTGGGGGAGTCACAGGGCTTTCCTCGTCAGATGTACTGTCCAGACCCTGTAGTTCCCAGTCTTCACATGCAATCTTCAAATCAGCTATGGACACATTGCCAATGCGATCGGTATCGTTGGCGTTGTCCAGCTGCTCCAGTTCCATTTTGTCCTCATTTTCCTGCTCCTCGGGCTGCATCTCGCGGATGAAAACGAAGTTTCCAATCACAGACTCTGAAGTGCTGTTTGCATTGTTGTTCGTGCTAGCGGAGGGCAAACGGAACAGCTTCTCTTGGTCTGGGGCGAGTTCCAAACTGACTTTGGTGAATTGCAGCGGCTTTGGGGCCTTCAAAGGGGTGCGAGGAACGAAGAATGCGCGCTTCTGGGGGAACAGCTGATAGAAGCGTGGAATCTTGTCAGGCTCAAAGTTAGGCCATATGCGGTCAAAGTACTCTTTGGAGGTCTCGGGAGGCGGGAGATCTGTAGTCCGCCCAGCGGCGGCGTCGAAAAGCGCCTTCTGTATCAGCCACTCTGGGTCATCCTGCATTTCCTGGTCCTCATGATCAGGGTGCTGAACAGACTCCTCCTCCTGCGCCTCCTCCCGTTGGGTGTCGGGACGCGCTTCTTCGTGATGCGAACGTTCCTGGATAGGACTGGAGCCACCACCAAACAGCTCCATATCAAGGTCATCATCATTATCGAAGCTCTCGCCAGTATCTTGCACCGTAGTGCCGCTGTTCTGTTCCGGCGCGCGTTGGGTGCCCTCTGGAGGTTCCTCTTCCGGCAGGTCGTTGTCCGAAATATCCTCGTAGTCAACTGCATCATCCGCCTTCTCACCGAGCTCAAGCGGTCGCTCCGCGATGTTCTCGAGGAACTTCTGCTTGGACTCTATGTCTTCTCCACCACCGCCACCACCCAGCAGCATAGCAATATCTCGGTCATCATCCTGCTGCTCGTCGCCCCGAAAGAGAGCGTCTGGGTCCATGCTTCAGGCGCCCACGGCCGGAACCACGCGGCCTTTCAGCTGTAGCACCAAAGAGCGTATCAAAGACCCGGTGGTCAAGTCGTTGCCGATAGGGAAGGCTTCAAGAACGGCAGGGCATTAGTAGCAAGCCGTCAGGTGCGTTTGATACGCGCAGAGGGTGCGGGATTTGGCGAGCGTTGCGGGGTTGACGGGTTTCCTTGTTGCTCGAGTGTGGTGTACGAGTGACGGCCGCGATGGGGCGAGCAGACTAATGTCTTGGCGCCAAGCCGTTTCTTTCACAACTGACTCAGCTAGGGTAACTGCCCAGGTGCGTTCACCTGCGGGATACCTGAGGACCTTGGAAGCGTGTAACTGCGAAACCTGGTGTCATTTCAGAAATTTATTATTGCCAAGACCTTTCATTCCGATAAGAAGCCATTAACCCATGCCATTAACCCATTTTTTATCCTTGCTCGAGCTTTCTCTCAATCATCGCTTGCGGCCTTATCTTGCCTACAATCGCAGACAACCTTAGAATAGCCTTCTGCAAGCTTAGCAGGAGGATGTACAGATATACTTGTGACATGCTCCAAATCTATCAAATCGATGGCGACGTGCGTAAACCGACCCAAAATCGATATCCACTCGTATCTAGATTATACTCATTGCCCGGTCTGAACCGCTTTTTCCTCCTCTTCATCTGCTGCGGGAAAGTTGTAGTCGCCGAAATAGACGCACAGTGCCTGGTACATGGTGTTATGGAGGTGCAACGCACAAGTAAGAGCAGACATACCTTGCTCGCCCCTTTGATGCAGTAGTGCGTCACTTCAAGCTTCTTGCCTAGAGGCGCATATTTGGCGATCTGATTGAGATCGGAAGTGCGCGGTAGGTACAGGACAAGGTTATTACTGATGCGTGTAAAAGCTTTAAACAGAGTCTCGAGGTTGTACGGCTGCATCTTTTCCAGGTCGAAGACACCAACGTCGCTATATTCAGACCCTGCAATACGTTAGTAAGAAAAGACCAGTCAAGGTGATCTTGAACATACCACCCCAAGGCGGGCTTGCAAAAACAACCGTATTACCCATGTCGCGAAAGCGCTCCTCAAGCACGTCGAAGCAATCACCCGTGATCCAAGTGATCTTATCTTCAACGCCATAGATCTTTGCGTTGTGCTTCGCACACTTCATGGTCGCCGGATCCTTCTCAATGGCGAAGATCTGCTTCCAGCGGCCTTCACGGGCAAAAGCGATAGCATTGCCGCCAACCCCAGCAAATGCGTCAATGATCACGTCCTTCTCTTCTGACACAGCTTCCGAAAGATGGACAGCAATGGTGCTACGACAAGTTAGTTATGCTCAAATTCGAGGATGATATCATGATTACTTCGCAATAGACTCGGGCGTGACGCCAAACCAGGCATGTTCGGTCATCCAAACGCCTTCATCATAGCGATCCCAGACAAGGTATCGCTGATACCAGTACCTGTCTTAGGGTCAGTTTTCAGCACCCATGATGGAGGTGAGCAACGTTACTTTCGAAGCGGTTTGGGAACCTGTGCTAATTCTGACCACTGATGAATCCCTTCTTCTTCAGCCGGTGCTCCGTCCATCATGGCGTCCACATCCGGCACAATCGTTGAGTGACGTTCGGACATGGTTTCTGCGACTATACCGATTTCGGTCAGAGCCGTCGCGCTAAGCCCTGTGGCATCTCCGCCTTCACTCGACTGCCTCCCGACATCTGGACTGCTCGCAGTGCTGTTGGGCGATTCCATTGTTTGAGTATTGGGACGACTTGTAGTACTAAGAACTGTTGAGTGGTGTCTGAATGGGCTCTTGAAGCATCAGCTTGGGAAGCCGCGATTCCGAGGACCCTTGTTTGGGTGTGGCGTCCGTCTCGACCCTGGCACAGAAGCTATGGCCACCAAATCCTTAATTCAGCCACACCTGTCCTCAACTTCCCAGGGTTCCCCGAGCTCAACAAGTCACAACAAGCCGCCCGATCCACTATCAATCTGCAGTGCAATCATGTTTGGCGCACTCAACCGATTCATTGCTCGACTAGATGCGGCACCGGAGGAGCAGAACTCGAACTCTCAGGAAGGCTTCGGCTTCCAGGTTTTAAGGAACACGAATGCTGAACTGGCATTGGAGCCATGGTTTGATTTCGTCATTGGTATTAATGGGCATACTATCGTGAGTGGCTTAGGCCTTGAATCGATCAGTGGGAACACATTCTCATTACGGTGTAGGATAATCCCGATCCGAATCTCTTCGCGACCGAGGTCAGAAACTGTGCAGGATCTACCATCAGCTTGGGATTGTTCAGTGCAAAGGCAAGTCGCGTCTTTAAACGTTTTATATTCGTTCCGGCCTGCAAAAGACTTTATGCGGCACTGTTTTCACAACTATCTTTTCTTTCTGTTGCCCTTCTCTTCGCCATTCTGTTTCTTTCCTGTCACCCTTCCTCTTCTTACTTATTCTTTCCCCTTCTTTTCCATTCTTGTCACCCTTCCTCATGTTAGTGATTCTCCGCCCCTTCTCTCCACCTTTTTCTTTGCTTCCCCAAGCTCCTCCTTGGACCCGTTCATTTTAGAGCGCCCGTGATCTCCGCATAAGGCGCACCATTCCCAAACCTTATCAGCTCATTCTTCGCCTTTTTTTCTTACAAATCGACTGACTCCACCTCTTAGGGTCAAAAAATCCGCGAAATCTACGTCCCCATTCCACCCACCAACCCCACACTCGGCCTCTCCCTCCAATGGACCCCCCTCTCCATCGCCTACGACGTCTGGCACATCCTCGACGTAATCCCCAACTCCCCCGCCGACAACGCCGGCCTCCTCCCTTACGGCGACTACGTAATCGGCAGTCCCGAGGGTCTCGTACGCGGCGAGTCCGGGCTGGGCGAACTAGTCGAAGAGGTAAGTTTCCCAATTCTCCCATTCACCCTTATTCAACACCCATCCCCTCTCTCCCTGACATACCGCTAAAACAAACACCAGTACCTCAACCGCCCCCTGCGCCTGCTAGTCTACAACCACGAATACAACGTGACGCGCCCTCTAACAATCACCCCCTCCCGCTCCTGGGGCGGCGAAGGCGCCCTCGGCTGCGTCCTGGGCTTCGGCGCCTTACACCGTATCCCCGCGCCTCTGGACGAGCCGCCCCAAGCACCCGGCGAAACGCTCTTCGCAAACGCGCCCACAGCCTCGAACTCTTTTGACGAGAAGCGTCCACTTTCTCCGGGCCAAAATGTAGTGGGCTCGCCCGTTGCACCGACCGAGGAATTGTTTGTGCCTGCTATGGCGTTGTCGGGAGCTGCGAAAAGTCCACCGCCGCCACAGGCCGTGAGTCCGGCGATGGGAGGGCCGCAAGCGGGTCATGCGAAGAGGAAACACAGAGCGCATCATGCGCCGCCCGCGGGCACGGGCGGGTTGGATGATTATTTCCGTGAGGGAGAGCAGAAAAGTCTGGAGGAGGATTATGCGCCGAAGGGGAAGGGGGATGTAAAGCCGCCGCCAAAAATGGGAGGTCCGCCTAAGGGACCGCCGCCATCGCAGAAGACGGAGAGTCCGGGGGCGGGGGCCGCGGGCCAGGATGGTAAGGTTGAGGGAGAAGAGTCGTAAGGGTAGGGGCTTTGAGGATCATAGCGTTCATTTGAAGAACTGACCACAAACGTCGTGAGAATTTACTGATCCAGTGAATGACTTCAAATTTATGCCACACCCGGTTGCAACCAAGTCGTGCTCCTGTTGTTCTCGTCCTCTTGTATGAAGTTGTGTCTATCGTAACGCGCCCAAAACAAAGTTAACAGCATGTAGCAAATCATAACAAACCAAAGTAACGCCCAAAGGCACTTAAGCAAACCCCCCGACCCAGATGCAAAACTTGGCAATTTGCCGCCCGACCCAGATGACGCCAGAACTAGTGCCATAGAATGAGGGACAATTAAGAAAGATATTGTGGGTAAAGAGATGTCGGACATGAGAATCAACGAACGTCAAGCTGAAGCGGCTTGTACTTGCCGCCGACAGCACCGCATTTGGGACACCGTGCCGGACGGCCGCGCGCCTGCTCGCTCACCAGCACGTCTACACACTCTTGGCACAAGCCACAGATGCACTCTGTACACGCGAAGCTGTCTCTGAGAGCGGAGAGCTTTCGACACGCGGCGCAGTAGATTTGCACGGGATGATGGTACGTCGGCGAAGAGTCAGAGAGGCCTTGTGAAGGAATGTGAAAATTGATGCCAGAAGCCGTCGATTCAATGGAAGACTCCACCGAGGGAAACGGCTGCAGTTCGGGTATCTCCTGGGCGGGAGGAGTCATGGCCTTGTGTAACGGCGAAGCCGCGTAGGAAGGAAAGTGTGAAGCGACGATGGGTGGGAGGGAGGCTCGGTTTTTAATAAGCGGCGACTGATTTGGGGATTGGGGCACCTAGAAGTTAGCAACGCTGGCTTGTGGGCGGATAACCCATGCTTACTGGAGTTAGATCACGGCTGTCTTCCTCCGTCGCCGAAGCCGCTGCGTCAATTAGGTCCTCCCAGCGCTTCCCATACAGTGCAGCGGCTGTTTGGGGCTCCGCAGAGTAGGCCTTCCTGTCGTGATTGATCCTGCGACTGTGATCTTTCGACTTCAACCGCTCATGCTTCGGCTTCCTCGCGCTCTGGCTCACAGAGGATTTGCGGGGACGACTCGACTTGACCGAGCGAGGTGCTGGAGGCAGAGTTATTGACCGTCCGGGGGGCGAGCGCGCGAGAGATGACGGCAGCAATCCTGGTTGTAACGAAGATGTAGTGTAGTAAGGCTCTGTGGGTGTCATGTGCTGTTCAAGCGTGGCCGGCGCAAAGCGGGCGCGTGGCCTGTACCGCTTCGAGTCCAGCTCGGAAGCAGCATCCTGAGAGCGCATGTGTCAGCTTGCTTGCGCACGCTGGGGCACAAGGGGGCGTACCGGATCGGACTCCCATTCGAACTCGGGTCGTTGGTTGTGCAACGACGCCAGCGCTGCCGCTGCTGTGGCCGCAGGAAGCAGCGAAGGGCGGCGCAACCCATCAGTCGCAATCGAGTTAACGGCGTGGTAGTCGTCGTTGTAGAAAGGGTTCAGCTCCGGTCCGGAGCCTTTCTGCAGTGTCAGTCTCCGGCAGCGCTGGAGAGACCTGGGCACCAACCTTGTGGGCCTGCTGAAGTGTTGGGCTGTGGAGGGGGAGGGGGACGCTCCTGCGGCGGAGTGTTGACCATCAGCGTGAAGCTTTCTTCGGTGGCGGGGAGCTTGGAGATGTAGTGCTCAGGATGGGCGCGGCGAATGTGCTCCTGCATGGAGCGATACCTCTTTTCCTGTAGCGCATCGTGTCAGTCGAGCTCAGCATGGTGGGTGTGGACTGTCGGCATGCGCAAGGGCGGTGGAGTTGAGCCCTGGACTCAGGACGCATTGAATCGCAAGCTTGAAAAATGGGAACACTCACGCCGGTGCAGCGTTTTCTGCAGGCAGAACCATCATGGTTCCGCAGCGGACAGACGACGACGTTGTTCTCGTCTGACACGGAGAAGGATCCTTGGAGCGAGGCTCGCGGCGGCATCACCAGCTGCATCTACCCTCGCAGGAACGTGCGGAGGGAGCAGATTGGGCCGGGTGGCGGCAAATACAACGCTTCAATCGTGTGCGCAAAGCTCAACGAGAGCTGTCGAAGAGCTGCGCAAACTGGCAGCCGTGTGCGTGTGAGCTGTAGAAGCTGTAGAAGCTGTGGGAGCTGGGGTCAGCTATGACGGGGTTCGTCGCAAGCTGTCTGTCTGAGGCACAAAGCCAGCTTTGGGGGAGGGGGAGGGGGCGGGATGTTTGCAGGCGGATAATGAGAGCGGGGCAAGCCCTGTAAGTGGGGGAGCTACTGTCGAACTGCTTATGCGATGCTCTCCCTTCTTTGACGGAAAATTGCCATGTCGCCGTCGCTCTCGGGACTAAAAGACCACAGCGAGCGCCCGAGTCCAGCTGCGTCGTCACCCCGTCGTCCGCGCCTCTGCCGCGGTGTGCGCTCGGCCTCGTGCAGCGCTCGCAGTCTGCCACAGCTCGTCGCCGGCCGTCGCCAAGCCCATTCCGCAAACGGCCTAGCGGCGCAGAGCTGTTCAGAGAGCTCCAGCTGCCAAAGCTGAGGAGACAGGGGAGCTCCGGCCTTGCGCAGCCAGCCTAAAGAGCCCCAGATCGATGCGTGCTTCGCTGGCCGGAAATACGAATGTACTCTGGAAGTAGGTACGCTGGCTGTTTGACTCGGTCCGTGGCCGCTTCGTGAAGCTGAGAGATCCGTTCGATGTTTCCAAGTTGCGGATAGACTGTCTCTTGCCCTGTTGGGATCATCTTTCATGCATGAGTGACCGAAGAGGCGCTACCTCTGCCAGTCTCCATCGTGGCCACTACCGCCGAGTCCGCTGGGTTGGCAGGCGTGCATCGATCGCCTCTTCCGGGTTGTGCTCTGGTTTCGCCATTCGTCATGTGCTCAGGGCGCCCCTGATTGGTACGCCGGCCGATGTTGCGCGTCTGCGAGAGAGGTGAGGAACGGGAGGGAAGACGCGACCCCGTGCACAGCAGCGCTGCGAGGTCCCGCCATGGCGAGTTTCAGGAAAGCGACCGGTGCGTATTGCTGGATTGGAGCTGTGCTGTTGTCTTGCAGTCGTGGGCTGGAGAAGTGTGATGTGTGTGTTCAATGTTGTTGCACGCGTCGTCCTTCCTTACCCCAGATTCACCCGCTCGCCAAGCCACAGATCGGTTGCTCCTTCCGTGTCTGTTGTGACGTCTGACATCAAACCTGGGAACACATGAACAGATCTATACATCTCTACCACACCATGTCTGCTCATATCTTCTTCAACAATACTCGCTGCCGGCATGTCTCTAACTGTGCAGTCGCTGAACGGTGACACGGCTTTCCTGCTCACTTTTGCTCCTCCAATAGCCCCAGCCACCTCCCCTGCCCTCTTCCCGGGCGCCTTCACCATCCTGATTGACCCCTGGCTGAAAGGACCAGCTACCATCCTGAGCACCATCTTTTCGACTTCAGAGCAGAAGACAAAGCCATGCATATCCTGTTTGACGGAGCTGGAGCAGGAGCCGGACATCATTTTGATATCGCAGGACAAACCAGATCACTGCCATGAAGAGACACTTCGCCAATTACCGAAAGACTGCCAGTCTACAATTCTCGCAACGCCCGCAGCAGCCCGCAAGATTCGATCATGGAAGCACTTCCCCCCTCAACTGGTGCAATCATTGCCCAGGTACATCAAGGACGAGCCTGGGTCAATATACCGCCTAGTGCTCCCGCCCCATTCACCACGCGGCACCTGCGGCGAAGTCACTATCACTTGGATACCTGCCAGGCGAGATATAACAAATTTACACCACGCCATTGGGATTACTTATCGACCGCCAGGCAGCGTGCTCTCCATTGAGCCAGGCCGATACTTGGACATACCCCTACCCAAAAGCCCGCCCGTTTCCCCACACACTGCTTCCCCATTATCGCCTTCCTCATCCTCAAACACTAACCCGTGGTCTCCTCGCACGCCCTCCTCGCCTCTTCTCTCTCCCAACTCTACCACTCTCGTCCCATCACCTATCACGGACCAGCCTCGCTCCAAAACGCTCTCAGTCATCTACTCCCCCCACGGCGTGCCCTACTCCGCCCTGCACCCGTACGCCTCCACCCACCTTGTACGCGAATCCGCTCTTCCCCTGACCGCCCTCCTGCATTCCTTTGACACCGTCTCCAACCCCTGGTACCTAGGCGGAAACGTGTCTGCGGGCAGTCCTGGCGGCACACAGATAGCCCGCAGTCTGTACGCCCGAGCGTGGATTGGAGCGCATGATGCCGACAAGCTGAACCGAGGAGTGGGCGTTCGGAAGGTCAGAATCGAGCAGTTCGATGCAAAGGATGTGAGAAAGATGGTTGTTGGGGAGATGGAGAGGGCGTCACGGCTGCATACAAAGGTTGTAGACCTAGGGGTAGGAGAGGTGTATAGGATTGAAGGCACTTGAGTTGGACATTTTGTTCTCTTGCTTGGGTGATCTTGTCACTGGGCAGAGCCGCTTACAACTATCTAGTACATAATCTAATACTAAGGAAACTTGCTAACGTCATGCTCGATTCCCTTGCCTACTTACTAAGATTAGTGTTCAGGAACAAGGATACTTCTGCCATGGTGATCCTCACCGTGCCTCCCCGCGCGATAACGAACACCAACCTACACAAATCGCCTGTTCAGGCGAAAAAATAGCTTCCTTCTGCTCGGCCGTTCAAACTAAAGAGGAGGAAAAAGGATCTTTTGACATCGGTTACGTCCACCGTTTCCATCTGCACAGTTCCCAACACTTACTTACAGGACTTGCCTATGCAGGCAACTTGCCTTCCTCTTGCCTGCCTAGTAGAAGTAGAGGCGAGGAAAAAGGACCTTTCGACTACTGTTACGCTGACAGGCTTATTTCGCACAGGAGTCGACATTAGCTTCGAGCGAGTTGCGGAATTAGGCAACTTAGGTTCCTTCTACCTACCTGTTCGAAACAGAGAAGAGGAAAGGGATTTTTCGACTGCAGTTACCTCTGCAAAGTATTCCTGCACAGAAATTGACACTAAATCAGAGCGAGTTGCCTATCTAGGTAACATGTTTTCCTTCTGCCTACCTGAAGGAACTAGATAGTGGGAAAAGGGAACTTTCGACTTAATTTACATCTACAAGATTTTTCTGTACAGGAATCGACACCTACAAATAGGATTCGCCTGTTTAGGCGGTTTGCTTCTTGCAAGCTGCCTAGGTAGATTCGAGGACGAGGAAAAGGGATCTTTCGACTGCTGTTAGACATTTGGGATCCGTTAAAAGAGGAGTTAACACTTACTTTCAGGACTTATCTATTCAGGCAATGTATTCTTGTAGCTCGGTTCCTGCGTCTAAGGGCTTAGCAAACGGGTCCTTTGACTGCTTTTAGGCACACAGACTGCAAAGAGGAGTTCCTGTCTTTATCTTTTTGCTTACCTAGAGGGGTGAAGAGAAGGAAGATGAGGTTATTTCCATGCTTGACTCTAGTATGTGATGACAATCTCTTGTTTTACCTTACAGCCAACTTCCAAGGTATAAGGTGAGAACGATCGGACCTTTATCATATGCTATGCTAAGATAAGTATCAAGAATGAAAAACTTCCACATCCTACAAGACTGCACAAGTCGCAACCTCACTATGCACCATGCACGTATACATGCAAAACAACCCCACGACAACCCTACACTGTTTAACCAACTATATACATCCCTAGCTCCCTACTCTTCGACCTCAACACCCGCCTTACAAGCCACACACCCTCCTCCAACGGCTCTTCGAATCAAATGCGCATGCGCCACCTTCGCACCCACACTCCTCCCCCACCCCCCTCCTTCACCAACATCCCCTTTCAACTGCTTCAACAGCAAACTCGCAACTTCCGGACTAACACTTGTCTTCGGCAGTAGACAAGAGAGATGGAAGACGTGCCCGCAAGCGAAACCAACCAGGGTATCACGGGAAGGTGAAATCGGGGTATTGGGATCGAAGTCCGTGTCATCTGAGTCGAGCAACTCATCTTCAGAGGTGGGCAGGACGAACGGCTTTGTGCAGAACGTGCAATGGCCGGGCGGCGCGTCCGGTTTCCGAGCAGGGAGTGAAGAATCCGGGAGGAGGTTCGCGCGGGCCGGTGTTGGTATCGCGGTGTCGTGTTTATCTTTGCTGTGTACTGCAGCAGCGGTGGGCGGATCCACGCCTTTGGATTTGACGTCCACCTCCTTGCCCTTGGGCGTGTTATCCTTCTCCTTTTCTTTATGTGAGCCATGTATTTTTGACTTGACAGAGTTCGAGTCTTCGTCATCGCAGGGTACGACTTCGAATTTGACGCCGCGTTTCTGGCCTGCGCGGAGAGTGTCCATACCCTTCGCCACTTCGCCTCGCAGCACCCTGGCTACGCCTTCGGATATGGAGTGCTGGATTTCGTATTCCCGCACCATTCTGCCGATACCGTCGCGAAGGCCTTCGATCTCGAGACCTTCGGGAATGCGCTTGACGAGTTGGATCGGGTCGATGGCGGTGCCGACTTCTTCTAACAAACCCCGGATGAAGTGTGGCTTGTCCATGGAGTATTCCAGGAGGTCATTCCACAGGTCCGGATCATCTTGCTCTTTGGCGAAGGATATGGCGAACGAGACATCGGATAGGTCTTCGATGATGAGGTAGAGCGCCCGCTTGGTTTGGCCGGTCTTGGATAGGATATGGCTAGCAGCGGGTTAGTAAGAGTTGTAGAAAGGAGACATGGGACGCACACTAGCTCGCGAATGTAGTTCCTCCGTTCGCAGATAGCCGCAGCCTTCCCAAGATCGTAGCTTTGTGATTTACGCAGGAACTCGTCGAGAAGATCACGGTCGTACTCGGCAAACATCTCCACGATCAGATCCGCGAATATCTCGGCTATCCTCTGGCCATCCGCAGCGAGACGGTCCGCTGCAATGCGCTCATGAGGAGTTTTGTCAGTCCGTTCATGCGGCCGCGGTTTCCACAATGCCCGCAGGTAGAAGAATAGGAACGGTTGGAAAAGGTCGCCCTTCTCTTGTAGTTGATGAACAACATCCTCTGCGGGGACGATTCCTCTACATCCTTCATCGACCAGGACATTGATGGCCTCTTCTGATGCTTCCTCGAGCTCGGACAAAGCAGCCGAGTCGAGCTGTTCTTTCGATATCCGGAGAAGAATGAAGCCGGGAATGTCATCCCGAATGGCTTCAACCAGATGAGAATCCCGTATGAGAGCCATAGCAGCATCGGCGTTCTGGAGCAGGATGTAACACCTCAACGCCTCGCGTTGATGCCCACCAGCGAGATAAAGTTTCGCAAGTGCATCCTGGAGTATACGCCAGTCGCGCCCCGGTTCACCATCTTCGACCGTGTCCTCGGTGACATCTCCAGCTTCCAGTTTACTCTTTATTGTCTCCAGGACGCTGTCGATATTGAAGAGCTCCGGGTCCCATTCCTCGAGGAGGTTCTTGAACCGAACCCGGTCACGGAAGATGTAATGACCGAGCACTACCTCGTAAACCATGGATGGTAGCGGGGGTTTCATCGGCTTCGTAGGAATGTATGGGGCGATCTCGTTGAAGCGGTTGGCCTGTGCAAACGTCCATACCCAATGTTCCCATCTTGAAGAAGTGCTGAGCACCCGTCCGGCAACCTTACCAGCTTCCTCCCAGTTACCGGCGTTGACAAGCTGCTGTACCCAGAGGTCTCCGATCCGGTTCTTCTCTTTCTCTATCGCGGCAGTCTGGTTCGCCCGCGCTGCCGAGATGGTTGTTTGCGACTCGCTATCATCGGCAAAGAACTCGTGCAGACTGCCTTGTTTGATGGCAGGCGTGTGCGTTGGTGAGGCATCAGGGGGCGACTGGACGGCAGTGGCAACGATCTCAGGGTGGTCTTCGATCAGTTCCCAGGCATCTTTGTAGTTCTCATGCTCCAACTCCCAGTTGAAGTGATCGGCCAGATCCCTCTTTACTGCCATCACGCAATCGTAAGGGCTTTGTATGAAGATCTTCAAACCCACGGTCGCAGCGTTAGGATGAGGTTGCAGCTGTCTTTTTGGGGCCGGTGCCGAAGCGCCGCCAGCAACCGACGATGATGGACTCTTTACGTCTGAGCTACTCGGCATGCTGATGATACTAGCACCAGAGCTGAATATTCGCGCAGCGGTCAAGCCAGCATCCCAGATGCCGCCCCCAATTGCCTCAAGCGCGTTCCGCTGGGCTGGCGTCATCGTTTTCGGATGCGGCACATATAGAGAGCTGAGGTGGTAATCAGCGGCGGAGAGAGTCTCGTACCGGCTGACAGTCAAAGAGTCCACCTCAACCTCATCGGAAGTGGCAGCGTCTATGAGTTTGAGCTCGGGGGAAAGCCCGTTATGCCTTCTATGCATTCCGCGCCTTGGAGTGGTATCGATTGGCGTGATGGGATTATCGTCGTCATCGCGGGTCCGATATGCAAGTACAATAAGCAAGGAAGGGGTATAGAGCGATATGCCAGAAACAATACAATCGTCAAATCGAAGGCTGGATATAGTTAGCAGATACAGAGCGCCTTCACGAGGTGAGTGCGCACAAATGAATAATCTCGACGCTGCCAGCGGAGCGTTCGCCACCACCTTTGCCTGTACCACCCTTTTTCCCCGGATGCACATGCACAACCCACGCCGCATCGCCCCAACCAATCACCAACTTCTCTACCTTCCTCTTCTTCTTGGGCTTCTTGTCTTCCGTACGATCGCTATGGGGTGTATCCCCTCTCAGGTGGGGCAATGTGGAATCGGTTTTCTCCGCAGAGTTGATACTGTTAAGGGTGTTGATCTCGTCGTCGGATTCGAGCCATTCATCGTTGATCCACTCGACCCTTGCCTTCCATACGCCGGCCATCTCTTCCCAAACTCGTCTATTGGGGCGCTCAATGAACCCTATCCGTTTCCATGCCGACTCGGAATCGGCGCTATGCAAATGCAGATCGGTACGCATGATGCGGATGCCATGCTCGTTTACCCATGCAACAAACTTCCCAGATAATGACCATTTGATCGTACTGATGATTCCTTCTCCAGAATGCAGAACTGTGTCTTTTCCGTTATGGCTCCCTAGACCGATAGCACCAAGCCATCCTTGAGCGGTCGCAGCGGCATGGCTTGTGTTCGCATTGGAGCGCACTCCAGCCTGGGCGCCGGTGGTGAGTATGAGATCTCCGGCAAGACCGCCTGATAGATATGTTCTGTCGGATTTGTACTCTGGTGATAATGCAACTGCTTGGACCGGGCGTGCAAAGTTCCGTAGTGACACATCCTTGGGATCGACCAGGGAAGACACGCATACATGGCCGTCTATGGATGCAGAAGCAATGTATATCTGATTTGACGGTATGGCGGGTACTGGCGGCTGCTGGCGAGGAGTTCGCGCGGAGGCCGCACTGGAAGCAGTCGATTGCCTAGTTGGGGTTCCCCCAGGTTCGGGATTTCTGGTTGGTGACTCTGACTGAAAAAAGGACGGAGTCAAGGGGAAGGGAGACACCGATAGAGCTGTGACCGAGGCGGACGGGTGCGCATTATAGGTGCGGAGGGGCTGAAAGGTGGGTACAGTCACCACATGCTGGATACATCAGCATACGAACGAGCATACAGCTCTGGGGAGCTCCAGGAGAACTCACAATATTTCCGTTGTGTGTGCCTACAATCTAGCTAACGTTCAGCATGCGAACAGAAGGGCGGGGGAAGCTTGCGGAGCTCGAGGGGAGCAATGCGGCGTACCATCTTGTCCCCCGCAACCATAAATGTGCTTGTAGCGTCGCCATTCCTATACACGGGGGCCAGGCTGCTCGTGAGCCGACTGTACTTGAGCTTCGGCTCCTCGTCAGCGTCATCCTGGTCACTGTCGTCGTCCTCCTCTTCCTCTTCCCGAGCTATGCTCTCCTTCCCGTTCGCAGACCGCCGCCGCTGAGCCTCTTCGCGGGCTACCGTTGCTGCATCGTCGTCTTTGGCTTCGGCAGCCATGCTGAATGCATGAGCTGCCGTGTGCGAGGAGGGAGCCGGGCGAGCTTCTGGGGTTTGTATATGCGGGATGGTTGAAGCTGGGTATAGGATGCTCAGTTCAAGCCCAATGATGTCGTTGCGCCAAGCCCTCGGGATGGGTCTGGGCTCCGCAATCTTTAACCTCTCACGACGCTGCAACTCCAAACTTTCGTCCCCGCGACCAACACGATGCGAATACGCCGTTGCGCCCGGCTATGACAGCTCTGCGACCGAATGCATTCAAGTGCCTTACGAGGAGCCTAGCTGGGAACCCGAGGGCGACGGCCGGCCCCGCGCTCCTACGATTTCCTACTTTAGATGCTCGACAAGCCGGCAGAAGATGGGTTTCGAGTACCGCTTCAAAATGGAAGAAAGTCGAATTCACCCAAAAGATCAACCAAGACCCGGAAGTGGCACCGCAGAATGAAGAGCAAAAGCAAGAACGCAACCGATCCCGGAAGACATCCTCACTGCGACGAGTAGCAGTAGAGGCGCAAAGATCTCGGGACTTCGTAAAGGGCAAAGGAAACAAACGTTTCGTAGATCCAGATGTCGAGACGAAAACCGTCACCGCCTACTGCTGCGCGGAACAGTACAACATCTCGACCGCAGCCCGTCTGATCCGCACCCAAGGCTACGAACTCGACCCCTTCCAAACCGGCCTCTACCCACAAGTCATCCATATCCAAACGACAGAGAAGCCCTCCGAAGTCAAGGACTACCAAAAAGGCGACATCTTCATCTTCCCCTCCGGCACCGTCGTCTGCTGGAACGTCCGCGAACGCGAAGCCCTGCACCTCGTGAACCGCATCCTCCCCGCGGCGGCCGAAAACCCGCATCCCGACCTCCTCGAAACCGAAGACCTAGACTACGTCGAAGACCCGAACTCAGAAAGCAGCGAAATCATCGGCGACACCATCATCCTGGGCGCCAAGGCCGAAGCCTCTTCGCTCTCGCAATCTCCCAGTCTAGAATCCAGCGACATCCGCACCGACGAAGCCCGCGACACAGAACAACAACGCATCGAAGTCGACACCGTACTCGCCAAAATCGCCTTCTCCTCGGGTCTAGCCCGCAGCACCAAGCTCGCAGTCCTGGAATCCCTGCTCTCCAGCTACCAGCACTCGACACGGCAGATCCCCGAAATGCTCGCAAAAGGCGAGAACATGACGTGGGGTCGCACCGGCCGCAAACTCCCCTTTACGCGCTCGTTCATCCTCCGCAAAACAGGAGAGCTGTTGTCGATCCGCGCGCAGCTGAATCTGTACTCCGAACTCACAGACTCGTTGCCGGATCTGTTCTGGGATTCGCGACATGAGTTGGGGCTAGGCGAGTACTATGAGCAGGTTGGGCGCGCGCTAGATGTGGGTGTGAGGATTAGGGTGTTGAATGAGAAGATTGGGTTTGCGCAGGAGATTGCGAGTGTGTTGAGGGAGACGCTGAGTGAGAAGCATGGACTGAGGCTTGAGTGGGCGATTATTGCGCTCATTGCCGTGGAAGTGGTGTTGGAGTTTTATAGGCATTGGAAGGAGGATGAGGATAGGGATGACCCGCAGAGTACGGAGTCGTTGTTGCGGAGCTATCTGCTGAAGGCGGAGGGGGCTAGGGAAGGAGGGGCGAAGTGAGTTGGAGTGACGGAATAGAAGGTGAATGGATAGATACCCCTCAGTCAATCATGTAGATATATATTGCACATAGAGAATTGTATAAAAACGAGTTGAGTGTTAGCGACTGTCACTAAGCTACTTGACATCGCCTTTAACCTCCGATACGCCCCCAATCAGCCTCCTACGGCCATCGCCGCACCTTTCCAACTGAAACAGTTATTTCAACTTACCATGATGCCCTCCGCCCCCGTCGCCGATCCTATCTTCCCCCAACTCAAACTTCTTGAACTTGACATGCCACATATCATGCTGCACCGGCCCATCCCTCAGCGGGCGAACAACCCGATCCCACTGTTCATGCGCACGGAACCTCATGTGCGCATCCACACTCGGCCAGCCGATGAAACCACCAAACATGATACTCTTGATCCCCTCATCGTGCTCATCGTGCTCGCCTCCACGGGTCTGACCAGCGATCGTCGGCAGGAATACATCTTCGATGGCCCAGCCGCCACTGATACTGTGAGCTTCAGCGGCCGTCTTGCTGGCCGCGGAGACGAAGTAATCCCAGTTGGAATCGAAGGTGGAGCGACGGCGGGTAGGGCCGAAATAGAGGACGAGGCATTCGGTCACAGGAGCCGTGAGGGGCGTGACTAGGGCATTCGGGTCAAGCTCAATGTGGTGCGTCTCGATGTTGCCGCAGAGAAGGGGTTTAGTGGCTGCTACGGCTTTCTCGTATTCCGAGGTGGAGAGGAGTTTTTTGTGATCTTCGAGGGTTTGCCATTCTGTATGAAGAAGAATTGGTTAGCCTGCAGGACATCCCAACCTCTGGAAGTGACCAAGGGGTACTGGAGACCAGTGCACGAGTACGTACCGACGACGAGCTGGACCGTGTCTGGGTACTCGCATTGCCGACCCCAGTAGACAGTCCTACAACCGGGCTGGGACGCAATGAGAGTGAGGAGCGTCGTGAACTTCTTGTGACCATCGCCTGAATCGATGTCAACCTTCGGTTTCAGAGGGATCGAGGTGATCTCTGCGCAGTGAAGTTCGTTCGTCATGGTGCGTATACACTAATGGTACAACTGTGTAGGAGTGACTGGAAATGATGATGTATCGGGAGCCTGATCCAGTGGGTTTATATAGGAGAGATCTGGTGCTAAGCCGATAGGCGTTTGCAAGGCTGAGTAGATTCACAGTCTCCAAGACGGCGTTGATGGTTTGGCTGTTTGCTGAGCGCTGACATGTCCAGATAAGAGTAGAAGTGGTGGCGAGCAGTTACTGGACTGATGCAATAGTAGGCCATGAGAGGGCGGGAGTGCGGGGAAAGCCGCCAGTGGGCATAGCATGGCGTAGTGAGGCCCCGCCTCCCCTCTTCAGCAGCTCAATTCTGGACCTTGAGATGTTCGGCTGGCCCGGAAACGTCACTGCTCGCTGGGCTTGACAGTTGGACATAGCTTATCGAAGGGAGATTTATCAAGTCGCAAGGATGCTCAGTTGGGCGCATGCAGGATCTTGCTCCCAGTGTACGACGTGGATGATGTGACGCGCTGTCAGTGCTACATGGATAACGGTAAGCAAACGACAAGCAGGGCCATGCGTGTTACTGTAGACAAACAGTAAGCTGTCGACGGTCAAGGTCGGATTCTGTGACGTTGCTGACAGGCCAAGGCGTCCCCTGCAACTCGTCTATACTCCGCATTTGGGGCCCGTAAGCCTGCATGCAGCAGAAACGATGGTTTCAAGAGCCACATATCCAACGAGGACCGTATTCCACATGGCGGGTGTGACAGAGAGGGATCCGTGCCTTTTAGCACAAGAGTAGGATGTCGACGCTGAGTAGTGGTTAGTGAATGTTCATCTTGGCTCTGATGTCCTCGCTCGGACCTCGGACATGCAAGACAGCTGTAGGGCTGAGGCGAGGCCAGGCTGGTCAGATGAGGCTGCGATTCGCTCGTGCACCTGCACAGCATGGCCGCCTTCACTCGTTCGCGAGGCTGCGTCGGCCTACTTGCCCCAATTGGCCAGAAAGAGGGGTACCAGCGGTTTCCGTGCCACCTGTCAAAATCGGTCTGGAGTAGCGAAGTGTGACGAGCGCAGCGGGAGAAAGTCGACTGTTTGTTTGCGGGGCTGGTGTAGTTGCAGCGGGGCAGGGTGGGACACAGGGTCCACCGATGGCGACACCAACACGGCGCGAGTCAGGATGACAGGACTCCCGCAGCGCAAGGAGGCTCCAGCGGGCTGACTGCAGGGTAACAAGTAGGAGGAACAGGAGTCTTGGAGATCTGTGGTGAGAAGAAGGGGGAGATCGCAAAGATGGCCGAGTGTCTGGCGGGCGCTAGCCGTATGCATGGGGATTTTGGCTGTGTGGCGGTTTCCAGGTCCACGGAAGACGTTCGCGGAAGGAGCATCTGGCATTTCGGGACCCCATGTTCGTCGTCCCGGCTCTTCACAACACACAAGAAAAAGGCGCCCTTTCACAAAGATCCTCTCACCCCCTCGGTGCACGGAGGACGTCGACACAGCGTCTCCTGCATTTTGCCTGCAAGCCGCACCCTCCTGCCTCCCCTTCTCATCATCGTCAGTGCACCAGCCCCCAAACTCCGTCGAGGGTGCCAGCAAGCGGGGACTACTTTACTGCCATTATTCCCACGACTCCACCACCGCTACCCCTCCAAGCACCACAGTTCGCACCGTTCCTTGAGGAGCCTGTAAACTGACCCAGTAGACGTACTGCCGGGTCTCTACCTATTTTATACATTTCTACATCTTTGCTGCTGCCATTCGTCGGCTGATCCACACTCAAGCACCTTACGTCCGTAACCCGCGCTGCACCCTACTGCCGGCACCCACTCTCGATACTCACTCGGAGGATACTGCTTAGATACTGGTTACCATGTCTGCGAACTTCCCCACGCCTAGCCCGTCACAGGCTCCATCCTCGTCGACTGGAGGGGGCGAGAGACGTCAAAAGGAGCAGCCCCGCATCCGCCGCAGAAACCGCCTCATTACTTCGTGTCTCGAATGTCGTCGTCGAAAGCTCAAGTGCGACAAGCTACAACCATGTACCAACTGCACCAAGTTCAACCGCGATTGCTTGTTCATTGCTCCTGCCCTCGATTCTGCGGGCCAGGCTAAGCTAGCAGAAGTCAAGGAGAAGATGGGCCAACTCGAGCGAGCCTTGGAGCAAGACGTCGCACGAAGAGGAAAGGAAAAGTCAACCAAGAAGGAAACTTCAACGTCGGGCTACCTTGTATCACCTGCTATCCCTGGCCAAGACGAGAGTTTCAGCGACCAAGAAGACGACGAAGATGTGAAGGGATTGGAGCCCACAGTACTTGTTTCCGAAGATTGCGCCTATTTCGACAACGAAGCCGATGAGGACATAGTCGACCTTGGGATCGCCATGGGAAAAGTCAGGATAACAGAGAGGATCGGGGGGATAGTGAGACCCCGCTTCTCCGAAGAAGTGCGTATCCCTGGAAACCCGCACATTGCTCACAGACTCACATGTGACAGCTCACCCTTGCTTTCAAGTCAGTTCAAACGAATTCGCGGCAGACTCACCCCAACATCTTTGCGGGGCAACAGCAGGAATCGTGGATGTCCCCAGGCGCAGACTATGTAGCACCTTCTTCCGGCTTCTTCTTCGCTCCTGGCGTACAAAGGAACTCTGCTACCACTTACTTACCCTCAAGACCGATAGTGGACAAGTTGATGAACCACTACTGGAAGGCTGTCCACGTCATTGCTCGTTGTGTGCATCGCCCAACCTTCGAGAGGTACTATGATAGGTTCTGGGATGAGCTTGCTTCGGGTGTGGAGCCTCGCATATCATTCCAAGCTGTGCTTTGCGCTGCCCTACTCTCCGCGGTCATCAGCATGTCTGAGGCGAAGGTGTCGACCGAATTCGGAGTGGCAAAGAGTGATTTTGTCGACAACTTCAAACTTGCGGCAGAATCTGCCCTAGCAAGAGCCAACTTCCTGCGGACGACAAAATTGGAGACTCTTCAGGCATTTGTCATGTATCTTGTAAGTTGATTGTTCATCATTGATTCGTCTCAGTCTCCGTTAAGGTCTCACGCAACGCTTCCCCTTACTATCTCCAACGCTTCGCCCAAAGCCTGGCTAATACTATGCAGATCCCGCTGTGCCGTGCTGAAGTTTCTCGTGCCCACAGCGCTTTGACCGGCTCTTTAATCCGTTTGGCAGAATGTATGAGTCTGCACAGGGACCCGTCGTACTATACCTCCGACCCCGTCGAGGTACATGTCCGCCGCTTGATCTGGTATCAAATATGCTTCCTGGATATCCGCACTTGCGAGGCTACAGGACCAAGGCCGCAGATCCGCCGCGAGGAGCATGATGTGAAATTCCCCCTCAACGTTGATGACGCCGATCTCGAATCAGGCAAAGAGGTAACTGAGGATCGCAAATACTTCACCGAAATGACCATCACACGAATGCGATTCGAGTGCTACGAAATGGCAAGACACTTGTGGATTGAGCGACCGAGGCTTGAAGTCAAGAAGACCACGATGACAACGCTCCTGGCCAAAATCCAAAGGTTTTGCCAAGCCATGGAGAAGACGTATCTGCCTATGCTTCAAAAGACGCACCCGTTACACGTGCTCGCCATCGAAATATACGGAATCTTGACATGTAAGATGTACATCATGATCCTACTGAAGTACATGTCGAACGAACAGCGAATAATGCCTGAGCGCCTTCGAAACATTCTGATATCCACGGCCATCATGAGCTTGGAACATGGCATCACGCTCGAAACCACAACTGCATTGACTGATTGGGCTTGGTACATTGGTGCAATGCAACAATACCACAGTGCACTGCTCCTGGTCTCTGAGATTTACGCCACTGAGCGCGACCCGATCATTGAGGCCCGTGTCTGGCGGTGTCTGGACTTTGTTTTCGGCTTGCCGGCAGATTATCCTCCGATCGAGAAGCTGCAAATGGTCCTTGGGACACTTGCTGATAGAACCACAACTTACCAGTCCGTACGCCGAATGCGCGCCCCCAAACAGATGCAGTCTCCTCCACCCCGACAAGGTTTTGGCGAGACCAAGCAGGAACAGTCTACAACACCAGCGGGCCCCCACCTAGACCGCAGTGGGTCATCGCATTCCGAGACGAGCCACCAATACAGTGTGAGCAGCGGTGCATCTCCGCACCAACAGCAGCATCTGCAGCAAGCGCCACCCATGGGAAAAGTTACGCAGATGGCGCAGGCGGAATATGGGCAGTTTCATGGGCTTCCACCCGCAGAGGCCAGCGGTGTGGCCATGCAGAATGTCAGCTCAGAAGCACATCCATACCAGACCTATGTGCCCACCACAGTGGCCCACAGTCAACAGGTTGCGAATACCATGGCGTTTCCTCCCCCACCGCCCTTGCAACCGCAGTCAAGCTACGATACAAGCCACTATGGTGCCGCAGTGGGTGTTACAGGCCACAGCTCTGCTCCTGGAAATAGCCCGATCGACCCTAATGCGTTACCGGATATTGATTGGGTAAGTACTCCTCCACCGCATTTCTACATGCACCAGCCTTTTCAGTATTGTCTGCCTTACCGCTGAGGGTTTGCCTCTGGCTTTTTCCCTTTCTGTTGTCTTCGGAGGTCTTTGCCATCACGATGCATGTTTAATAACTTTTTTTCGCCTTTCTGGTTCTCTCTGCATTCCTAATTTCCTCTATGTCAACATTTTCTTTCGCAAGTTAGATCAAGTCTCGTTCCGAGGCTCTTATTTGGTAATCTTTTTTCCTTCCGTGGTTGCTAGAGGCGTTGGCTGTTGGATCGCCTTCAAATCTCACATCAGTTCTTGCTGTTTCCGCGTTATTTGATTATAGCAGTTGATATTTCCTTGCTATCATGGGCGGCGTATGTAGTCATCGATTCCTATGCACTATATAGACTTGCATTTTTCACATTACTCGATCGGGGCTTGTCCTTCGTGCCCCTTAGATAGATTTCCTTTTTGATACCCCTACATAGACTTGCTTTTTTTCTGCCATCAGACTCAGTATCTAGGCTTTCTTTCCTTCTTTCACGGCTTGTTTTTCCGGTTGCGTTGGACGCTATCAAACCCATTCTTGCTTCTTTCAGCCTCACCCCTGTTAAACACATCCTTCAAACAACCCCTTCTAACGCCTTGACACAGAACGAATGGGATCAGCTTTTCCCCGCCACCGAAATGTCAATCGCCGGAAACCTCCCGATTCCACCGTTCACATTCCCCCAGCTTTCCCCTGCGGATCTGCAACTGCAGTGGCCAACAGAGCCTTTACACTGAGGTGAGCGTCAGCCACGACACGTGTTCTCTGACAGGCGTGCGCATATGCACGCACGATGTGGGACGAGGCTGTCTGCATGGTGGTCCAGGGAAGGGGATATTACGTGTTGTATCCCAAAGCGACCCATGATTGTGAGAGCGACCGCATGGTGGGTTTCCTGCAGATTGGAGACGAAACGAGCAGGGGCAGATGGTCGGGATGCCCGAGAGAGAGGGTGCTGGGACGGGGCTGCTTACCCTGCATGATGAGCTACGAAACTGATGTTTGATGACCACATGAAAAGCCCTTTGACTTGATTTTCTTGGTATTTTTTGTACATAGATAGTCCAAGTTTTTGAATGCAGAGAACTTCTCCATCTAGATTGATTTGATACTGATGTGTGTGTGCTCCAATCGAATGTAGGTATCGAAAATATGTCCATTTGGACTTGGTATACTATATCTATATACTTATACAAACTCGCTCCGTCAATCACCTAGACTTCAATATCTCCCAAGATCCCAACTCCCGGGTCGCAGCATCATCCCACGCCTTGCCAAGCATCAGCCTCACGCGCACTCACACGTGGTGAATACGATCTTACGCAAGCCGTGCATAAGCGCCCGCCTTTTCTCCCATGCCACCAACACACGGTCCTCAGTCGTTACAGAAAAAAACCCTTCGCCTAAATGTACCGTCCCTGAGGATCGACCTTCTCCATGAAATCCATGGCTTTCTCGTACCTGCATACCACGTCAGCCGCCTCGTCCTGTCTCACTCCAGCATTTGCATGTATGTCGAGTCGCGAGCCAGGGACTCGGGAAACGCCGGCTTGCTTATCTGACTAAGAGACCATGTGGCCGGCTCCTGGGTTTCGGGATTGTTGGGGAGGGGTGCAGATGTAGGGATAGGTACAGGTGCAGGGGGAAAGGGGGGGAAACGGAGGGTTGGGATGACAAGGGGGAATGGGCAGAAGGGTCTGGGTAAGCTTACATGGTGAACACGATACCGCCGCTCAGGATCAAGCGGCCCAAGCGTGGGAGGGCGCCAGACCAGAAGACGAGCAGGCCTTCTTCTTTGAAGATGCGGGCGGCGCAGCTGAAGCTGTTTTTGTAGAGGGAGCGTGCTTCGATGGATTGCATGCTGTTTCGTGTTAGCTTTCTGGCGGCCGTTCAAAACCTTGGCTGGCTGAAGATGCAGAAGGATGATAATTCGAAGGGGGAGAGTTCGGAACTTACCGAGTCTTCACTGTGTCCAGAGGCATCGTCGCATACACCGTTATAACGCCCGCAAGCCCACCAATACCGAAGGTGCTAACCGCTCCCAGCTTCTCGCCAGGCGCAACATATGATTGTGCGAGCTGTTTGAGGCCCGTGTAGCTGGAGAAGCGGACAGCGGAGTTTGCAGCCTGGCGCGCGGTTGTGGGTACGAAGCCTTGGAAGAAACCTCGTATGCCTTTCTCTTGCCATATTATCCTCGAGCCGTGCAGAAAGCCGCGCATTCGTGGTTTCGCAGCTTTGCGGTCGTCGATCAATTGCGTCTTGATACTCTCGAAGGGCGTCACGGCGAGCAGTGATTCGGTGGCTCCCGCGCCGAAGCCGGCTATCACGTTGCCTGGTCCCGAGACTTTGCCTTCGGCGTCGGCGAGGAGGGATTTGTAGGTGTCGAAGGCTACAAAGCCTGCGTTGTGCTCAATTAGCATTGTGCTGTTTTCGGAGGTGGAGGAACATACGGATTCCAGCTTTGAGCGAATTGCCTATGATCAGTGTTGTGCACCCGGCGTACCACTCGCGTCCGAAGGGTGGCCATGGTAGCTTCTGTCCAGTTGGTAACCTCCGATTTAGCTGTGTTCGTGTCTTTGCGACTATGGTAGTGTCAGGTATGCGGAACGATTGAGAGGCCGGACAGTGGGAGACGAACATTCGGCGGGGTATGTTATTGCTTCACAATGTCAGTATTCAGGATGTCATTTAGTAAGTGATTGCAATTACAGATTTCTACTGCGCCAGCTGTAGCTCCCGCTAAGATCGAGCGCATAGCACTGTGCTATGACGCATCAGCGTCTCGACATTCCAACATTGTCGCATTGTCGCTGTACCTTCTTTTTCTCATGTGTTGTCGACGCCATGATGAATTGCTGTTTTTAGGGTAACTCTCGTGCGGGTTATCGCATAACAAAACGCGGTGGGAGCTACGCGGGCGAGTTGCAAACTACTACTCTTGAGTGTTGGGCAATAAAATGGGCCGCGGATCGGACTTCGGAGAAGCCAGGGCTGAAGCTCCGCATAGAAAACGCACGTGACTAGAATGCCCAGGTGCTGACGAAATGCTTGAGCTGGGGTCTAGCTGCATGGCCTGTGCTTCGAAAAGTACGAAGCTTCCATCGAACACTCTCGACTACTAACAACGTCCATCCTCCCTCTTGCTTCAATTCCTCTATTCCGATCGCACATATCACAATGCTCGCCCTTCGCAACTTTGCTCGTTCCGCCCCGAGGGTCGCCCGCATCTCGACCCGTGCTGTGCGCCCGCAGCCGTCCCTTTTCAGACAGGCCGCTGCTTCCCAGCAGCCAGCATGGACTTCGGCGCCCCGCTTGGCGGCTTCTTTCCACATCTCGGCTGTGAGGAGACAGGAGAGTGATGGTATGGACTCGCAGTAGATCGTCATTGGATCGTTGCTAACAGTATGCAGTGCAAGAAGAACTCGTCGCGAAGCTCCAGAGTGAGATCTCCATGGAGGAGGATATGAAGGAGGATGAGGACCTTTCCGCCAACATCAAGGAGTACCTTGAGAGCAGTGCTTTTGAGGTATGCAGGCTCTCTGCTTTACTTTTCACTAAATGCTGACATCAATAGCTTCACGACAAGCCTGGCCAGCAGGAGGTCGCCCTTACCCGCACCTTCGGCGACGAGAAGATCCGCGTTACCTTCAGCACTGCCGACCTCAACAACGTCCAGGACGCCGAGAACGAGGACAACGCCTTCTACGACGAGGAGGCCGACGAGATCATGGACGCCCAGTCCGGCGGCGCCAACACCAAGGGCTCCATCAACCAGGGCCAGAAGGGCGACGGCAACTTCCGTATCGCACCCGAGGACCGCATCGCCCCGGCCGACCGCGAAGAGCTCGATGACGAGTTCGACGAGGAGGCCCACCAGCAGCAGGGCTTCCCCGCCCGCGTCAACATCCGCGTTGAGCGGCCTGGCAAGGGCGCTCTTTCCATTGAGGCTGTGGCCCAGGACGGAGACTTCATCATCGAGGACCTTGCCCATTTCACCACCGCCGAGCTCGCCGAGCCCCAGACTGCCGAGCAGAGCTGGCAGAGACAGTCGCTGTACACCGGCCCTCCCTTTGGCAACTTGGACGAGGACCTCCAGATCCTGCTCGAGAAGTACCTCGAGGAGCGCGGCGTCAACACTCGCATGGCTCTCTTTGTGCCTGACTACATTGACCACAAGGAGCAGAAGGAGTACGTCAGGTGGTTGAAGAGTAAGTCGACTCCCTAATGGATAACATTGCAAGATACTGACAATCATCTAGACCTCAAGTCTTTCGTCGAGTAAACTGACGTGCGATTGAAATATACCATATGTAATTCCTGTTTATTGCTTCCTCTGGGGTCGAAAGATCGTGGCGTCTATGGTCCTGTATGATAGGTCTGGGAGGGGAAATCTGGGTTTGGATGTGTATGTATTTGCTTAACGACGACCATAGATACCGGGCTTGAACTGCCGAAAGTAGGATTACGCTGTCCATGTGTGATGGTTCTTACGTAAACGTGAAGCCCTGGAGTGCTCCCGCCCTTGAAGTCAAGGCAAGTTCGCCATCACAGCCATTGTACTGGAACAGTGAATGTGGTCGAAGAGCATATCATTTCCTGAGGCGTGTCCCAACACACGTCATCCTCTTACGCGTCGTTGCTCATATTTCAGAAGCGAGCCTCAACCCTGAATGCAACACCACCCACCTATGCAACGACCCAACGCCGCCGGGACACGTGCGACCCAATATTCAATCATGGCGCAGTTCCCTGCGACTCAACGCCCTATTCCACCGAACCCTGCAACTCTCCTCTCAACGCTTTAGCCCCATCTTGCCAATCAGCAAAGAGAAAATAACCACCATCCCCATCCTGTTTTATCCCCCTCTTTCTCCAAACTCATTTGCCCAGTCCTCATACTCCTTCAACCCCTGTCTACTAACACTTGGTCGAATTCGCTCCAGACTTCGCTCGAAATCCTCATACCGAATCGGCCGAATCTCATCCATACTCGTCTCCAGCAGCTTTTCGCCCAGACTGCGGAGAGGGCCCATGGCAGCGTCTTTTGCGAGGGCGGTGATGTCGGAGCCGGAGAAGCCTGAAAAGGTGTGTTAGCTCGATCACTCTGACCAAATGTGGAAGTATAAGGCAGAAAAAGAGTGTACTGATGGGATGAAGAAAAAGGCAGAAAGGAGAAAGAGCAACTCACCATCCGTCCTCCTCACCAACTCCTCCATCTCGCTCTCCCCCAACTCATGGTTCTGGCTCCTCAACAGTGTCCTAAACTGCATTTTTCGGACCTCCGGCTCCGGCAACGGGATATACTGACGTCTCACAAACCTCCGTCTCGCCGCCTCGTCAATCGCCCAAGGCAAATTCGTGGCCGCGAGCACGAGCACCCGACTCGCATCTCCCCTCTCCTTATCCTTCTCACTCGTCTCCCTCCCCGCAGCGGCTTTCTGCAAATCGCTCCACTGGATCAGAAACTCCGTTTTGATACGCCGTGTAGCTTCATGTTCGCCTGTTCCGGAGCGCGAGGAAAGAAGTGAATCGATTTCGTCGACGAAAATGATACTGGGTGCCAGCAATTTTGCGAGGGCGAATAGGGCGCGAACCAGCTTTTCGGATTCGCCGAGGAATTTGCTGGTTAGGCTGCTGGCGGAGATGGCGAAGAAGGTGGATTTGGATTCGGTGGCTACGGCGCGGGCAAGCATCGTTTTGCCGGTTCCTGGGGGCCCGAAGAGGAGGATACCGCGGGCTGGCTCACGGAGGCCGGAGAATAGATCGGGTCGAAGAAAGGGGTATACGACGTTTTCTTTCAGTGCGGATTTGGCGACTTCGAGGCCGGCGATGTCGTCCCAGTGGACTTCGTCGCCGTGGATGACGATTTCATTGAGGAGTTGCTGGGCGGCTGTTTCGTCTATGCCACGGGGGAGGTTTTTCATTATCGTTGGGATCTGGGAGGCCCACGCATCGGACTTGGGGTCTGGAGGTTCGGGATGGGAGTCTGGGTCAGGAGGCGGTGGCGAAGGGAGATGAGCTCGAACTGTGTCTTTCCTTGCTACAGGTCTACGTTGAGGAAGGCGCCGTGTGCGTTGCAGTTGGGTATCGTCATGTGAGTCGACCGGGACAGCACCAATTGGAGCAGTGACCTGAGGCACCCGTGTTCGGCTGTTGTTGGGTGATGGTTGCTGTTGTGATGAATAAGATGGTTGTCTCCTGCCATATGGAAGGCGCTCTGTGCTGAGATCACTCCAAGAGCGAGCAGCTGCTGAAGATGCGAGTAGCTGTGACTCTGCTGGGCCGGACCGAGGCCTCTCGAACGACGCCCGATCCGACACGGCTGGTGGTGTAGGCAGGTACTCGCTGCTACTTTGAGTGCTTTGATAAAGCGGTCGGGTCGTTTTAGCAGACGTATTCGCTACGAAGGCCAAGGTAGCAGCTTTGGCTGCGACAGGAGGCCGCGACGAGGATGCACGCGGCTGCTTGTGGGACGAAGACTTGCTCCCCTCCTTGTTATTCGACCGCAATGTCCGGAGCATGCGTGTCTTCTTCTCCGGAGAGGGGGAGCGAGACTCTTTGATATGATGCGACGGAGATGGTGAAGCCGAGTGCGTGTTCGAGGAGTGCGGCCTCAGATGTATGTTACTGCGGCTGGGCTCGCCTGACGATTTCCTCCTAGGAGGCAGGGGCGGCCGAGAGAGCTCAGAATATACTATGGGAGGAACGGTGCCTCCTCCTAGGCCAGCAGCTGGGCCATCCGCGGTCGAAGTCGCAGTCTGCTCGCCAGCCTCCTGCCTGCTCTCCTGCAACGCCTCCAGAAGATCGACACGTTCGCGACATTGCAGTTCCAGTTGGCGAAGAGAGTCTAGCAATGTTCGGTCTATCTCCGTCGCGGGGGGCTGGTGGTTGTATATGGAGCCACGGGTGGCATTATACTGGTAGATGCGGTTGAGAGCGGTTTTCCATGAGCGGAGGGCTTCAGCCTCGTTGTTCTTGCGCCAGAGAGCAGCGTTAGCGTGTATGTACACCAGAATTTGATCCAAAGCTTGAGTACCTTGCTTTCGAAGTAGACAGCCGTCGAGCATGTCATGTAGCATTCATCGTATATGTTCTGCAGGGATGTCGATGCGGAGGTGCGCATCATGTGCGGGGAATGAGGGACGGCCGTCGGACTGGGCGCGCTTTACATGCGTGCTTGCTGTTCGGGCACTGGTACGCTTTCTGCTCAGGGTTCTGAGCTCATGGTGGGGTGTATTCGTCAAGAATGCGCGGCGGTGTTATTCGTAGACGGAGTGTGGGAGTCGTGTTCAGCGCTTCGGTGGCCGGTGACGTAGTGGCACCTGGGACCTCGAACCGCAAACAAAATGAACATTTAAATAGAATGATTGCATCCCGCAACGCCTTCTCGCGGCACAGCTGTCAGAGTTTCAGCAACAGTACCCGATGAGGTTGGTTATTATGCCTATGTTGTTACAGGTAGGTACGTATGCCCTATTCCCAACTAGGGGCTTTTAGCTACTGAAAACGCCCCCAGGACCCTCGCAAGGCGCCAATGCTGCGACCCAGAATCCTCTATGAGTATACAATGTGTGTGAATCGAAAAGCGCCGCTTCAGAAATCTACGCGTGCTCCTCTAAATGCCGAAGAAATCGTGTCGACCGTGTCCTCCGAACCCCGCTGTGCTGCCTGTCTGTCTATGCACCTTGTTCCCCGCCGTCGCCGCAGCTATGGCGGCTACCGGCCCTCGCCCCGTGCGAGGAAGAACGCCTTTGCCATTTCGTATGCAGACCTGCATCTATGTTAGCAGGGAGAGAAAGTGAGGGAGCAGAAAAGTACTCACCAGCAAATGGCCGTGCTTGGCATTGTGGTGATGATCCTGGGCTTCAGCCCTCGGAAATAGCCTTTCCAGCCCTCGCGCCTGTGAAGGAGCCGCGCAGCTTCCCAGAGGCCAGAGACATTGCGCAACTCGGGGTCCACTGCGTTGCCGCGTGTCTGCAGCAACGTCTTGATAACGTCCAGCGGCGTCGTCAAGCCTGCTGCGAAACCACCTGCTAGCGCACCGGCTGTGCAGTGTGTTGTGGGGTCATAGCTGCCCCTGGGGTTCATGACCTTGGATATTGACTCGTAGGCCATAAATTGCAGCGCCGTAAACGGAACTGTCATGCAGAGCGTCGTAGGGTAGGACACGTAGAAAGCCGAAAGTCCTTCGTTGCGGAATACCTCGCGCGCACAGTGAGGGACCGACTTGTAGATCGAGCCATGGAGCTGCATCCGCTGCTTGATCACTGCAGCCCAATTAGCATGAAACTTGAGCCCGATAAACTGGTAGACATACCGTCGAAAGGATTCATGAGCGCATCGCTTGTGATGGTGGCTGCTGCACCGCTGGCAGCTGTTCAGAGTCAGTTTGCGACTCCGGCGCAGAGATTACTCTACGCACCTGCGGCGAAGGGGTGGTGGTCGCCGCTCTCGCCCTCGTTCCCGCCCAAATGGTGCTTTACAGCTTCGTAGGAGGCAAAGTAGACAGCGTGTGCCGGACCTGTGTGAGAATACCCGTCAGTTCCGAGGTTTCTAATCTGGCCACACAGTGACATCCAAGAACCACGAACCTGCGCCCAACACAACGCTGGAGATACCCCTCCACAGTGTTCTGAAGCCCTCGACTCTGGATATGGTGATCATGGCGTTCGAGATACCCGAGTATACAGCCGAGGGTGATGGGTTGACGACCTGCATTCGTGTCTAGGAGTGCGTGAGCATCCACTGATCCAGCACCACAGTCCGGGAAGTGTTACCTTGAGCAGGTCGATTGGGTACATCACCGAGTGTTCCTGAGGTTACGGTCAGCGGGCCCGCGACGGCCACGAAAGTCGATAGAGGCGTACTGCGATGCCGGCGAACGCGCCTGCGAGCATGTTCGCGGTGAGGGAGAAGTTGGGCGGGAGAGCCTCATAGCTGGTGCAGCAGTCAGCGACGGCAGTTTATGGAGCCGTGCGCAGCGGAGTCGTACTCATGCTCCTCGTCGACGACGGTGTGAGGGTGGGTGGCCATTAATGCACCGCTCTCGGCGATGCTTCGAAGGTGTGTCGGAGATGATTGATGCGATTTTCGATGGGGATTACGGTCGGAGCGGATAAGAGGCAGACAGGCACGGGACAAGCCGAGGTGCACGCGGGGCGTCGGGTCGAGCGACGTTGGGAGAGGGCGCCGATTGCGGTTGCGGACTCTCTTGTGATGGTTCTCAGGTGTAAAAGCAAAAGTTGGGTCTCGGCGCTGTACGGACCTTTGGCGGTCGAGCCTAACCGACGCTTCAGAACTCCGGCTTTACTAAGGAGCTAGCAAAACATTCGCCCTCACCACGACGTCACAGGTACTGCGAGGATAAGTAAAGACTATGGGGGTTGAAAATTCGCCCATGTCGCCAGAAATCACCATTCCAAGCGGTGTAGAGAATCTGGCTGAGCCCGTAGACCGCCGTCGTTTGTGTCACAGTGCGAGCGGAGAGTTGACCCGCGATCCCCGATACATTGTTTGTTAGCGTCGAGTGCACTGCAAGTTAAGAAAATGCTAGGAGACGACCAGACCGAAGACGGAGAGGGAAGAGCTGCTTCGCATCTTCGGACTGGCCACGGCTGCTTCCGCTTTTCCTATTCTTGGACTCCTGACTTCACCGACAGATGACCAGTACCGTACTCGTACAGGCAGGAAGACACTGCCTCATTATATCCAGTCCCTAATCTTACATGTGAAACAAAGATTCCGAGCCTTGCTGCTGCCCTGGGAAACCTGGGAGCCTGCATCACCGCCTGGTGGGGCTGATAGCGATTGTTTCATGACAAATGGCCATGCAGGAAGCCGTACCTCCTCTTAACAAGCAAATCAACAATCACACCGCCTATACCATCTGGGAAAGCTGACGACGTCGCGGATGTTGTTCACCCCTGATAGGTAGCACAGTAGGCGGTCGAAACCTAGCCCAAAGCCCCCATGTGGGACACTACCGTACCGCCGGAGGTCCAGATACCATTGTAACGAGCCATCCGAGGGTTCCGCGCCCGGTTCCGACAACTTTGATCGCTGCAGGCCATGCTCGTCCATGGATTGCTCCAGCTCGGACAGCCGGTGCTCGCGCATAGACCCGCCAGCCAGCTCACAGACTTCGGGCACGAGCAGATCGAAGCAAGCAACAGTCGCCGGCGCATCCTGTGTTCCAATAACCGTGCCAGCAGACGGCGCCATGTAGAATGGCTTGACGCTGCGCGGATAATCCGTCACAAACACAGGCCCACCCTGTCCCACAGTTTCAGCCAGATAACGCTCATGCTCAGTCTGGAGACCGTCGTCGTAAGCCGGTGTGAACTCAAACTTTGTCTTTTTCTGCGTAACAGCATCTTGGAGGCGCTGGATGGCTTCCGCAAAAGTGATTCGGGGCCAGGGTCCATCAACAAGGCCTTGCCATCTCTGTGCGAGTACTGTGTGCGAGACGGCGCCCTCGTCCGCCCCTGTGTCGCTTGTTCGTGCTTCTAGGAGCTCTTTCCCAACGTACGAGGATTGGAGATCTCGTGCGATGTGGCGTAACATGCCTTCCACCACGTCCATGACGTCGTCAAGACGGTCGGTAAAAGCCAACTCCGCCTCCAACATGTAGAACTCGCTCAGGTGCCGGGTGGTGTCGCTCTTCTCTGCGCGGAACGTCGGCGAAAGTGTCCATACTCTGCCTACGGATTGTGCCAGTGCTTCCAGGTGGAGCTGGCTCGAGACGGTAAGGTACTTGGGCGACTGGAAGAAATGCTCTTCGGGCTTGGAGTCCGGCTTCCGGGAGGGGTCGCTTCCTGGGGCTACTGTGAAAACTTCGCCGGCGCCTTCGCAATCGGAGGAAGTGATAATAGGCGGATGAACCTGAACAAAGTCCTGGTTGAGGAAGTAGGAGGTCAAGCCAGCTGTGACCTGTGAGCGCAGACGCAAAAGCAACGAGTTGATAGGCAGGCGGGAGCGCAAATGGGGTATTGTGCGAAGGAAATCGTTGGTCTGATATTTCTTTTGCAGAGGGTTGGTCTATCACGGGATCCCATCAGCCGAGGTTCGCAAAGCATCGTGGATGGCATGAGTGTTGGACTCACCGCCGCATCATTGTCGCCCAACAGTTCGACCTTCTCGGCCTGTAGCTCGTGGGTTTGGCCTTTCCCGAGCGATGGTACCCACTGACCCGTGACGGACACAGCTGCACCTGTCGACAGCCTGAATGGTGTGCACATCAGCAAATTCATCCGGCTTCAGGGACATGCAGGTGCAGGACTGACGAGGTAGCCTGCTCGGGGGTCAGGACAACTTGGACTGTCTGCAGAGACGAGCCATCTCCGAGGACGGCAAAAGCAACACGCTTCTGCTTGCGCACAGAACGCAGGAATCCATTGATTGCAACGGCTTCACCCCCGCTGGAGGAGGGTTGTGGGGGACGGTTTAGGAGAGCGGCCACGGCCCGCGGCGCAAACGTCGAGCTGCATCGTGCCCAGCAGAGCCGCGTGACGGGCTCGCGAAGAGCAAGGGGGCGCAGACGCAGCAGCGACCGCGTCATGGACAGCGGAGAAAAAGAGAGAGTGGTGGCTGGTACACGGCCGACATGATATCAGCGCATCCTGGCTCATCTTGCTGAGGTTTGATGAAGCAGGTCGCGAAAAGCGCAGTGCCAAGCGCAAACCGACCGGGAACCCCCTTGCTTCCCTTGCTTGGCCGCGAATCTCGTCAATCGACTCTGCAGGAACCCCCACGTTACACAAGAAACACATGCACTCTCTTTCTCCTCTCCCGCTCGTCTCCAGTTGTCCCGCCTCCCGGAGCCCCACCGCCACAAATCTGCATGCCGTTGTTGGGCTGATATCTACAACTTTGCCAGCAAAACCCGAAACACTCCGCTCACGGAAGTCCGCCCGTCGTCCGGACGCGGCCGGTAGCGTCCTGCACAGCTCCTGAAGTCCAGCTCGTGACACGGCATGTGCATGTCTTTGTTTGAAAACCCCGGAGATGCAGCAGAAGAAACAAGCAAAAAACCACCAGGTGCGACCTGCCACACGCGGGCGCCCCGATCTCAACGGCGGCATCTTTGCTGCCCCGATCGGCTTGCTGCCAAACGCGGCTGCACGCAAGGACGACGGCGTCTGAAACCTGCACGCCCATCCTGTGCCGCGCTCCACCAAAAATCGGACTTGTTCGCGCCCTGGCACCATGGCACCGCAACAGATGGCGCAAGTGTGCCGGAATTCAGGAAAGCGCCGTTGTGCCTGCATGTCCCGGCACCTGGAACCGTGGATGCGGTGTGCTGCGTGCACGGCAGCATCGGCCTTCTCGTGCTCCTCCAGATCTGGGATCTGCCATCCATGTCAAAGTGGGCTCCGTTTGTCGATCGGACTGGCCCACTCCGCCAGTCTCGCCCTGTGTATGGAGACGTGGCCCTGCAGACTCTCGCTCTTCTGGATACATGTCCTCTGCAACGCTCCGTACGTGAGCCAGGAATCCATACCTAGTGACATCGTCCCATCGTGTTATGTGTCACCCGTACTAGGCAACTGCTGGACCGGCATCGTCCCGGCCTGCCCCCGCCAATGGCATGCTATCAGAGATGCTGTCCGGACTGCGTAATCGCGGCGCCTTGGTGTTTGCGCCCGTGTGAAGCTACCAAGTAATGTCCCTCTCCACATAAACACGGGACCAAGCTTTGGCAAGTTTGATTCATCACGGCAAGCGATTGCTGAATGCGGTACCGCAGCAAGATCGGCTGTAACTATCAGTTGGTAACCGATCTCGTCGACTTGTCCATATAAGACTCTCACGGGGTCGCCGCCGTCACCACCATTTTAGAGTCTCTTCTGCATTACTGTTCCCAGTTGTTCGTCATTTCAAGTTGCTGCGTCCGGTCATCTTGACGTGCGCCCCGGGGCCCTGCTTTACCTCCAAGCCTCTCCTTCCGTTTTGGAAATTATCACGCCACCGGTCGTCTATTCCTGCACCCGCCAGACATGTCCCCTACCAAACATCAGAAGCCCTCAGAGATAGCTGCAGAAGCGAAAAGGATCTATCTGCCACACATTGCAAAGCACTGCATCCAGGATCCTCAGACGTCATATCTCTACCCGGACTCAACCGCAATCCCCATAGCGCCGGAGAAGAGGACCCAGCAGCGTCTCCGCGTAGCCGTTGTAGAAGGAGACCCAGTGGACTATGCTCTGGGTTGGTACCAGTACTTGGCCGCAGACCCCGCCTACGCCGCTTCGGCCAAGAGAGTCCCCGTTGTGAACATGGCCAATGAAAAGCGTGCCGGCGGCGACTGGGAGTCCGGGGCCATGGCTCCCGAGGAGTGTTTCTCGAGAAGAAGCAATCTGGTGCAAGCCCTCACTATGCCGTGGACTTCCAAAGTAGGCTCACCAACCAGTCTATACCCCATACCCCAACGGGGGGGCATATATTCGCCCCAAGTCTGTAGGTGCCTTGGTTTGCGAGCGGCGAGGTCCCTCAGGCTAACATGCATGTGAGGGGTATTCCGACATGGACCTGACCAGAGTTACGCAGCCTGGAAAGAGATGAAATGGCTGCCTGTTATATCCGTTGCTCCCGTGCGAAGACCCAAGCTCGACGAGACAGGTACGCGCTACTCTTTCGCTCAAGAGAAGGAGCTCATGACGGAGAAGATGCGCGCCGTCCTGCGTATCGCTTCGTATTGCGGCCACACCAGCGTCTGCATTGGAGCATTTGGCGTCGGCCCTGTTTTCCGTAACCCCGTCGGTGAAATCGCCAAGATGTGGCGCCATCTGCTTTTCGAGGAGGACGAGTTCCACGGCGCCTTCACAGATGTCGTCTTTGCCATTGAGAGTAACTTGTCGGCAGGAAGCAATAACGGGAAGACCTCCACCGCTTCTGACATAGACGTCTTTCGAACCGAGTTCGACCCCGCCAACCTTTTCCCAACAAAATATCGTTAAACGAGGCCGTAGCAAGATTGCCTTCGCGCGGAGATTAGACAAAAGTTGAAGACCAAGACTAGTTGCTTTGCTGAAGCAATCTGAGCGCGTGTGCGCTGGTCCTTGTATCTTCGGGAGGCATTTTCGGTTCAGGAAAGGTCATCTGTGGTTTTAGCGACTCATCAGCATCTGGTATCTTGTTTTTTTTCTTCATTCACACACCCAGCACAGCCTTCGAATTCTTGCATAGACGGCCCAGAAGAGACGGGAAGCGATACAGCACGGACAAGATACCCCATGAAGGAAGAAACTGCTTTGAAGGTTGGTAGCAGGGCCCGGGGATTTATTTCGGTAGCTTGGTGACTCACGACCGCTGGCGGGTGGGTAATCAGCGGCTCGGACCAGACGAGACGAAACATATTGCCTTTGATAGAGAGACGGCTCACGAAACGTGATGGCCACAATGAAAACTTGCGATTGAACTGTGCAGCATATGTCCGACCTTGGAATGGTTTATGCATCCTGGGTAGTCGTCGAGCCGCTGTGCATGCGTCTAGATCAGTCTGAAACATGTCGGCTTGAGACCGGTCTTACCGAGGCGATTGACATGCATTGTTATACATAAAAGTACATTTTGAGAAATGGTCGAGCTCAGCATCACTAAGACCCGCGGGTCGGGAGCTGTGGCGCCTCAATTTCGCCCCCTTGTGCTTCTATTCTCTTGATTGTCTGTTCTTTCTGGTAGTTCACAACTCTCTGTTTCTTAAAATATTCCACCTGTAGAAAGCGGCGTAAGCAATACGGTCAGTATAGGAACAATTGGTGGGACGTACCCAGCTATGTGCGCAGCTCTTTTCGAACACGACGTCTTCTTGCCCACAAGCTTTCTTTGCGGCCTCGCGTCCTTTGGGGGAGTTGATGCTGTCTAGGATGCTGTTTTTGTCGAGGCATTCGAAAAAGGCGTCGCGGGCTTCATAGCACTTTGCTCGGTTTGTTCTACTCGGGTTTTCGAATGCACCCCCAGCGGTCTTCTTCACGCCACCTTCGTCAGAGGAGCCAAAAGGCAGCCAACCCATCTTGTTCGGAGGTCAAATGCGGAGCGTGATGGTGTGGAGTAGGGCGGAGATGGAATTGTCGCTCAGGCCTACTATCGTCAGTCTTTTGAACACGATCTTTACGGTTGTGAGAAAGACAGAATTGCTACCAACTAACCTTAACGGATTCGCAAATACAGATAATGAGCTGTGTGGTGAAGATAGAGCTCGTCTGGGGTCCCAAGAGTGGAAGTCGCGTATGCGGAGTACCAGAGCGCCAAGCCTTCGGAGCTCGTCTCGGCCTTCCCGACCAGGGTAGCTGTCCGTCTCCATTCTCGCTGACGTCGACCTGAACTCCATCCTGACAGCTTCACTGCCCGCGTCACACGGTCGAGCCATATGCAGAGGCTCTAGCTCCACACATCTCCTAGGCTCATGCCACGCCGACGCCGACCTCCTCGTCCCGGCGCTCTCGCTGATCTCTCACCAACCCGCATCTTTACTCAGATTGTCGTCCTCCAGCTCGCCTATTATGCTTGTGCGGCTGTCCTTATTGTCTTCACGGCGCTGGTCGCCGGAAAAGAAGTATCAATAGACCTGCTACTTAGCTGGCACAGCCTCCGCGGCGACACGGCTGTTGGATGGACTTTGGGGCTCGTTTGGCTTTTGAACAGCGTCACTTCGTGAGCTCCCCTTATATGGATACACAAATGGGTGGACTGACACCAACAGGGCTGTTTTTATCCTCCTCCTCATCGCGCGCTCGAAGCTCGTCCTCGATTTTGTCCTTACGATACACTTCATCCACCTGGTCATCACCTCATTTTACACTCATGCTATGCCCTCGAACCTCTTTTGGTGGGTGCTGCAAGCGTGTAGCGCCGCTCTAATGACCTCCCTGGGAGTATGGGGTTGCCAGTGGCGCGAGTTGAGGCCGATCAACTTTGGCGGGAAGGCTGCGGGCTCCACGCGGCCACATCGTCCCGGGGAGGATGACGACGGCATAGGCTATACAAGAGGGAGAGGTAGAGGCGGAGGCGGGGATGGCGCCGGAGAGTATGAGATGGCAAATCTGGGTGATCCAGACGTGCAAGTATGAGCCTGGGTTGGCGTTGCATTGCTTGGCGTTGAAATTGGGCTGGGCTGGCATGGAGATTTGGGAGCATTGACATCTGTTCGTCTTTGAATAACCCCTTCGAAATTATTGTTCTATGCTCATGTTCGCATATGGAAGGACGACTGAAGATACGAATGACTACCGGCTGTGGTCTGGCACATGGGCCTTCTCTGCGTGGCAAGCTACGGTATTCCATGGAATTTTGGAAGAATTCTGCCTTGTCGTAGTTCCAACTGCTCGATGGAGACAGCGTTGTGTGTTTCCTTCCAACCTTGGAAGCCCCCTTGTCTTACGCAATTGAAGATACCTTGCGTACATGTCACTCATCTGAGCCCTGATACTGCTCCACGATACTACAAACAGTGCGCCTAGCGCAGTTTAATGGCCAAGAGTCTTCCGATGTTTCTCGTCTGAGTTTCGACCTGATCAATTCAAAGTTGATATGTATCCGGACGTATCGATAAAGTTGGCGGCTGCCCAATTTGGGTTTAGGGTGGATCGGGGCGCACGAGCCACACAGTCCGTCGCTAATCGCGTTCCTCGCGCATGCTCCGCCGCGCTAAGTCAACCTTCCATCTCCAAAGACGCAACTTGCATGCAACTGCTACCTTATCTCGATTGCTTCACCGAGAAGACGGTGTTACACTAGTCAAATTGGACACGTCACAATGTTGTCTGAAACTATAGCGGTCATAAAATGAACCCATCGGAAGACGACGTGCCTTACTGGACAGGCCGGCCTGCCATTGGCCACACCGAACCGGAACCACAGCTTGACCAGTATCAGACCTCTCAATCCCCAGACTATGATCACACACATACACCCTATTCCGAACCAGCTGAGGACACGCATCATATCGCTACGTACCCGCCATATAATGCGGATGTAGCCTTTCCTTACGATCAGTTCCAGCAAACTGGGTTCCACTACTCTACATCAGGCTATGGGGATTCGTCTCACATACCCTACTCTTCGGCTGGCGAGTTCGTCCCTTCCCTGCCTGGCCCCATCTCCAACGGGCCGCTGCTTTTCGAAGGATATGTTCCCGCACCAGGCCACGAGGAGGACGATGATCTGGAAGAAATAGCGTTCGAACCTGAAGTCGCCTTCGAAGTACCAAGCGACGATGACGCTGATAGCGAAGCGGAGCGGGAGTTCCAAGCTGAGGAGGATCGGCGAATGTGGGAGTTTGATCACAACAGGAATAAGAAAGATGAGGATCGCGACCCTGACTTTGTTATGCCTGACGCGGACGAAGATGAGGAGGCTGCGGAGCAGTCAGTCGAGGAAGAGTCGGACGAGGACGCAATGGACGTGGACGAGCTGGAAGGAGTAGGATCAAAACGTTCCAGGTCTGGCACAAGAGGTAGAGGCCGGGGCCGGGGAAGGGGTCGTGGTCGCCGAGGACGTGGGCGGGGTCGAGGAAGGGGCCTGCGTGTGGAGGAGAAGCCCCGTGGTAGGCCAAAGGGCTGGACGAAACCAGTCGCTGATCCAGGACCGCAATTCAAAGAATATCAGAGACTGGCGAATGACGCGTTCCTGCGCAATGACTTCCCGGCCGCGTTGGAGTATGCCAACGAAGCAATCCAAATCAACCCGGAGATCTTCTCAGCTCACAGTTTGAGATCGGAAGTTTTTACGGAGCTTGGCAACGAAGAAAAGGCCATAGAAGCCTTGTTGATCGGAGCTACTTTGAAGCGCGACAAGGAACTATGGTTTTACTTGATTGAACGGATCAAGAAGATCGACCCGAAGGTATATCCCACGTTCAACAACGCGGAGAAAACTCGCCGCATCCTTGATTGCTTGCGAGAGATCCTCACAATTGACACCAACGATTATGAGGCAAGAAATCAGAAGCTTGACATAGAGTCCCGCTTGGATCGTATCTCAAAGTCCGTCAAGATGTGCAGGCGCATGCTGATCATCAAACCTGATGATGTCTATATCCTCAAGAGGATGGCACAGCTGGGAACGTCAAATGCTAGACAGACCCGGAACCACCTCGAGCGTATCATTGCATCATTCGATACGTCAATAGAGCACTTCCTTGCTAACGATGAGCCCTCTACCAGCGGCCTTGACTGGTCGCTACTCAACATATACTTGGACCTCCTCGATAGAGCTGGAGAGTACGAGCGCGGTTTATCGAAAACAAAGAGTTTGGCTCGTTGGATCCAATCCAGGGAAGACGAGACATACTGGGATGAAGTCGAAGACGACCGAGAATTCGACGTAGAGGACGAACCCAGGCGGACGGCTCTCCCTCAGTTCTCCCGTACCTCACCAGACACCGAGTATGGCAACACACTTCCGCTGGAGATCAGGATAAGACTCGGATTGTTCCGGTTGCGTCTAGACCCACCTGATCTCGAAGAAGCAATGGTATGTGGTTATATTCGAAGTGCCTGACTTAAATGCTAACAGATCGCCAGAATCATTTCCTCTTCCTCAACCCCGAAGACGAAGGGCCCAACCCATTGGTAGTAGACTATCCTGATCTTTTCCGCGAGGTTGCAGATGCGCTCTCCAAGGCCGATTTCTATGAAGAAGCATTGACGTTCTACGAACCACTATACGGAAAGGCAAAAGAAACCATGACACTACACAGCTTGATGGCAATGTACTCCGCGTGCAGCGCCACCGAAACCGACGACCTCGCCGAAGACGTCCTTGCCGCCCTCAAAGCCTGGGACCAGTGGGACGAGGACGCTTTCGATCAGATGGCTGTTCTGGCAAAATTTTTCGAAGACAAGGGGCACATTCAGGAGGCAATGTCGGTCGCGGAGACAGTGTACAAAAACAACGGAGCCCGGTTCCTGCTCAAGGTCGACTTCCAGGGGTATGCACAGATTCAAGAAGCCTTCAACCAAGAAAAGAGACGTTCGAGGGGCAAATACAGCACGCATAAAGCGCGCGCCATGAAGCTTTCGAAGACTCTTCGCGGCGCTACTGAGGATGGAGACGCTTCCGAAGAGGAGGAGGGCTTCGTACCCAAAACGATCCGAAAGCCACGCAAACTGGGACGAAGGGGCGTGAACAAGGGACTCTTCAAGAGCCGAAAGTCGCGTATCGATTACAAGCCCCGAACCTTCTTACCAGATGAAATACCCGGGACTAATGTCCCTATGGACTCGATCGACCATGCGCTCTTCCAGAGAAAGCTTCATCAGTTGGCTAATGACTATCCCGAGGAACTCAAGACATTCCGAACACAGCATCGGGAGATTGTGGCGAGTTTTGAGCGCTTGCAAGAACTCTTTGAATTGGCGGACAGTGGTGACGAAGATGCTGTGGACCAGTGGATCTCGATTGCTGGAGAACTGGTCGAGGAATTTGCTTCCTTCGATCTGTTCAACTACGACCGCCGTAAACCGTTCACAGGCTACTTTAGGCGAACGACTGCCAATAACGAGTTGTGGAGGGAGGCAGCGCTCATGGTTCTCGCAGTCGTAGCGAACAACGTTGAAGACGGCGAAAAAGAGCCTGAGATTCGCGAGAGGCCTCTCCTAACGCCTCAGGACTTCTATGGGATACACTTCGATCGATGGTTCGATATGTTTCTTCAGTACGCGCTGTTCCAAGCGCAATACGGAGACGAAGATCGCTGTTTCAACACCTTGGAACTGGCACTACAGGCGAACGTCTTCCACATGTTCCAATCACGCGTTCATCACATCCAAGTCTGCCGGCTAGTGTGCGCGCTCGTCTTGGACAATTCGCCGCAGGTTTCCATCGCTGTTCGATGGCTCATGAAGACGTATCCGTTTTCGAACGAGCTGTTCCGGTTGTATGGTCTTGCGAACCGGTTGACTTCGCTTCCGGCAGGTTTCGCGACGGGCCCGTCACTCAAAGTCTTTCTGCGATATATAAAGACTATGGACTACGCCCTCATGAAACAAGAACAACGCGCTGTCTACAAATTCAGAGGAGGCGAAGGAAGTGTCTATGGAATTGCTAACGAGGCTTCGAAGTCATACATCGAGTATGTAAAGGGCCATGATCCTGCTCTCTTCACAATTTATGGCCACATTTTGATGGGCGGTGGGTCGTATATATCGGCCCTCAACTACTACTTCCGCGCGTATACCATAAGCCCCCGAGACCCGCTCCTGAATCTCAGCATCGGTATAGCGTATCTCCAGCATGCCATGAAGCGGCTGTCGGAGAACAGACAGTACCAGCTATCCCAAGGCCTAGCCTTCGTGTATCGCTACTACAACCTTCGTACACAGGACAAGATCCCCGTGTACTGCTCCGAAGCAGAGTTCAATCTGGGACGCATATGGCATAGCTTGGGGCTCTTGTCATTCGCTATTCCGGCGTATGAGCGATGTATTCCCCTCAGGAAGCTGGTGCAAGAAATGAAGGACGATGGTGCAAGGAGGGAGAATGGGAGGGTCGATGACTTTTCTAGCGAGGCTGCATTCGCGCTTCAGACCATTTATGCCATAACGGGGAATATGCGGGCGGCGAGGAGGGTTACGGAGCAGACGTTGGTGCTGGAGTGATGGTCAGCGCAACTCTCTCATATTTAATAATGCAGAAGGCTGATGCCGTACCGGTCGACCGACATCCCAGCTTTCGGTCCAACAATTGATTTCTCGATCATAGGGCATGTGTATACTCTTATCGTGGAGCACGGGGCCTGACGATCTGTGAGTAAGGAGCCAGCTCCAGACTCCTTGTGCTCGACATGCGTCCCATAATGGAAGATGGCAATTTCACCACGCTCTCCCGATACAGTAGGCCAGTGTCGTCTACAGAGCATAGCAGAGCCCGACACATGTCCCCTTCCGAACCACACACCAACAATGCGGTGGGAATACAGAAAGTCCCGAAAGGCGTCGCAGTCATGGTAGCGAAATCGAGTAGTGTGTATGAGTGCCAATCATCCGGTGGACTGGTCATAGGGACCTTCTCGGTAGTGTTCCACTGGATTGTGATAGGGCCAAAGGTCGCAGGCGCATACGAGCCCTTAGTGATGTCGTGATCAAGGCAGTAAATCCGCTCTTCGCCATACACAGGCCTTTCCATTGGTCGTCCGGTAAATTCCACCCATTCGATATTCGTACTTAGAGCGCCGTTGATGAAGAGCGTGTCTTTGCCGAATCCTGAGACACTGCACAATGGTTGGATATCGCGTAGCTGAGACCCCAGCATGTCGGCGGTTACCATTGATTGCTCCCAGTTATCTTGATTCGCCGGGAATATGCACAACCATCGCTCCAGAAACATATCGACGTAGTTTGTGAGAAGTACGCGAGCCAGGGCTTGGAAGGCAGTGTCTGATGGGTCGGGTTTGGGACGGAATGGCAGGAACCCCATCAGTATGTACGCCTTGTCTCCGGGCAGCCATTCTGTTACTTGCGTAGTAAACAGAACGCGTAGCAGGAGGAGGACAAGGTCGACGGTTCCCAGCGTCAGTGTGCCTTCGTAGTGATCCACCAGACGTCGGACTGTTTCGATACAGGGTGTAGCATCAGCTAGGCTCCTGCGGAACAATGAGAGAGTGAGGTCAGGATTGCGAATGAACTCTGAGTCGGGTTCGGTGTAGAATGTCGAGACGTCGTATATGTCGATTGGACGCCCGCGTGGCGCAAGAAGTAGTGGGTGCATGCTCCATGCCCTTCTGCCCCAGTCTTGTAGCCGTTCCTCGATGGTCATGACTTCTCTTCCTGGCTTTTGGGTCCATATCACAAGGGCGAGGCTTTCCGCGCCACGGACGATATCACACATGCTCCATGTCAGTTCTTGTACCCCATCTATGTCGGGCATGCAGGAGCATGCAATCCAGTAAGCCGGTAAATTGAGGCTCCTAGTTGCTGTCTCTGCAGCCCGATGAAGAAGCATCAAGTCATCTCGTTTGAAGCTGAAGTCTGTTGCGCCGTAATCGATGTAAGCGTAGCGTATGTTCCCAAACAGCCCGTCTTTATTTCGCTCCTGTGAAATGTCCTTGATGGCGACACCTTTATTTTGCTTGCTGAGCGGGTCGTTCAAAACGCAAAGCCAACGTGGCCGAAGAGGCTCCAAGTATTGGGACGTAGTTGATTTCGAGAACTTAGGACTTTTGTGCGTTTGGGAAATATGGAGAGTCTCATACATTCCCCTCGATTTGGACGATGGTGCGGTCTCATTTTCGATATAGGGGTGCTCTGCGGGCTTAATCAGTGTCAGCTCTCGTAAGATTGGGACGGGTGTCCAAAGTTATTACCCTCAGCAATGGTAGCTTGCAGTCTCCCAATGCAAGCCTCAAGCTTTTTGAGTGTCTCCCCATGATCCAAATATACCTCGGTGGCATCAGCTATTGCTGATATCTCTTTGTACTCTTCCAATCCGATATGAGAGAGGCCATGGTACACATTGAACCGGAAGAGAAGATCGTTCTGCACCATTTCTCGATGTGCGTGATGGAAATCGTCAGCAGTCCGCTCGGTTTCGGTTGCAATAGCCTTGAGACCGTCCACTACCGTCTTCAGATTGCCCTTGAACGGCAGTCCAGGAGCGCTCCCGGTTCCTATGCTGAGAATGAACTGGGCACGACCCGGCCAGACTGCCTCTGCTTCCCGCGCAATGAGCTGCACTGGGTTATTGTATCTAACGGCGCCATCGACAAACTTCTGACCGTATTTGCCGATCTGGATAGGTGCGAAGAATGTGGTGGCTGCAGAGGTCGCCCGGCATGCCTCCCAGATTTTGCATTCGTCGTAGAGAAAGTTTGTGGTCCTGGGGTTCCTGTATGATCGAAGCAACGCAGCTTCAGAGTTGTTCTCTCGGACCGCAACAACAAATCTGCGAGTCCAGTTAGGGTAAGAACGACTCATGTCCGGCCAACCGATGACTTCCAATTGGAACAAAGTGGGAAAGTACAATTCACATGACACGGAAATCTTACACTTTGCAGGGCCCTTTTTCCTCCTTCAAGAGCATGTCTTCGGTACCAACCTGGCGCACAACCTCTTTGATAGCTGTCTCTAGCGCGGCGGAGTCAAAACGTCCGTCCGCCTGAACAAAGTCCTTCGCGTGGCCAAAAAGATTCATGCGCGACCTCTTTCTCGTGAAAATGCTCTTGGACAAGCTCAGATATGCATTCTCGCAGTCCTCAAGACGCATTCGCAGCCTTCCAAGCATGATCGCAATGATACTAGGGAATTGAGCGTGATTCTCTCCGCCTAGCTCGAAACTCGACTTACCCTCCTGTGCTTGTCCCTCCTATCATTTCAAAGACCTGCCATGGTTCAAGCTCAGTATCTGGTGAACGGCCCTCGTTGATGGTTTTCATGATTCGCTTTAGAACCATGAGAGTGCTCAGCCCTCGGACCCCGCCGCCATCGAGGGAAAGCAAGAGAAGCGGTCGCTCCTCAGAAGCCATTTTCTGAAATTGAGCCGCTACACAATGTAACAGGAGATTATCGGTGCACGCTGTTCAAGGGCTTGTACGCGGGTGGGATGTACTCGCTCAGCCTGAACGCGGCTGAATTCAAGAACGCCACGCACGTGGACGTAATAAATCAAGCAACAGCCCTGGAACACATTGTCGAGCGCCTCTTCTGGAATTATTTCTCCAAAGTGGCGAGCGAGCGAGCGAGCGCAGCTGAATCAGGACGCAGTTGACTTAATATTTGAGACACCAAAATGAGCAATCCTGTCTTTCACTGGCTGCCAGCTCGACATTTCTGTAGTCTGTACAGACGCAATGTTTGCCGTGCAAAAAATTCATCCGAACTGGATGATTGTAGAATCTGGGGGGCTGCTAAGAGCTAAAAGGTGGGTTAGTGATCGGCAATCACAACGCTACCTGTCGACTATCAACATGAAGCTGTGTGATTACAGTCGGAAGCTTACACACGAGAAGCTTTGCACGGCCCACATTGCAATAGTAGCAGTTATGTTGATAGTGCCGTCGATCTATGGAGTCCCCTTCAGAACCCACTGCACCTCCGCACAACCCGGAGCCATTTCGCTTTTATCGTCCAAGCGAACCGGGCTCACAAACAAAATTTGAGAGTGCCGATGGTCTCCAAGTCGTTGCCTAGAGATGCCTCAAAAGTGGAGATTTAAAGGGGGCCAGGGGAATATCTCCACTTGTAAACGTTACACTAATGTCCCAGAGGGTCCCAAAAGGGTTGAAACAAACAGTTCGATTTGTCGCACATCTGCAGCATACCCCCAGTCTCGCACCGGCAGTCACGGGTACTTGGTGTTGGAAGGAACTAGTCTTGATGAGGGCAGTTGCTACTACTGGGTATAAGGACCGAGCTTATGGGTCCTCTTGTTTTGTCTGGGGAAAAGAGTTCCCCTCCTTGGTTGCTGTATACAAGCCCCCACTAATTAAGGCCACCTAGCAGCACTAATCTTACAATCCACTCATTACTTGTTCATCACTTGGGACCCTCCCCACCTAGGTAAAGCTTGAAGGTCTACGCACTTAGAATGCCCAACGTGTTCCGGTACTTCCATTGAGACTGGGTCAGTACTTCAACCTGCCCAATGACCCCTGACCCCATACCCTGGAAAAATTGTGGACGTCTCATGGCCGACCATATCACTAATTGTTTGAAGAGAGGTATTGACCACATGAAGAGGATGTTGCCTGACCGCCCGTCAAGATGGTCTCCCCGCGAGTGGAGAGCTGCCAGAAGAGCTCAAGAAGACGCCAGGAATGTGGATACTGGCCAACAGTCGAGTCAGGGCTCACCTGCAGAACAGAGACAATCTCTCCAGGGTAGGAAACGTGCTCATCGTAAGACAGACGCAGCCCCTCCTTCATCTGAAGAGTCGCCCGGCGAATTACCGGGACTGAGACGTTCATCAAGGCGTGCGGCTCCCGAGCCCAGACCGAAGCGAACCAGGACGAGTATGACAGCTCAGGGGCATTCGGAGACACATGTCGACACTCGAGACTGCAGTGTTTGTGGTACCAACCTCCCGTTGGACCAGTTCCCAGCTTTATCGGACTGCCACCACCAGCCGGAGATTTGCGCGGCTTGCTTCTCTGGTTGGATCCGATCTCAGCTAGACACCGTGGCTTGGGACAGGATCAAGTGTCCAGGTACCGATTGTCAGGTATTTCTCCGGCATGAGCATGTAAAACAACACGCGGAGCCGAAGGTTTTCAGACGGTAGGTACACTCGCAGAAGCCGCCGGCTGAGATTTGACAAAGATCAGTTATGACGCGCTTTCACTCGTTGCTGCACTGAGCGGTGAACCAAACTTCCGGAGGTGCCAACGGCCGGGGTGCCAGTCCGGCCAGATCCACGACGGGGATGCTGATGGCAATATCTTCACCTGCGTATCCTGCGGATTTCGGATGTGTGTTCGCCACGGTACGGAATTCCACGAAGGAGAGACCTGTGAAGAGTACGACGAACGAATCGACCTAGACGGGTCCCGTCGCAGAGCGGAAGAGTTTCTTAGCAAAACGGCCAAGCGATGCCCTGGACCTAAATGCGGATGGTTTATCGAGAAGGTCAGCGGGTGTGACCACATGATATGTAAGTTGGGCGCCGTGCACACGATAGCAAGCTGATCCGGCAGGCTCCAGATGCGGTCATGAATTTTGCTGGGAATGCCTCGCCCCATACAGAGGTCCCAATGGGGTTTTACAACTCGGAACCCAGGCGCATACGAAAACATGTTCAAATAATACCAGCGACTTCACCCGCCACCACCCCCGTCGCCCAGGGTCTCTCTATTGCCTTCCTCGCCCTATTAGGGTAGTCGGACGACCCATACGACCCAGAGCTGCCGCACCCAGCCCTCCCCTTCAGAGAGAAGTGCCCATCCCTTCCTTTAGGGTATGCTACCCCCGGAGAGAAGTTCCCGACCCTTCCTTTGGGATACTCAGCCCTCAGAGAGAAATCCCCGTCCCTTCCTTTGGGGAACCCCACCCCCAGAGAGAAGTCCCCGTCCCTTTCTTTGGGACGCTCAACCGTCAGAGAGAAGACCTTTTGTACACGACACGGAGTAGATGGCCACCCAGCGAACCTGTTGAGAACCAGTTGTCTCACACTGGAGATTCTGTGACGGCGGCCACTTATACAGGAGACACGGTTGCGGGGGGCAGTGTTAATGGAGCCTCGGCTTTGGGGCGCACTGTGGCCGGACCCGCGCGAGCGCAACCCTTCCGAGAGTTGGATCCCTGGCGTGAAGTTTCGCGATTACTAGACGTTCCTGATGGCAGCGAAGAGTATATTGCGAGGGACACTAACATGGGGACCTATTTCACTCCAGGTCTTGATGCCGGACACCGCAGGACCGGAAGCCGTAATCCAGGAGACGGCAATACCGGAAAGTCTGTCGCGGGGAACATCGACACGCAGGATGCCATTGCACGAGCCGCCGCTACGGGACTCTCCGTCAGAGAGGGCGGCAATTTAGAAGGATCCGGTCCATTAAGCTCCAGTTTTGATTCAGACGACTCTTACATGGCGGAAAGGATGTTCGATGACTACAGAAGGATGACGGGGAGACTCCCCACATATCCCATGCCTACATTTATCAATGATCCACCACAGCCTCATACTGGCAGTCGACTGCCAGGGCTTTCAAGCTACTGGTCCGTTGCCGAACGGTATGACTTCGAGAGGAACGTAGCTCACTTTAGTACGGATTGGGCGGCCATCGGAAGGAACATGGGCACAAAGTCCCAGGCAATGGTCCAAAACCATTATCTACTTCTCGTCGAAGGAGGTGAGAGGCCGGATCTCCAACAAGCAGCTATCGAAGCCGATGGGAGGCGCGAGCGGGGAGAAGATCTTGGGCCACCGCCAACACCTACCCCACGCCTGCGATGGCCAACCCAGCCATGAAGTAAGGAGCAGACAGGATCGGTAAAGGGAACTGAGACACTGCCGCCTGTACCATTTTGGAAAGCCAGTGAGCATCGGGACGTTGAGATTGAATAATCCTGGAAGACGAAAAGGTGACGTGATCGTGGAGGCTATACAAATACTATAATTTACGATTCAAAGCGTTCTTCGTAATCGTGTGAATGTGTGGGTCTTTTTCAGAATTCAAGAAAGGGTCGGAAGCCATGGAAGAACAATCGAAGTAGTACTGTAGGGCTGATGTTCTGGCCCGGGCCACTCTTGGCAATCCTTGACAGTTTGATTGGCGGGCGTTGCGCGGTGTTGACGCGAAAAATGTCAACTACGTTCCTGAAAATACACACCCCTTAACTTCCGAAAGGCTGCACCCTTCAAGCTGCGCGGGCGTATATTCTGCCCGGCTCTGATGTCGCCGTTGTGAAGCTCGGAATTTCGGACTTTCGGACTTTTCTCTTTCTCTTCTCGGACCTCTGTACCATCACGGCGTAGTACAATCGACAAACACTGCCCCTGAATCACTACATTATAAAACCTCAGCCATGTCGGAACGCGTGACGAGATCTATGGCTGGGAAGACGCCGAAGTGAGCCCCACCTGCGACATATTGTCTTCGTGGTACTGACCTACAAGGAAACCCGTCAACCCCGGATTCGTGGAAACCCCCGGCCGCCGCAAGTCTTCTCGCAAATCCCTAGCCTCCGATCGCGACGTCTCCGCGACGCCTGAGCCATTTGCGCCTCTCGTCGAAAAGGAAGAGATGATGAATGGGTCGATGGATAACGACGCGTCTACCAATGGGCTCGCAACGGGATATGCGGATAGCCACACGAATGGTCATGCCAATGGTTCCACCAACGGCCATGCAAATGGGAGCGCAAACGGATCTGTTGAGAAAGCGGAAGTGGAGCGCGACGAAAAGAAGAAGCTCTACAATCCCGCCCTCAACATCTCCAAAGAGAGGGAGTTTGGTGGCTCGTTGGGCATGAGCGCTATGATGATCGGTTTCCCAGCTCTGATGTACTACATGTGGGCTGGTACCGTCGTCTACAATGGTGCGGTACCCAAGCCGGAGCCGGGTCAAAGCTATGGCGACTTCTTCTGGCATCTGGTGCATCTTGTCAAGACGCAAGCATACCCCACCCAGCAGGCATGGATGATCTACTGGACTTTTGGTATTGTGCAGATGTGCTTCTATATGCTTCTTCCGGGCGTTTACCGCAAGGGCAAGCCTCTTCCGCATCTCGGAGGGAAGCAATTGACGTACTATTGCTCTGCTATGTGGTCCTTCTACACCAGCATCGTCATTGCTCTGACCCTGCACTTCACCGGGATCTTCAAGCTGTACACGCTGATTGACGAGTTTGGCCACATCATGTCTGTCGCCATCATCTCCGGCTTCATCTGCTCCTTCATCGCATACTTCTCCGCCATTGCGCGAGGTGCGACACTTCGCATGACCGGACACCCTATTCAGGACTTCTTCTTGGGCGCGGAGCTGAACCCGAGACTGTTTGGACTCCTCGACTTCAAGATGTTCCTCGAAGTTCGCATTCCATGGTACACGCTGTTCTTCCTTGCTCTTGGCGGATGCCTGAAGCAGTACGAGATGTACGGCTATGTATCCGGCGAGGCGTGCTTCCTGCTTTTGGCAATGTATCTGTATGCTGGTGCATGCTCGAAGGGCGAGCATCTCATCATCACCACATGGTAAGCCGAAGTCTTCCTGTCTGCTTTCCAACGCTAATCACATGTCTAGGGACATGTACTACGAGAAACTGGGCTTCATGCTCATTTTCTGGAACATGGCCGGCGTGCCCCTTTCTTACTGCCACTCCATCATCTACATCGCCACTCACCATCCATCCGAGTACCACCACCCGACGTGGTTTATGGTGGTCCTCGTCGCTGCGTATCTCTTTGTCTATTACGTCTGGGACACGACCAACAGCCAGAAGAACCAGTTCCGCCAGGAAGAGAGCGGCAAGGTGGACGAGCGGACCACGTTCCCGTACTTCAAGTACGGCAAGATCCACAACCCGAAGACGATCCAGACCAAGCAGGGAAACAAAATTCTTGTTGATGGATGGTATGGCAAAGCCCGCAAGATCCATTATACCTGCGACGTGTTCTTCGCTACTTGCTGGGGCCTCATCTCCGGTTTCGAGTCTCCCTTCCCTTGGTTCTACTCCGTGTTCTTCTTTTGCATGATCCTGCATCGCGCCAACCGCGACATCAAGAAGTGCAGGGAGAGGTACGGTGAGGCGTGGGAGGAGTATACGCGTCAAGTACCGTATCTGTTCATTCCGGTGAGTCAATTACAATTACTGTATGATTTGAGGACCTCTACTGACCCAAGTGTAGTATGTGATTTAGATGATGTCGTGACGGCCCGTGAGTTGAGGTCGGGTATTTCGCTTCGATTATGTATATACTATCGTAGGGTGCATACGCATCGCATCTTGTACGGCGGGGTTGAGGACAGGATACATGGCCATGTGGTCGTAATTCATAAATATTAATGTATGTTTAGGCTTGAGGCCGGACCACTGCCAGATCCAACCGAGGTTCGATATGCGTGATTTGAACTCTTGTGACATACGGATAGTATCTTCGAAGGCCCCCTCCATACGGGCTTTCGCTCAACGCCCTTTACTACATCAACACCCTATATATACAATGATCTTTTACACAAGCGTGCTACGTTCCGCTTATAGACTGCATCTCCGGCTGCTTATACACGCCCCGGCCTACTTGGACTCTTCGCTGGTTGTGCGTGCATATCTATAACGGGGCGGGAGGACCATAGGACGGCCGCGGGCCTCTGCGAAGACGGCCGAGGCAATAGGAGAAGCATCGGTACGGATAGTGGTGCCGATGGCCATGAAGAAGCTTGGAGCGCATTAGCTGCGTATTGCCAGAGAGACTGAATGACATACCCAAATGTGGCTGCTGAGCCGAGCATATACTGTCCCAATGTCCGCATCATGCCGTTAGGGCCGGGTCCGTAGCGGACAATGTTTGTGAAGCCTGAGTGATCAGTCCGAGTCTTGCGCCTAAGCTATGTGCATCGTACCGAAGATGAAGCCAATGATCAATCCAACAGCTGCCAGACATGTCAGCAAATGCTTCTCAGCTTGGACACGTAGAATGTACATCCACCCATCATACCGCCCATCTTCACTGCACGCAGTTAGCATCCCCGCTCCCCGGTGAGAAATGCTCATGGGAATGCGCACGCTTGTCGAAGGTGGATGGGGCACCGTGGCCGCCTGGCATGCTTCCCGCGGGTACAGGCATTTTCAAATGATTGACTGTTCTCGAGACTCGCGGACGTCGGCGGAGAGATGCAGCTGAGTTCGGATATGTTGCACCGATGCTTGGCTGGATGAACGCCAAGACATATAGTGAGAGGAATGTCACGTGCGGCTTCTTGCTCGGGACTACCCGCAGACGCGAATATGCGAATCAGGGTCGCGAGGAATGCGCTGCCAGTTTACCGTGTATAGCATTTCGTCTGTAGACATTCCAGCGTGGTTTTCTCCTCTTTCTACGTGTATAATTTTCCCAGAGATGCCAGCGACGGTCTGCGGCCAAGCGACGTGACCAGCTGGCCCGCGGACGAGCAGCCACTCACAGGGAGGACAAGGCCTGACGAACAGCCATCTCCGCTTCAACTCTCTCCCCTTCGAATCCATCAAGACGCTCGACAAAACATCGACAGCCCAAGACCGAACCCATCGCGAGGCCCATCTCCTAATACATCTCGACCACTGCCGCCATCTGCTCGCCTCGCCCCGCCCTCAGAGCCCGTCCCTTCATCCCGTGCCTCTCACAAAACCACCCTTCGCACACGACACCAGCATCCCTCCCGACCCTCGCAGGCCCTCCGCCCGTTGCTGCACTCCCGGCCCGTGTGCTGCAGCCTTCTTTCTCGCATGCCAGTGCACGAGGCACACTCCGCTCGTCGTCGCAGCGACCACAGTTGGTGTCGGCGCTGCCAAAGATTGGCCCGTGTCAGCGTCGTGCGGCGTTAAGCGCTCGAAAGACGGCGAACCGGAGGTTGACGACGATAAAAAAGTGACGAGCGCCCTGCATCACTCTTCATACGCCCCAGCAGCACTCACGGAAGCCGCTGTCCGCGCACCGCAGCGTCCATGACCGCCGTCGCTCCTCCTCCCAACTTCCAGAACATCTCGCGACAGGGATGGAGCGCCTCTAACGGTGTTGCCAACGGCACCCAAAACATGGCCAACGACGAGTACCGCCAGATCTACATGCCACGCAAGAGCGTGCAGCGCTCCAACTCATCATCGTCGCTCAGCTCCAACGCCTCCACATCGACCGTGTCTGCATCACCACAAACAAACGGCTTGGGCCCCTCATCGTCAGGGGACGCGCCGACTTGGTTGGCAAGGAAAAAGGCACCTCGAGGGCTATGGCCTGCGTCCAAGACCGAACCCGTCTCTGCTATCTCGACCGCGCGCCCGCAGTCCGTCGCCTCTGCTAGCTCTGGTCCGTCGGCCGCGTCTGCCATATCGGCCTTGCACACGCCCGCCCCTATGGTTCCCTCTCAGCATGGCGCATCGCAGGCGCAAAATGGAGCCAACCGAGGGCAACCTTCCGAGGGCTCGGCGATCCTGCATTTGATACCCATGAACGGCACCTTTGATCGCAAAACCATCAACGTTCCGTTCTACCCTGATGTCATCAAGATTGGCCGACAGACGAACAATAAGACCATTCCCACAATCGGAAACGGATACTTCGACTCGAAAGTACTCTCGCGTCAACACGCCGAGGTCTGGGCCGATCGGTCAGGCAAGATATGGATTCGCGATGTGAAGTCATCGAACGGCACGTTTGTCAACGGGCAACGTCTTTCACCAGAAAACCGAGACTCGGACCCACACGAGCTAGGGGTGGGAGACATGCTGGAGCTTGGCATTGATATCGTCAGCGAAGACCAAAAGACCATCGTGCACCACAAGGTTGCGGCGCGCGTCGAACACGCTGGCATATATCCCAACGCCGGTAGCATGATCGATCTCAACTTTGGCGATATGGACAGCTCGCAGATGCAGAACATGGTGGGCACGCCCGCCCAGCAACAATTTGCCAGCTTGCGCGCGCGGAACCAAGCCCAGGGCGCTATGAACGCGGGGCGCCTTCAGACCGGTGCTCCGTTATCAAATATGGCTAATAACCAGGCCGCCATGCAGCAACCGCGTCACCCTAGTTTCTGGCTGCAGCCGGTTCACATGGAACAGGTGGTTAAGAAACTGAATGTGAGTGACCACAATGGGCCTTCATTATAGATACTAATTGCCTTCAGGCTGAGATCCGGGCGGCAAGACAACAGTCCCAGGACCTACAACAGACACAGCAGCTCATCCATTCCATGCTGGCGACCGAGCCTAAGAAGGAGGCCGTCAAACAATCACCCACCAGTCATGTCAAGGTGTCCCCGATAAAAGACATCAAAGCTAGATTCTCAGACCCTCCGGCACCTCCACCGCAACAGCCTCTCCCGGAGAAGCCTGATGGCCCCTCGCTCCGTAGGACGGACACCGAGCGTCCCATTGGCAGCAGCTCACCGGCGATAGCAGAGTCACGTATAGCTACGCTAGCCGATGCTCTGAACTCCGCGAAGAAGGAGATCGAAGCTCAGAGCGTCCGAGTCCGGGATCTAGAAGCATTGTTGAATGAGGAACGCCGCGCACGAGAGGATGCTGAGGAGCGTGCGGCTCGACTGGAACGGGAATCAGTAAAGGATGGCAGCTCGGAGATCGAAAAGGTGCCAACGACATATACCGAGAGCAGCTCGGAGTCATCACAAGACGACGGCGCCAACACGAGTGAACAGGATTCGTCCGCTAATATTGTCGATGTTGCCACAACTCGGCTACAACTGCGACTTGAGACCATGGTGGCCGAGATGAATGAAATGAAGCAGCAGATGGAACGATACCGCCAACGAGCCGAAGAGGCAGAAGCAGACAGTGCCCTACAACGCAAGACCCTTGCAGAAATGGTGGAGAAGATCCGACACGACGACGCTGAGAGAGCTCGCAAAGCAGCTCGACAAAGAAGGTCAAGTGGACACGATCAAGCCGCGCCTTCTGGAAGTCTGACGGACGCCGTGTCCGCAGCCGAGGACGCCGAGGACGGAGAGATTCCCATTATGAGCGAGAAACATCTCGACGACTCCGCTGGAGGCGTTTTGCAACACGTGCTCAAGAACCGACGATCTCAGAGTTCGACGAATCATAATGTGAGCACGGGACGCCAATCACTGGTCACGACTTCCTCTCGGAATAATCTCGCACTGACGCACGGTGCCCCTGCTGCATCCATCATCGCTGTCGTGGCTTTGGGCGTGGCGGTTATGACTTGGTTGAATGCGTACCCTAAGGTGGAACGCTGAAAGCAAGGATGTTGAGCAGCTGAGGCATCTCCAGGAGACGAAAAGTGCTCACGCGGTAGAAGAGATTTACCGTGTAGTTGAACTTGAGGAAGCAGTCACGGTCGCCATGCTACGTTTTTGTCGCCGACAAAAAGTTTTGACTCAGACGCCTTTTTGAGTTTTCTGCGCTACACGCTTGGATGTCGACAGCAAAACGATACTACCGCGCGCTCAAAAGCACGCCAAACGCTTCACGTCACAAAAGCCATGCATCCCAGCCCAAAACGCGCTTCTGGAATTCACGAGGACGGAGAACGATATACCATATTCTTACCAGGCCCAGCCTCCCACGCTGCGCCTGGCTTTACTTTTTTTCCTAGCATCTGCGAATTTTGGTCAGGCGTCGGCGTTTCTTTTCTTCTTCTCTACAGGTCGGCGGACGGCTACCTATGCTATGCGCACACGCTTTATCTTCGAACTTTTTTTTGGGGCTTTCCAATGCACTTGTTGTAAGGTCCGCCCCGCACACGGTTTTGCGCCAAGGGACCTTTCTATACCTTCGTTGTATGAATGTATGTTTCCTTTGTTCTGTCTGAGTTTGAGCGGGTGTGAGAAGTGCAGATTGCGTGCAGATTGCTGTTGTTGAGCGTAGCGAACGTATCTTGCTATGATGGGGATGAGGGCGGTTTCCGTTGTTCTTTTGGGTTGGGGTTTGGGTTGGGGAGGGATGGGGTGGGGTGCGGCATAGGATAGATTAGGGATACGTGAATACATGGTGTTAACGTGTGAGTGCTAAAGTACGGGATTTTGCGATATGAGTGATGGTTTGGGGTTGGGACATCGTTTAGGGGACGAATATGGGCTGGTGTCCAGACTCTATGATTGATAAGAAGGCCGGCGAAGGGTATTTTGAGTGACGGCGGACGTGGTTTTTCTGGGGTCAAGGTGGAGCAGTACGCTCGTGTAAGGGTCCTGGTTATAACAACTAGTGGTGACGGTTTACTTCAGATGGTTGTTTGTTACTTGCGGTCTACCTCACTGTCAAGAACTCTTCTTACTGTAAAAAGACGCGGCTCGATTAAAAACGGTCAAAGCCACCTTTATACTGTGCGGACGAGGTAGTCGATCCCCGGAATCTCGCACTGGTGGAAACGGCTGGCCGTAGAAATGGGTCGCGGAAACAAGTCACAGAGTAGCGGAGTGTTGTATATCCGTTTCTCTGTCAAAGAGTGTCTTTCTAACCCAAGTACTCAGCCCAGGGTGGCTTAAACATTCCCTCCGTTTTCCACTCGAACACGAACCCTATGCCCACATAAAGGAGATTCAATAAAGGCAATATCCAAACCACGTACTCATCTGCCGTTCCCTCCAGGCCGGTCAAACGGCGTGGGTATCCTGAGAGCGAGCCTTTAAATGCAATGCGGAAGATGAAGTAACCGAGGAAAACGAGGAGAGGTCCCGCTAGGAACGCAGAAGACGCAATATAAAGGAAAAGAATTGGGACTTGTTTCCAGGCCTCAAAATCGATGTACAGGACTGTGAGGAGATTTATGGTCAGAATGAGGAGATAGGTAAGACCACCAGGTAGCGACGCCTCGACAACAGATGGCGGAAAGGCAAACACGTTGCTGAGAGAACGAATGAGCCTCGTATACATTATAGCAAATAGTCTGATCATGCTCGCAGGGAGTGATATCGTTTTTCATCGTCTCAATCGCATCATTGCATATCTTGAACCTAGAGAGGTTAAGAATCGTGTAAATGAACACGGTCGTCTCTCCAGATGCAAGCGCAACGAAGCCTGGAAGTAGTGTTATCATGTTCCCAAGCGGACCTAACTTTGTTCGATAGTAGTATAGACTGATGATCAACAAATTGATGCCGTGTGCAGTCACGGCTATGAGGAGTAACCGTACTAGAGCGCTGGCTTGATTTTCCTTGGCTTCAAGCACAATAGGCATTGGATGAAGGTGCGGAAGATCTCGGGAACGCAGAACGTTGCAAGGAGAATAGCGACAGCCATCTGTGTTATGGGAACACCTTTCATGCCGAAGACTTTGACGGCTTGTGGCAGTGCACCAATCAGGAAGGTGGCCATGCTCAACCTCCATGCTCGATCAGCTTCGGACCCCGATCTGCTGTAATACTTGGCGAGCTTTGTAGCAGATGCGTGTTCCACAAAGGCTTCCTCGAGGCCGGCTTCCAAGTCACAATACTCTCCTGTCGGCGAGGCATTGAGCTCCGTCAATAAAGCGTCCCGGATGTCAAGTTCTTCTGGATCCATGCCAAGAAGTGGTGTGGCCGCCGAGATGTGTTGGTAATGCTGTGAGGGGGCGTCTGGATCTGTTATGAGATCCGCCTCTAGGACGTCTGCCCTTTCGACCTGGAAAATGCGGGTTCCCGTGGGGATGGTGTTTGTAAGGCCTTGCTCTTCTGAGTTCACTTCGGGGTCTGGAAGTGTTGTGACTGTTGAGATTGGCTGATTGGAGTCGGAGCTGGCATCTAGGTGCATGATTCTTTTTGGGCGTGGGCTCGTCATATGGTCGGCTTGGGCTTTTACTTCTGCCTCGACGGGGAGGGCGCCTGAGCAGATGTACAAATCGGTATCCTCGGTTGATGTACGGATAGTACTAGGTGTGACTGCTTCTAGGGGTATGTTGGTTGTGCAGTAGGATGGATTATGTGCTTGGCCCTCAACGGGAAGAGCGCCCGAACACACGTACACATCGTCGCTTCCGGTGGATATGCCCATGGCAGTATCGGGATCACTGGAGTTGCTCACATAAGGTATAGTGGTCGAGGTCGGAGCATATTTCCCTTGGCCTCCGTTCCATACCTCGTCCATGGGTAGCTCTTTCTTGAACCGATCATACCACACATGCCTGGCCGTGGTCTTGAACGAACAGCCCACAGCTAGCAGCCATATGAACTTCAGGACCATCATGAATGTATCGGCAGCACAGAAGAAGAGCGAAAATCGCAAGACGTAGCTGTACCGGTAAGGCGCCTCACATACCCGGCCCGTTTCTTGAAGCATGACAGCAACGGTGCAAGCGACGAGGGGCCAGCATACGCTTGGTCATGATACCAGATTTTGTGGTATAGCACCAGCTATCAGCCTTGTTAGCGCTGCTCAATAACGGTAGAAAGCTTTGTGGAGGTTCAGATACTATTTGTGGCATTGCTCGGACTGGTGTGATTGAATGTTATATTGAGCGACATAGTTCATCATGCCGTAATGCGACATTCGGATACCGATGAAGCTGAATAGTGACGAGCCATGGGATGATGCGCAAATGATGACATAAGAACGGCAGGCTGCGACCATATGTAGAGCTTCCACCTCAGCGCGTGAGGGGCTGCGCGGCTCAGGCAAGGGTCGTCAGGTGGCTCAGCTGGCTTCAGCCTCCACAATGTAGTGGTCCAAATGCGTATAGTTTCTGATCTTCGTGTAGTATCAAACAGAAAGTTGTCTCTCACTGTTGGTCGGCCTGCAACTCGTCAGCTTGGCAAAAGGATACTGACTGCTGCAGAGCCATCTCACCGTACAGCCTGGAGCATCCCCACTTGATCACGCCACTAGATAATCATGAATCAGAACCCCTTTATGGGTGCAGGCGACGTTCGACATCGGCGTCCATGTCAAGACAGACAAGCTGATCAACGGTAAATAGTTTCATGTTAAGATTTGGGATTTGTAGGACGAGTCTACCCTATGCTTCAAGCGGTATACCGCACTGATCACAAGTAACGTAACCAAAATTCCTCTCAGTCTCCACCTCCTTAAAAGAAAGATCATCAATGTACACTGCCGATTCCAGCCCACCAGAAGAACACTTGACATGAAATTTGAGTTCTCCGCCCTGAACCTGCGGTTCTTCGTCACCAGTTGCATCGATCGTACCCTCGAACCTCCCCCAAGTTCCGTCGGCGGGCGGTATATGGGTTCCGAAAACACCTCTAGTAGGATATGGCCATGTGCCCCAGGTTATCTCAACCGTGCAAGCGTTTTCCATGTCCTGCTTGAGCCACAACGAGTAGACATAACTGCGTTCGGGACATGCGCTGAGGCCGCCCCAGCTTTGGAAGATGAATTCGCCACCCGACTCGTTCAACACGACGCGGAGGCCTTTTTCGCCAGTGTGCGCAGCTTCTGGGAAAACGCCAGTCAGAGTCGTGTCAACAGTACTCGTGTCGGGATATTGCCAGCCATCATAGGTGCAGAGCTCGAAGCCAGGATCTGGAAATTGCTCTCCGTGCATGATGCAGGTCTTCTGTCTGCCGCTGAATCCAACCGATAGGCATGCTGAAGGATAAGGAAAGAATTGTGTAGGCGTTGCTTCTGGGACATAGTATGTAGATGTGGGTGTTACGGACGCTTCGGGGGGAAATGTGTATGATCCAGCAGGGACGATGGCGATGTCGTCCAGTCTAGAAACGTTAGCGTCGGCTTTAATGACATTGTGTCTTGACTTACTTCACACCCCGGGGGCGGTGGGTATCGGGTTGCTGCTGGTCTCGGCATTCGACTCGAATGAAGAATTCAGCCGTCGTGGTATCCGTGGTAGGAGTGATGGTACCATCAAGATAGCGGTAATTCCAATCGCTGAACCCAACCCGATCTGACCATGCCTTTTTATCGTCTAGGAATGCAGTCACTCGACAGCCTTCTGTCCAGGCGGAGTTGCGACGGTTGTTGCGCACCCAAGCTGAGACATGGTATGTGGTGCCGGCGCAAAGAGTGATCGGGTGTAAGTACTTGATATCGTAGGTAGTCGCCGTGGATTTGCCGGTATAGGCGGTGTAACCGTATCCTTCTTGATGCAACGCAGAGAAGCCTTCATACCTGACATTCGCCCACCACAAATCGCCGGTACCTTCGAGCGTAACTGCGTCGAACCCGATTTCGCTGCTCCAGTCTTGCGTTGATCCGGAAGGGCCCGATGCCTCAAAGGTGCCGTCACTGAGGGTGGGTACGCATGATAGCGGGGAGGTCGGTGTGATACTAGCAGTCGTCGAGGCAGTTATAGTTGTGGTAACCCCAGTCTCACTCATTGTCGAACCAGTGTCGGCCGTGCCTTGACTGACCGGTTCCGAAGTAGTTGTACTCCCATCATCCTCAGTCATCTCAAGATCGTCAAGCAAGACGCCATCACCAGGAGCTTGTCTCTTGTACCTGCGAATAGGGGTTGGTACTTCAACACGTGCTGGGCACATGACGCGCATAGATAAAGTGGGTGACTGGTCTCCCACTTCGCTCGTGTACGCCCCAGAAAGTTGGATCCACTCATCCGGAACGCCCCCACTGCTTGATGCCACTGTCTGCGACCCGATGAGGACTGATACAGTACAGCGAGACTCAGCCGTCGAAGCGGACTTGATCCACAGTTTGACCGAATAGCGTTGTGCGGGTTCCAGGTTCAAACCTGTATCAAAGGATACAAATGCTTCGTTGGCATCAAGAGAGACCACACAAACGTAGGAGTTCCCATTGTGAGAACCGCTAGGATCATTGATGATGGTTTCCTCTATCAGATCAGAGCTTCGAGTGATCAGGAATGAGCCCAGGTTCTCGAGAGGGTCTCGGTCAAACGCAACATTGTCAGTTGTTGGTTCAGGGATATAAGGAACCGCGGTTGTGGCTACACTGGAGCTGGAGGTTGTGGTGGGACTGACGGCTGACGAGGAGGAGGCGGAGGATGAGGAAGGTGAGGATGAGGACGAGGACGAGGACGAGGAAGATAGGGACGTCGTAAGCGTCGTCCCAGTTGATGCCAAGATAGAACTGGGGCCTGAAATCTGAGAAATCTGTGTAGACCCTTGACTCAAGCTGGATGAAGCGCCGAAGCCTGGATCGCATATTCCGAATGGAGACTGGCAGCCGGCCTTGCAGTAGTCTCTACCTGTACCGCAATACGAGTACTGTGAGCAGCAATTACCATAACGACTCCCCAAGCAAGTCTGTCCGCCGAAGCCATTACCACATCGTGCATTCCGGGAGACTGGTTTTGTATTGGTTGGAGGGGCCCCGGTGCTGGTGCTTGTGGATGGTGTACTCAAGCTCGTGCCTGTGGAGGATGGTTTTGGACTTGGACTTGATGCAGCACAGGAACCGTAGCGAATCTGACAGCCAGTACCACAGTATGCGTTGCCCGTCCCACAATACCCATACTGGGAACAACACATTCCTGGTACGCAGATCTGGCCCCTATTGTTGGGTCCGCACGTATGGGTTGAAGTCCCAACCGGTACTCCAGGTGGGGGAGAGGGCATTGATGGGACTTTGCAGGCACCGAATCCTCTCTGGCATCCCTACGCTGTGTTAAGGAGATGGAATCCAACAAGCTTGCCACTTACAGTCAGGCAGTAGGCGTCAGTTTTTCCACACCAACCGTGCTGTGAGCAGCACTTCCCGTCCCTGCATCGCTGGTTGCCTGCTTGCGGACCGCACTGCTCCGGCTCAAAAGCTGCTGAGCAGACAGCGCTGAACGTGGCCAAAGCGACAAGGGCGATTGCCGACTTCATATCGGAGCACTGAGTTGGAGGTCACGGCCACCAAAGTAAAGGAACTTGATCCTTTATAGTGGCACTTGTTCAGTCTGGTCGACCCTTCGGAAGTGGCCCGATGGGTCACCGACTGTCTTCATTCCTGAGCTCGGTCGCTTTTTGGGCGTCCACAGCCCCATCGTGAGGCTGTTATCCATGACAAGTGGACCTCTTCTGAGCCGCCAGATAGGATGCCACTGTGTTCCTTTTGGTATAACTCCTCGCTTGTATGATTCTGAAGATCATGGTCCTGTCCTGTTGTGGATGCAGCATCGCGCTAAGCTGAAAGAAGGCGATCTAGGCCTTCGCTTTCGCCGATGGCGCCAGCCACAGCACGAATGAAGGCGGACTGGACTTGTCGCCGATTCCATAATTGAAGGAATCCGATATAAAGACCCTGGCCCTCAGCCAGCCCTACGTAAAAGGTACATGTGGACGCGTGAGATTCGAAGGGTTGTCGACTCTCTGACGCAGCTGTCTGTATGAGAGGCGAGAAGACCCCTCGAGAAGTATAGCGCAGCAGTTGATGGGAGGTTGGTAGAAAGACTGATGAGCGTACGTGATATGATCGTGGGTTTTGGAATGTTCTTGGTAAGACCTAGGCTGTTGGTAGGTGAGCTCTTGAGATAGCTGCTGTCAATGGTCTGGTTGGCTCTATGTCTCGATTCGGTTACCGGAAGAAGGGATCAACCCTATCTGTTAACACTGAAGTCATCACCATCTTAGAGAAGGCGACACGATTCCGGTATGTAAATCCGCAATGCACATGCTGCCTTTAGTGTGTAACTACAGTTAATCTCGCTAGGCTAAAAGTTTATTAAAAGTTTCTCTGACCTCTAGCCTTAGCGAAGTGAAAACGAAGTTCTAGAGTAGCTAGGCTAAGCCTAGTAGTAGAAGAGGACTAAGTGCAGGGTAATAAAAGGCGGTAATGTAACGGGCTAGGGCACAGAGGTCACGTGCCTCGATGGTATCTTCGGAGCCAATTCGGAGATACCTTATTCCGAACCGAACCGAGCAGGACTTAATGCGAGTTACGAGACTAGCTCTTCTCCCTATCGAATACAATCCTTGTTTACCTTGCACCTGCAGTCTTCTGTGTCCTGCCCCTTACACTAGTAGGCGTTAGCTAAGAGAGTAAGAGAGTAGGGTAGAGAGAAGAGGGACGTAGGTAGAGAGGAGAAGTTCTAATAAGTAGGCTTAGCACGTTAAGAGCTAAGCGAGCTTTTAGCGTGGCTGGATAAACTGCACCCTGCTTCAGTGTCGACTGTCTGGTGAACATCCTTGCATCTTAGCGTCTTGGCGACCGAACTACAGTGTGTCTTGAGCTCAACCTCGACATCATCACCAACAAGCTTCAAGATCCAGTCGTCTCCATGGCGCCAGCAGGCGTCAACGTTACCGTCACTGATGATGGCGCTACATATAACAAACTGAGACGACCAGACGACTTTCTCACTTCCCAAGTACCGCCAAAACCCGAGCTCGAATTCGCGAAACGAACTGTCGACCAAGCTGGTCTGGAGGATGGAGAGACTCAAGAACCTCCTAAGCGCTTCCGCAGAGCGAAGAAATCATCGACGCAGAATGGGAGCCCGAAAATATTCGATCCTGCACAAGTGCGGGTATACACCGCAAGCGAAGACACCGGGATGCACTCCATGTTTCCCGGGATGCTGGACGAGGCTGAGCAGTCTGACGAAGAGACGAACGCAGCCATTGCCTACTTGAGAAGTGTCAGGTAAGCTTTCCATATGAACAGTTCCTTCGCAGGAAGAGCCGAGTGCTGAAGAAGAATTGCAGCTTACTTGTGTGATGTAGGTCCGAAGCCTCCACGATACCCAAGCTCCTCAAAGCCCCTCAAGACCGTCACGGCGAAAACCCCGATCGAACAATGTACGAAGACGGTTGTGGGGACCACACAGTGCTGTTCAACGAAGGTACATGGATAGCCAAAGATCCCACACCAGACGAGTCTTACTCCTCGTATGACTACGAGGAAGACCTGGATCCGCAAGAGCAATACTACGAGAACCTCCTGAAACGCTACGATACCATGCGACACTCTCTTTCCGTTCTTAAAGGCTCAGACAGCCCAGGTAACGCGAAAGCTGCGGTATCCGGCCGCCTAGCGAAAGATATACCCAATGGTCCCCCTCAATGGCTGCATATGATTGAGCACGAATTTCCGAGCCCGCGGTTGCTCGCGCGCATGACCGAATTCCAGACCCTCCGCGGCCTCAAATATTGCGCTCAGAGTTTGGATCGCTCTCAGAAGATATCGAAAACAAAGAGCTGTTGGGTCTGGGCTCTACTCGCAAAGGCCCCAGAGGTCGGTAGTTTGGATTATGAGAAGGTGGGAATCATTAGGGATCTGGGTCATAAGGCAGGGCAATTTGGTATGAGATTGAGGAGAGAACTTGCGAAGGCTTCAGAGAAAAAGTATGGGCATGGAGGATACGACGGGGCTGACGAAGAGTATGAGGAAGGAGAAGGAGGCGACGATGCCTGGGAACCAAATCTACCGGCAGAAACTGAAGAGGGGGAGCTGGATGGCATAGCCGGGGTAGTGAAGAAAGAGCAAACACCTTCCGACAATGCGGCGCGCATTGTAGCGCCCCAGAAAACCACCAACCCTCCTCAACAAATCAAACAGGGACAAGCATGCATCTCCGATGCCGAGATGTCAATATCCGAAGACGAAGGCGAAGTTACCGACGACCCGCCAGCTGATACCGCGAACACAACCGACGATCCAACCACCCTAGAAGAAGCACGAGCGCGCCTCCTCGCCCAACTCGGCGACCGTTTTGTAGCCCCATCGAAACCCACCCCGAAACTTTTCCTCTCCCGCGCCGATGCAGAGCGCTACAGGAATGCGCAAGCAAACGGTGCGAGTGGGAAAATAGGGCAGCACGTACCGTACACAGAAGGGGTCGCCGCCGACAGTGAGGCGTATAGCCCGCCCAAGAAGCTCGATTGGAACACAATGGCCACCCTTGATATGATTCTCACTGTGGTCGCTGAGCGTTATGGGCAGAAGGATCTGATGAGGTTTAGAGAGGCTTGGGGGGAAGAGTGACGGATCGAGAAAAAGCCGAGTGGGAGGAAGGACAGGGGAGTACCTAGGTAGTGTCGATGGAAACTATGAGAAGATATGATACCCATGTAACAAATATACGTTGTAAATCGAAGACACAAGTGGAGCCCAGGCACACGTCACCCTTTGATAAAGACGAAGAATACCTGGGTACGCACAGGACCTTTCAAATCGTGAACATGTTAATTCGTTCCATTTCTCGAGCCGAAATCTTGCAGTCAGAATATCGCAACTTTCCCGATCCGGTTAGTATCACCGATTCCGTCCCGAACTGCAGGGTCAACTTGGACTGCAAACTGCGTCCATGTGCGAAGAGTACTCAGGTCGTACTTTAAGGTAAGAAGCCTATACACATCAAGCATATGTGTTCATTTTCTCAGTCCACTTAACGGTTTGCCATGTCACTTGATAAGGGACGCATCATCGAAGTCTAGCGCAGGCGGCCTGACCGCATGCAATGGTCCTCTCATTTGTTGAATTTTTATTCCAGGTGGAGTACAATTCGTAATATACAAAATAGATTGGCATCCTCCCGATGCGCTTGCAGATTCGATAGCCACAATAGCTAGATCTCTTCGGAAACAGGCGTGACTGTCTTCCTTTATGCCCAACGATCCTTCTTCTTCAACGGCCCCTCCCAATCTTTGATATGATCCGAGATAACCTTCGCTGCCTGATCAGCCGTAAAATTACGTCCGATAGCCTCCACAAAGTCACCCTCAGGATCTGGACGTGGTCAGCAATCATCACCCCACATTTGCATGCCAAACTTACCCATAAGATAGAAGTAAATACTGTGATCTACCAGATAATCCTGCCCTTCCTTGACATTCGGCGGAGTAGAGAAATACACTCGATATGCCTTGCAAGTATCCTTGATGGCGTCATAGGATCCCGTCAATCCAATGATCTCCGGGTGGAACTCCTTCAGGTACTCTTTCAGCACTGCGGGAGAGTCGCGGGCAGGGTCGCAGGTGATCATGATGGGGAGCAGGACGGGTCCGCATTTCTCGACCACTTTGTCGTACATAAGGGCCATCTTGTCGAGTTCGTCAGGGCAGATATCGGGGCAGTGGGAGAAGCCGAAATAGACCTGTAGGTCAACGTTAGCTTCCATGTTCAACATCGAGGTTCCAACAAAGTCTTCATCATGAGACCATGCCGTCCACGCCCGATCCGGAAAATCAACTTACCAGCGCATACTTCCCCGCCATATCCTCGTTTGTGAAACGGTTCCCATTGTGATCCACTAGATCAAACGGCCCTCCAACCTTTGGCTTGCCGATTCCCTTGGTCTGCTCCGCAATGCGTTTCCGTGCTACACGCTCCTTCTCGTATGTGAAGTATGCGTACAGACCACCGGCTGTGGCAACGAAGAGGAGGGCGGCAGTGACGTTGAATGGCTGTAAGAATTGGTCTCAGCATGCATTTATGACGAATCTAGCTGGATGCCATACCCCGCCCTTATTCCGCGCTTTGATTTGTTCGACGGTCTTGAGCTTCATTCGTGACGTCGAGTTTGAGAATGTGCGGCTCTGTCGACCCAAGCCATTTGCCCAGCATTGTGATGCGCATGCATATCTTTGGGTGGCCGAGAGAGCGCTCTGGTGGGTTATCAATTGCCTCGTGGATGATGAGGATGCGGTTCGGCGTGCGGATGTTTGGAGGTTGAGGGACTTGGCGGCATTCGGACGCAGCGCCCGGACGGCGGAGACTAGGCAATTCGATGGCGACATGATTATTGTAGGTGTTAGCGTAGGCGACCGAATTGGAACTGGTTCAGGGTGGTTGCCCAAGTGGTTTGTGAAGGATGGATGGGGAGACTTTTCGGGATGACAGCTTGGAAGCACGGGCCATGCGGAGAGGTGCTTGCCGGATTGGGTAATCTACGATGGTTTCCGCTCACACTTGTGCACCACTTCAATTCATTCGATCGGACTTTAGAAGTATGGAATATTCGAGGAAATCTGCATCATGAATCCGATGACATATACATCCCACTGACACGGAAGCGGCTGAGCGTTTGATGTTTGGAAAAGAAGAGCGACATGCTCGTGCAACTAGATTCGGATGTTGATTACGATGCGAATTTCTATATTACAAAGTATATTCTTACTGTTCCTCAAAGGTCGTATCGTCATGAGATGCGATGCAGCTTTTATCATCAACAAGACGGCATCGTGCCCTATCCAGCCGCATAACGACTCCTACTTCTCAGCTTCTCACCGAACTTCCACAACATGAACGGAGCTGGCACTCCCAAAGCAACAGCGATGAACCCCAACAAACTATTGCCCCATCCAAAATCCAACGCATCGAACATCTTTGGGGCGAAAAGCGGGAAGCCGAACCCCGCAAGCGATCGTAGCACCGTTGCTGCTGCTATGGCAGACGCAGCATACCGGGTGTAAGAGTCGACCAGATAAGTTTGGATACACTGGAAAGATACGATAGTCCCTGCGCAAAAGAGACAAGCGCCAATGTTGGGCATGATCCAATGTAGTCGATGCTGGGCACTCCAGCCGTACCAGAACAATCCTGTAGGGACGAGCAGCGAGGCAGGCACCATAATTGGTACACGGAATTCGGGCTTCCCGACACCGTTGTTGCGTTTCTTCAGGCGGCGGTAAAGGGCATCGTTGAGGGGTGCAGTCGTCTGCGTGCCAAGGAAGAAACCCAGACCCATGGATATGAAGTTGAGGGAGCCGGTGCCAACGGGCATCTTGTATATGCCGGTCCAGAGTCGGGGGAATGTACTCAACATGAGGTACATGAGGCCGTATAGATATGCCATGTAAATTGCGAGCACTATGATAATGGGCTGTGTGCCGATGAGCCTGAAGGGGCGTTCCATGGCTTGCTTCAAAATCTTGAACAACGTCTTGTCAGGATCCTCATACTCTGTGCGTAGCTCCTGGTTTCCGTTTTCTTCTCGGAGTTTGTCTCTTTTCCGTTCGAGGAGCTTTGGCGCATATGTCTCTTGGAGATAGAAGAAACCGAATGCCTGTACCACGCACGTGAATATAGAGGTGGCCCAGAAGCACCATCGCCAGTCTTCGCCGACAATGAAACCTCCTGCAATGGGGCCGATGGCGGGACCAAGTAACGCTTTCTGGTCAGCACAGATAACCAGGACCAGACGGATAACTTACGAGCCAAGCTGTAAATGCTGATCGCTCTTCCTCTCTGCTCCGGGTAGAAGCAGTCACTGAGGACACCCTGAACATTCGTGAGCGACATTCGGCAAGAAGAGTTCAGCAACTCACTCCACCTATAGCTAGCGGCGCGCTGCCGCCAAGGCCACTGAGAAATCGGAATATTAGCAACTGGGTTGAGGTTTGCGCAAAGCCACATGACAAGTTCCATACAAGGTAGAAGAGATTACTCTACAAACTGTCAGTGTTGACCTCCCAATTATGTCTAGTAGGGTGGGACATTTACCAATTGTAGGACAATAACACGCCCGTAGACCTCTGACAGAGGCCCAAGAAACAGAGGACCGATGGCATATGCAAGAACAAAGATAGAGAGCGTGAGTTGTGCTTGGACCACCTGCGTGATTCCAAGTTCCTCGCTGATGGAACCGGGCCCCTGGAGAGCAGGTGAAATCATCGAGGAGCTAACGGGAGAGATAAAGGTGAACGACGACACAATGAATGTCGCAGCCCATTTACGTTTCATAGACCAATTCTTTGGGTTGGCTGGATCTTCTGGTGAGTCCCATGTGACCTAGGGCATTTTACGTCAGTAAGGTGACGAAAATAAGATTCGAAGACTTTACCAGGTTTGGATTCTTAACTGAACGCGACGATTTCTTCTTCTCTAACTTAGGAGGTGGTGCTTCAGCGTCCTCGTCATCTGGCTTGCCGCCTTTGATGGCTTCCAGGGTTACCTCGCCGTCATCTCCGGTTGACTCCTCGGCTTTCTCAACGTCTTCAGTGATTGAGTCGCTGTCACCAAGTGCTCCTCCTCCAGCTTGACTTCTTTGCGAACGTGATAGGCGAAGCGAACACTCATCAAAGTCACCGTCGTCGTCACGGTAGTAGACGGAGTTATCATCTGGAAATTGGGACGATAGAACGCGATTGAGACCAGGTGCGCTACCAGGCCGACTGGGCCGGGATCGAGTACTAGACGGTCGCGAAGTGGTCGTCCGGGGTTTTCGTACGTCTGCCATAGAAAAGAATGCGTGCAAAAATGATCGGCTCAAGGCAAATAAACGAAAGCACCGACGTGAGGCCGCAAGCAAAAAAGCGTCATGCTACGCCAAAGGAAAGGATATCTCTCTGAGAGATGATTATTGCCCTGCCTTATTTCCGATGACAACAATCGATGACGTTGATCCATGGATGCGACCGAGGGTCGGGAGCAGCGGCTACGCTAGTCTCTTTTGAGCTGCTCGACCTCACAATGCTCCAAGCTTCAAAGCTGCGAACATTTCGAACTCTGAATGACAGGTAGACCGTTCATCCGGTGTTCATGATAGGTGTACGTTGCTGAGCTCGCAGCCCCCACGGCTGTAAGCATGTACAAGCCTATTCACCAGGAACACTGGATCAACCGAGGCGTGAAGGTGATTGTATGTTCAGGTAAGCAAAAGCTTTATGCACCACCGCTCGTAAGCATTCAAACTTCGTGCACGTAGATTCAAGGTCACAGATCTGTGCGGCGTGGATAGTGGGTGAGATGGCTCCCGCTCCTCAATGCGCCTATTTGTCTCTGGACATGCTATCCTGTAGCTCTTTGCGGGCAATGGCATCGTAGGTGATCGTTCATTCTCCCATGTATTGTTGCATCTCCTTCGTCTCATTCCTTTTCAATGTCGATAGTCACATGCCCCTCTGTCTCTCCCCCCTCCCTGATTCGCATATTCTCCACCAATAGACCCTTCATCTCTCTACACTCTCAGATCTTCTTCTCCTCTTTCTTTTTTGTCTGTTCAGATCAACACATGTCTAGGCGCTGGTGTTGTCTCACCGCTCAGGTCTGCGCGTATGCCCTTCTTCTGATATGTTCACCGTCTGCGGCTATAGCGTATCCCGAAGGGTTCTCATGTGGTACTTTCCGATCTTCACCGTCACAAGCCCTTTCGCCCTTCTTGTCCCGAATTCTCTTTCACCCCATCTTCACCGCAGCGCGGGCTGTGCACGTCCCATGGCGGCTCTTTCCACCTCGTCGTTTCCCGAAGTTCCCCCACCTGCAACTATAAGTAAACAACCACCTCGCGCCTGCCACTCTCCTCACCGTCCCTCAACCTCCCTCTACCTCTCTCTTCCTATCACTCCTTTCTCCCACTCCGTCCAGCTTCGTTCGCACCGCACCTCTGCAGCAACGGACACTGTCACTCGCTGCTCGCACCTGCACCGTCGCTAGTGTTACGCTCCCATTCAGCGAAATGGGTGAGTTCGGTGTTACCTACTCCACCGCCGACGCCGTTGAGGCCACCAATGGCGCTGCTACCAATGGCGCTGCCACGAATGGTGACGCTGAGGAACTCAAGAAGCAAGAGCTGGAGAAGAACCTCATCATGATGCGCGAGAAAGGCTGGAACGACCCGATGCCTTACAACTACGAGGCGGGCGGCATAATCACAGAACCCAGTGGTGACCAGTCAGCTGAACCGGCTTGGCTCTGCAACGCCGTCGTCTACCAGTTTGACGATGAATATGGTGAGGTGGGCCCTCCTGATAAGGAGCTGGAGGCGGTCTTGTTTCAAGGAGAGCACATTGCACGCGCTGGGACCCGTATCCAGGTACTTGAGGGGTTTGATGTTGTCGTCACGGGCGAAAAAGTCAACCCTGTCCGCTCGGTAAGTTTGCTGTATGCTGGAGGTAATCTGTCTGCTGACATCAACAAAGTTCGAAGATGCAGGCATGCATCCAACCATGCTCGAAAACGTCAAGCTTTGCGGCTATCACGCCCCTACGCCGATTCAGTCGTACACCATACCCGCAGTCCTGACGGGCCACGATGTGGTTGGTATCGCACAAACAGGTGAGTGTCTCCATATCCTATCGAATATGATACTGATGTGTCTAGGCTCTGGCAAAACCGCAGCCTACTTGATCCCTATCCTGTCCAAGCTGATGGGCAAGGCACGCATACTTGCCGCCCCGCGTCCCAATCCTGCTCGTTACAATCGTGCCACAGATGCCGTGCGCGCTGAGCCGCTTGTGCTTGTCGTGTGCCCCACACGGGAGTTGGCGTGCCAGATATTCGACGAGGCCCGTCGGTTGTGCTACCGCACAATGCTGCGGCCCTGCGTTATCTACGGTGGAGCGCCTCGGAAAAACCAATGTGAGCAGCTGGAGATGGGATGCGATGTTCTCATCGCCACGCCCGGACGATTGATGGACTTGATGTCCGATGCAAATCTGCTATCGTTCAATCGCCTGAAGTATGTTCATTGAAAGATACTGCGTTCGTCTTGTACTAACAGTCGAAGGTTTACGATCATTGACGAAGCCGATGAGCTACTTTCCGAAGGATGGGAGCAAGTTATGGAGCGGCTTTTCTCAGGCCCTGGTAAGTAGCAAGCATTGAGGTTTCCAAACCATGTTACTAAACAGCTTAGACATGAACGCGGATGATGACCACACCTATCTGATGTTTTCCGCTACATTCCCGAAATCCGCACGCAAACTTGCTCGCGATTACATGGAGGAGGGCCTCGTCAAAATCAAGATCGGGCGTGTCGGGAGCACACATGAGAACATAAAGCAGGACATCGTCTACGTCGAACAGTCCGCCAAAGATCAAGCCCTTTACGATCTCATCATGTCAGGCCCTCCGCAACGCACGCTCGTGTTCGTGAACACCAAGTTTACATGTGATCGCGTCGACGATTTTCTGTATAACAAGGGAATGCCGACAACATCGATTCATTCTGACCGCACCCAGCGCGAGCGTGAAGACGCACTGTAGGTAACACCGCCAGCAGCGCTATGTTTTGGCTTTACTGACTCTCTGCAGCCGTGCCTTCAAGTTCGGCAAAACACCTGTCCTCGTGGCAACTGGTGTTACTGCTCGCGGTCTTGACGTGGCGAATATCAAACATGTCATCAATTACGACCTGCCGTCGAACATGCATGGGGGCATCACTGAATATGTTCATCGTATTGGACGCACCGCTCGTATTGGCAACGAAGGTTTGGCTACCTCATTCTACAATGACAGGAACGAGGATATTGCTCCCGACCTAGTCAAGCTGCTTATCGAGTCTAAGCAGGAGGTGCCTGACTTCCTGGAGTCGTTCAAGCCTGCGGAAGGCACGACCATTGAATGGCATGATGGGACCGATGATGAGTCCGACGATGGTGCGCCTGCCTTTGGTGGTTTCGGAGACGGCGGGTTTGGCGACGCTGCTTCCAACGGCGATGGTGGTTTCGGCGCAGACTCCGGTGCCGCTTCTGGCTTGCAGGCTGATGCGGGCTTTGCTGCTGACACGGACGACAAGGTGGCCAACTGGTAACACAATCTTTTGGAGAATCTGGAAGCGTGACACCTTGTGTCATCAGGATTTCGCAAAGGTATCTGGTATGTGATCAAAAGTCATTTCGTCAGGCTTCAAGGTGTATCGGGTTTTAGCAATGTGAATGGGACGCTCTCGCCTGTGCGTTCGACACAGGCGATGGGGCGATAAGACCATAGTCTACTTAATATGCCAGAGCTGCTTCAGATGTATCAGCGAAGCTACTTGCTGCGCTCTATGTGATGCTGTTCTCGTAATAGTTGCCATAACCCGCACTGCCCTCGCCGGTTCGAGAAGGCTAGCGCAGAAGTCAGTCAGAATTTCTTGATTGTGCCCCGACCAAGATACGTTTGGATGTCTGGATGTGCGGCAGTGTTGTGCATGAACCCATGCCGGCCCTCATACAACATGGAGGCATCTTCACTCTGTCAGTCCTACTTGGATAATTCAACGGAGGATTGATAAACTTTTCAATTGATAGCCCGCCCCCCAGCAAGCCATAACCTCCCATCCCATATCCATGTTACTTCATCAGGAAAAGGCAATCCCAGGGAAAACTATCAGCAATACAACTACACACCCGCACTTTCGCTTCTTCCCGGGGAAACATCCCCCTCCCTCAGTCGCGCCGATGCCTTTTCCGCGAACGGTTACCACTGCCGTTACTATGGCCATTCGTATAGCCATCACCATTGGTATAGCCATTACCATTGACATCGACATCGCCATTAACCTTGCTATGGCCATTGCCGTTGACATAGGCATCGTCAAAAGTATCAAAGTTCTACTTTGTCTTCAATTTCTTCTTGGGCCGCTCCACCATCTTCTTCTCCGGCTCCTCCTCATCAGGACTCTCATCGCCATCGGCATCCGCATCCTGCATCTCGGCATCGCTGTCGGAGCCACTGCTCTGATGATCCTCGTCGTACTCTTCGGCGACATCGGATTCGGATTCCGCCTGGAAGTCCTCGTCGATGGATTCGTCGTCCTCGTCGGCACTACCGCGAGGTAGAACTTCTTCGTCGCTGGATTCTAGGCCCTCGTCTTGCAGGGCGGCGGCGAGGAGGGCGCTGGACTGGTGGGTTGTTAGTGGGAGGGAGGAGGAAAGTGGAGGGTGGGAATGTACCTCGTCGGCCATTTCATTCTTAGTTTTGATGCCCTTTGCGCGGAAGAAGTTTTCGAGGGGCTGTTGTTCTTCGCTGTAGGGGATTAGCGAGGTGGTTCGACTTGCATGAGGGGTGGATCATACCGGTTGATGTTGCTGAACTGGTGCTCTCCCAGGCCGCTCTTCATCGTGAAAGTGATGTCGAACGTCCTGCTAGCTGCCATGGCGCCGCCCACACGAGACATAGTGACGGAAGCGATGTTCTCCATGTTGATATAGGTCGCGGGCTTGGGCACAAACATGAACGCCTTGTCCAAGCAGAACAGGTGTCCTTCGTTGGCTTTGATGGAGCACTTGACGCCGGACTGCTCGTGGTGACTTATAAAGTCCCGCGATGGTCTGATGATACGCTTTCCAGATAGTCCTTTGAAGATATCGGATACGACCATAGCGATAGGTGCTTCGTAGTGCGACTGTAGCCTGTCTTTGTACTTGTCTTCCAGAAGCTCTTCCTTCATGTTCAGATCCAGGTTCACCTCCTCGTCTCTCTTAAACTGCATTACGAGGAAGGGGTACCGCGTCTGACCTTGACGCAAGGGAGGATCGAGACCGATTGTGATGAGTGTGTGAACGTCGTCCGGCTTGGGTAGCACCATGAATTTCTTGACATGGTCGAACTGGATCTTGTAGTCGTATGTCTTGCCACGTAACCTGAAGGAGTTCTCGTACATGTCGATGTCGAAACGGCCTCTGCTTCTGTGTTAACCATACGCCTATGATTCGTGACAGTGATAGAGACGAACCTGGGTGTAAGGTGCAATATGTCCAGGAACGTAGCGAAGGTATCGCCAGCAACCTCGCCGATCTCAGCCTTCTCGATCAGGGTCTCGTAGAACAACTGGGCGGCGTTCTGCTCCTCAGCGTCTTCGGCGTCCGACCCTTCCTCTCCGTTTTCTTTCTTCTCCACCTTGTGTGCCGTGCCCGGGATATAGAACCGCATCTCGACGAGCTGATCCTTCGCACCAGCCGACTTCTTGCCTCGCCCGCGCGCACCACCTAGCTGTGCGTCCGCATCGCCGTTGGTAGCTCCGTCCGTAATTGAGAAGTCGACAGCCACCTCGTTTTTGCCAGCCAAGTTCGTGTTGGATATCTCGGTGTACGGAACCTCGAACGCCGGCCGGTTCGCAACATTGAACTGCAACTCCGCCTTGCCGAATTCGGCCTTGCCCCAATTCCAGCCTCGCAGTGCATGCTCCCTGTTATCGAGCGTGACATGATACCAGACTTTGAAGAGCTTCGCTATCCGGTCATACTCCTGTAGAATGTCAGCATTGCCCTAAGATGTCCCAGACTTGCTATCGCCGGCTCTATTTCTGGATCAAACAACCACCTACCTCGTGCATAAAGCCATCCAACTGAATCACACCCTCACTCCGCGACACAATCTTGATCTCATAGCCTTTCGCAGCGCGGCTCCACTGCGCCTGTAGTATCTCCGCCTTATCAAGGGTAAAGGTATCTTGGCCGCCGACGGGCTTCCAGCCCCAGCCAGACTCTGCGAATCGTGTGACGCCGGCCTTTTTGGAGAGGTTGAGATATATGTCGTGGAAGGTCTCCCTGGAAAAGTCAGACATCATGCCGAGTGTAGAGATGAGGAAGGAGGGCAGACGAACATGTTGAGCCTGGAAGTATTGCGTCAAAGGCGGTGTTTCTGTTGGGAGGTGAATGGCGAGGCAACACTACAAACAGCAGAAAGCTGTGGCGGGTGCGTAAGTGATGGCCAGTCGCGTCCAGGGTGGGACTTGGCGCGTTTGGTGTGGCTGGTGTGTGGCTTGCCTGCTGTCTCCAAACCTCATTCGGCATCAGGTCCCGCACGACAGCAAGATTCGAGATGTGAAAGATCAGTTGTTATGGGTCTGGATTGGAAACATGTATTCTTGAGTTACATTTCTACCGTTTCGCAGGCGCTGGCTTACTCACATCCCGGCTCAGCTGCCTCCGGCTCTAGTACTGATTTCGCATCGCTCAGTTGATATTGGGATACCTTAGTCAACTTAGTCAAATCCATGGTAAGACCGGTATATGCGACTAACCATGGATAACAGCCTGTCTCTGGAGTCATCCAAACCATCGAATGCTCACCCGTAAAAGCCCTTCAAGTCCCTACTGACGACTGATCCACTCATGCAGCGGTACAGAAGCAAGACCCACATTTGGAGTCGTGTTCACCAGAAGCCGGAGGCATTCACGGATGGAACCGCGACGGAGCTTCGCAATTGACCCTGCTGTCCTCTGTCACCTTCACCTCGGTGTCGCCTTCCCTCTTGACGTTGTACCAAATCAATTCAAAGTCCCTCCCCTTTTGACGCTGCGATTTGGGTGGCTTCATGTTGAGGATTCCCAATACCTTCAAGCCTGGCATAAGCTTCAAAAGATAGTCTGGCTCCGCCTCGTCGTAGAGTAATGAGTATTTGATCAAGTTTCGCTGCCAGGTTCGCATCTTCTTGTCGAAATGAAAGTAATTGAACATGTGATTTCGATCGTGGAATTTCCACATGGTGCCTCCAAGAAAAATGAGCTTGCTTGTTTCCTGGTACAGCTGCCGGCATACACCGTTTAACAAAATGTCTCGGGCCCTAAGGTCAAGCGGCGCGCTGTCTACTTCATCACGCCCCATCTGGATGCGGTATTTGAAGATCGAGTGAACGATATGCGCCTCCTCTTTCTGCTCGTGCTTATAGCTGATGTAGTTGATTTCGATGGCCTGGCATTTGTACAGATGTTTGTAGATACGACCGCGGACTCTTTTTGGCAATCTCAGGAACGGTGACTGCTGTTGGTTCCATAGCCATGACGTTGATCTGTTCTGTCATCAGTAGGGATTGAGACACAATCAGAAACCTAATGACGTACATTTCATTCCGACCTTCTTCTGTAGCGATAGGGCGGCCGCTTATGTATGCGCTGGGCGGTCCAGGTAAGTCTTCAATTGGAGTAAAAGGGTCTTCTGCTGGTTTTGCTGCCATTTGATAGCACTGTAAGATTTGCAACGATGTAGGCTCAGAAGCTGCGGTGTCGAATCCCGGTTGCTGAGGTCGCAGACTTCTGACTGTAGGCAGGCTCGTTTCCTGAGGGCATGCAGCAAGCGCGATCGGCGTCGTTTCCAACAAACCCTCGGGGATGGCGACACGCTGCAAACGCGCTTGCTTTTTGATCGGTGGCCCAGCGCGATGCTCGGCTAGAAACCGATTGAAGCTGTTCCAGTTGCCATGGATGGAATGGTTCGGACGAGGCAGAGAGTCGTTCCTGAGAATTCTCATACGGGCGCTGTCCAAGACAGTGGACGGCCGGGGGTACATCTCCGTGTTCGGAGTCTCATTCTTTGATGAGAGAGGCGCTGAGTTCTTGTTTTCCTCTTCCGAGTCGGATGACTCCAGAGTGTATGATCTTAACTGGTTATCCAGTTCGTGCATGCGTGGCCGGACGCGCCTGCTATCGATGTAGTGAGTTGACTCCACATGTTCGTTCGGCAGAATATCCCCTAGCGGGTCCTCTTCGTTGTCTGAGCTTGGTTTCATGATCGTCATGTTGCGCCTTGAGTAGGTTCGCTTCTGTGGCATATCCGAAGAAGACGAGTGTAGGCTCCGACGTAAAAGAAACGAGAAGTCGAAGTTCAAAAAAAGTGTGAAGAGCCTAGCTGCACTTGTGCAGCTTTCCCGAAGTGGGGGAGTTGAGCTGCTCGAGGCGTGAATGCCAAGATTGGCTGGTGGGTGAAAGTCGGCCCCAAGGAAAGTACCACACACACAAGGAACGACCCGGGGCCGGAAAAACATCAGACATCACAAGCTACTCTGCTGTACTAATTCTCCCCCTCTATAACCCCTGCCATCTCATGCCAGAGTTCTAATGACATGCTCTCCATTGTCGACCGATATCACGCCCTCTTCGACCATTTGCTGCAGCACCCTCATAATTTCCTCGGTCTTCGCCTTCCACTCCGGACTAACCTGAACGTTGCCATTGAGAGCCTGTTTCAGAATTTCGGCCACTATGGCCTTTGCATCTGCGATCTTGCGTGTTGCAGCAGCGCCGGCTCGATCCGCGTAACTTCTGGACCCCCTATAGAACACCCCTGCATTGGAAACGAGGACCGCCTTGCTCTTTGCCCACGTTGAATTCGCGGCTTCAAGAAGGGAGATGTGGAATCTCGAGAGATCAATGTCGCCACGGACAGAGAATATATTGGCGAGTTGGCTTGCCGTGAGAGCGCTTGCGTTGGGGGCACTGGAAAGCTTGGTGAGAATCGTTTGCGCATGAGTGAGCGCTGTCCACTGAGCTTCGAGATCTTCGGATGAGGGTGGCGATGTGCTGGACTGCTGACGATCTGAGATGGCGGAAGCCATGGAGAAGAGTGCATCGGCGTATGCTGATAAAGCATCGACTTGTGTGGGGTCTAGCGTTGCGCTTTCAATAGCACCGGACGTTAGTGGTGCGTAGAGCTGCTCGACCTTGGTCGCATAATCCATGGTCGTGCTTTGTGCAGCTCTATATCTGCCTTCACAGATAGCTGCCTGGAAATTGGCGGCTGCGAGAAGCGCATCCTGCTCCGGGGTGGACTGTCGCTCTGGAGCGGCGGCAGTGAGAGAAAGTTGTGGGCCAGATTGTGGCTCTTCGACGTGCACAGGGCGAGGAAAGCTTTGCGCTTGCTTGATGAAGGCCGGGATCTTGGTCTCAATCGTATCGAGTCCGCTCTCCACATGCATCTGTAATGTAGGCAGCTCTGACGGGTCACACGCACTGAGAAGTGTTGTTAGAGTACCGAGTTGGGCTGTGCATGTTTCCTGAAAGAGGTGAGCTATGTCATCTGGATTTGCACGACAGTCTACTTACTAGGAGCGAGTCAGGGGTGATGGGTTCTACTACTGTAGCCCATTCTACAGGTCCATCAGTTGTGGAGGAAGAGGATTCCACGTCCTGACTCTCAGCAACCGGGGGTGGTGGAGCCCGTTGGGGCTCAGGCTCGATATTCTGCGATGCAGTGACCTCTGCAATGGCTGCTTGGGTTTGGTCATATTCATCCTGCTGCCGAGCGAGGCACTTCGTGAAAATGCTGACGGCTTCTTCCAGCATGCCCTTTGCAGAAGTCTTGCCCTCAGGCCCTCTCTCTATAAGAGCCTCAGACAGAGACGTCAGGACTTGAGCGGTGTTGAATTGTACATCAAGGTTGTCCTTGTCCAGGGCGACTGCCGCTCGATGTGACTGGAGTGCTTCCTGCAAAAGGCCAATGGGGTCACTGAGAATAGCCGCAATTCTTTCGTCTTGTATCATGTTATACTCCAGGTTCGCCCTAGCAGTCCACAATTAGAGCTGGAGGGTTGTAACTGAGGAAAAAATCACGTGACGTACTTGTTGTACGCAAGATCAAAGGACTTTGGATATCTCTGAAGGCCTGCGTTGTACATGTCGATGGCGCGGTTGTAGAAGCGTGTGGCCTTTGCGGCGTCTCCGGCTCGCCACTTGCCTGCACTCTGCTCAAAGTCGTCGGCAGCCTCCAAAAAGTCATTTTCCGACTGTGGCTCTTGTGCCTGCGTGGGTTAGCTGACATTCAACTTGTGCATTGCATGCTGACTTTTGCTTTTGGCTTTGGGTTCGGTCTCAGGAAGTCCTTGCGCTTTGGAGGCATGGCTTCGTATCGATTGTTCGAGTTTGGAGGGTCGGGTTTGTCTGGCGATGAGGTCAGCGGGGACGGTTAGCCCTGGTCCACTTTCTTCCTCGCCGTTAGCTTTCAACGGCTCCTCACTTCCACACATCTCACGAAGGTCGCCGTCAGCACCATTCCATATCTCGTTTCGCGATGGGAGAGGCCTTTCAAGATTGCATCTTAGAGTATCACATTATCACGGGAAAGTATCCGCCAACCTTTCTTACAGCTTGGTCGTGTCGAAGTCTGCCCACCAACGGGATTTGTCGCTCAGTCTCCCCTTCGCGTCGAACTTCACGCCCTCCTCTGCAAGCAGTCGCAGCTTTGACTCCTGGTTCTGTCCGCTCAGCACCTTTTCCCAGTCTCCCTTGAAGCCGCCGATGAACTGTGAACCGTCAGCGACGCGTGGCGGATCAGGACGCGCATGCAACGTACACCGGTACTCGCAATGCAGCGGTGGCAGGGAACCTCTGGGGCGAACGGATTGCTGCGTAGGGCGCCTCCGACAGCGCGTGGCGAAGATTTGAGTGCTTTGGCCAGAGCCCCATACGACGTGATGCGGCCCTCCGGTATCTGCTGGAGGAGCGTGTAGACGCGCGCTTGAAACTCGGTCACCGTGTTCGACATGTGCATTTCGCGAAACAAGGGAGCAGAGATAATGGAAGTGGGCACGAATCTGCCGCTTTAACGGCCTTGGAGCGTTATGAACGCGGTATCACGAGGATGCTCTCGAAGTAGCCATTCACGCCCGAGCGTTGTGGAGTGGTCTGTGCGTTGCATAAATCATCCCGAGGTCGTCGACATCAACCTTCCCACGACAACACCGAAGACATCCCCGCCTGCAGCATGGAGAAAGAGGGTAATTGCACAGCGCTGTGCCTCCCTGATAACCTACACATGGTTCGGGTGGGCACGCACCGCTGCTCCTTCATCGGCACCTCCCTCGTCCCCATACTTGCCGTCGTCATGGACGTGCTTTCTCCCCTCCTCGACCGGCGAGCTGTGCTTTCCGTCCCCTTTGTTTCGTGTCTGTTATAAGCTGCTCCTCTACCCTTCACAGACCCTCCCTCTTCCACTCACCTTCGACCCGGACACAGAGCGCCGGCCAGGGCAGAAGCATCTCATTGCCGTTCTCTTCGTCTCACAGTGGCCTCCTTCACCCACAACTATTGTCCAGCCCTTTTCGCTCCAGGGTCTGGCCGTCCACCATGAGGTCAGCCATTGTCATCGCTGCCTTTGCCGGCCTGGTGGCTGCCCAAGCCCGTTCATCCGTTGGCAAAGCTACACCTTCACCGTGAGTGCACTGAGCCATATCCTGCTTCCCTCGCTTATGCATCACATAGGTCAAATGCTAGGACCAACGGTGACGACCATTCAGACCCCCCCGACCACCACAAGGTCGCGTTGCCGGACCATTTCTTCGCACGCCACAGCTTCTACACACCGTTCGACAGAACCGCCTCTGTCGTCCTCATTCCGCCCAAGTCTGACATGATTGTGGACAATACCGACGATTATGAGGAACGCCGTCGAGGCTTAGCCCAAGATCCTGCGGAAGCCTACCATGACATCGACATCGCTCGCTTGCTGGTTATGACTGGAGACGGTCACGTTGTCGTTCCTTGGACCGAATTCGACCTCAACGAGTCCATCATCGAAAAGACGTTTCCGCTGGAACGATTCCCGCCGCAGGAGGAGGCATACGAACTGAGCCTCTTCACCCAGGATCTTGATGGCAAGCCCCTTTTCAGACATCGTGCTAGCTTGCGAATGATTTCGGGCGAGGAGTCTCGCGGCTTAGCTGTTTGGGATCGCTTGCGGCGTTCCTTCGACGCTCCTGGCAGTCCTGATAGCTCCAAGGCTGCGCAAAGCGACAACGTTTCCTCACTGAAGTCCATCCCTACCGCTACCGCCCCCCTGGCCCAGGCACAAGCTTGGGAAAATCCGGACAACAACATCAGACCACCAGTCGACGTGGATAACGATGGCTTCCTCCCCGCCGAGTGGTGGCGGGAAGTCCTGCCGTCCACCATCCTCCACACCACCTGGGATCATGTACAGAAGACCTGGAAGGACGGCGACTTGACCAATTGGATCGAAGACATCAAGATCCAAGGCTTCAATACCCTTCAACCCGGCAACGACTCGAGCAACTCGACGGTACCCTTCGATGCCGATTTGAGATATCATGTGACAAAAGCAGCGGACGGCAAGATCGTCTACGTTCTGTACGAGGTCGATTTCAACAGCGACGGGCTTTCTTTCAAAAAATACTGGTCTGAAAACAACTTGCCTGCATCTGCCTCGTATAACCCCTCGTCCGCGGCTGCAAAACATCTCAGCACAAGCACCTTGACCAGCACGACGCTCATTCCGACCCCGACCACCGTTTCGCTGATTGTGGGTCCAGGCCCGGTCACAACGACAACCGTACGTCCCCGCAGAGCTCGTCGGCAAGATGTGCCAGCCCCAACTCCCACCGATGTGCCTGGCGACGGTATGTCTGGCATGGACAGTGTCACTTTCATTCCTCAGGGGAAGAAAGATCAGATCGCATGGGATGCCGCGGATACCCTGAGACGCATTCTGGATGACTACTTTTCTCCTGATGGCCTTACTGCGCAGAACGACTCCGTCAAGTCACAGGTTGCGTGGCAGGGCACCCAGACTCTGAGGCATGTGGTCGATGCGTACTTCGCAGAGGACGCTCCCGCTCTATCCGCTTCGTCCCCAGAGGCCCCGTCCCCAGAGGTCCAACGTCGGTCACCGCCCTCCGCCGATGCTTATGCGTCCATGATCGTTGAAGAAGACGCCAAACTCGTGAACGCCATGGCGGAAGCCATGGCCTCCATCTTCCCAGATCCCCGAGCCAACGTTACCCAAGCCCAAGGCTCTGGAAGACGTGTTATTAGCCCCACACCTCAGGATAAGGTAGACGTGGTGATGCACTTCCAACACCACCTGCTCAACGCGCTGCACGAGGATGATGATGCGCTCCGACGTGCGCTCCGCGAGAAGTACATGAAGGCATCGGCTGATGCCAGTCCAGAGGACTGGATACGGGAAATTATGGACCAAGTACACCGAGATGTCTTGATGGCCTTTGAGTACAAAGTCCGCACCTCAGTGGCCAAATGGTTTGGCCTCGATCCCGTGCAGGTTGCAATGACTCTGCAGTCGGCCATCCTAGCACCATCTGCGGCGGCTGGCAGTGCATCTCAGCGTTTTCACAGGGCAGGGAGTAAGTCAAGCGCATCATTGTGGTCTCTTTGGTGATGAGATGCTGACTATGCCATAGTAGCCTACATGCCACCCCGCGGCTCGGTTCCTGATTCGGACGTCTCCAGCGAGGATTCAGATGAGGAACCCATCACCTCTGATCCTCAGGCTGAAACCACAACGACCGCCGAAAGCACCGCCACGATTCAGGACGGGCCCGTCGAGAGCGTTTCTCCAACTGACCCGGAAACCACAAAGACGGCCGAAAGCACTGCTACGATTCAGGACGGGCCCGTCGAGAGCGTTTCTCTAACTGACTTGGAGACCACAAAGACGGCCGAAAGCACTGCCACGACCCAGGACCGGCCCGTCGAGAGCGTTTCTCCAACTGCTTCCGAAAGCGAAGTCATCGACATCGTAGGACACACAACGGCAGCATCTTCGCCAGGCGCTGACGTATCCACCGTCTCTGAGCCTGCTTCTACGTCCAGCAATGATATCGTGGTCTCCGTCGTGATCTCGAGTCAACTGTCAACCCCCATGGTGCTCGAAGTCGTGCAAACCGAGGACACTCAGTCGGAGACATCCGAGCCGTTTGTCGGCACACCCACGGAAACGGATGATCCTATCATGGCTCAGGACCCGCTGACGATGACCATCGAGCTTCCAGCCTTCCCATCTTTAACTTTGACAGCTCCTCCATTTCCGTTGACCGTTGTCACACACGAGCCAGCTCCGATTGTAAAGACCTCGTCGATCATTGTTGTATCTGGCCTTACTACGACGACTAAATATCCGAAGCCCCCGTCGTATGGGCGACCATGGACCTCTGTCATTTCCCAAGTACTTGTAAGCACCAATCCAGCAGGGTCGCCCGTTACAGTGGTGTCCGCAACCACACGCATCACAACGGTTCCTATTGGCAACGCTCCAATCATGGGCCAGGTTGATGACGGTACTCTCGCACTCACTGTAGCTCCGACTGATACCGAGTCGCATCTGACGGACCAGCTGTTGGATCCTACTGCAACCGATATTACCGTCACGGATCCTTACGAACTGTCTTCCCTTACTGAGCCTGTGCCAGTCGGCACGCCTGTGAGCGAGATCAGCTTGTGGGATCCCTCCGCACAGACTTCGTATACCGTGTCAGTACCTCTGGAGGACGACCCGAAGCCAACCTTTACCGGTGAGCTAAGTCTCCCGCTCGGTCCACTGGAGAGCACCACCGTCATTCTGGACATTCCGGTAGTGACCACGGAGGCGGCAGATGGCAGCAAAATCACCCAGAACCTCCCCGATGTCACTCTGGAGTGGTCTCAAGGCATCTCTGTGACGGATGAGCCAACCCTTTCGATTGCTGTGACGGACATCTCCGTGCCCGAGGAAACCAGTCAAGGAGATCAAGCCTGTGAGCAAGCACCCCTTCCCGCCTCTCCCTTGAACCATTTGAACAAGCCCGTTCAAGCCGGTGCTGACTGGCAGGACGAGATGTACGCCAACCTGGACAAGGACGTCATGGACGCCTTCATCATCAACAATAGAGTCGACCTGGACACGCAGAACAGGCTCGCCGCCATGGCGGCCGCCCGAAAGGTCAAGGGCCATACTCGTCGGAGCTTGCAGGCGGTTCTGGAAGATTTTGCTGCCTGTGCGGCTGACGAGAACTGCGATGTTGAAGAGCACGATTTCTTGTCGGGTTATTGAGCGTTTTTTTCCAATGACGGCATTGTCGAAGCGCATGAGGTTTGAGACTGATGGGGGCGACGTGGGATGGACGCCACTATTCTGCTTTCTGAGTTGTTTTTCTTCACTGCTGGCATTCTTAGCTTCTGTTCCCTTGTTTTGCTTGCTTCTTTGTTTGAGTTGGCTTCGCGGTGGATAACTTTGACCTAGAAATTATTGACCTCTTGCTGCTTTTTATTGTTCGGTATTCTCCTTGGGGTGGCTTGGTACCTCCGTTATCTTGTAGACTTAGTGATCCTTGCGAGACCGTTCTCATCTGTCAAGGTAGTTCCCGCCGATCAAGTCTTACATGACAATCACACAAAGATCTCGCCACACAGGTGCTATCTCTCGCAACATCACCGAAATTCGTTCCATGGAAGATCCTTATTATCGAATTTTTTTGGATATTATCATTCTTCGTCAAACTACTACTAACTTGGTATCTAGCAGCACTCACCGTGAACGTGCCACCGCTACAGCAGCTCTGGCTCGATGCGTCTCCTCACCCCAAACATGATGTCCAAAAGTGTTCACACCATTTCGAAACTCCTTCATTCTTCCAACATGACATGTGACAATGTTGTCTACGCAGGAGCTGTACATGCTTAACGCTTATTGCAGGTCACATCGCAGTGCAACAATAGATGCCGCGCTTCGAATACTAGTCTGCAGGCCGGCTTGAACAGGTACCGCTTCGCAAAGATATGCGGAAGTAGTGCTTCTTACCTCTTCCCAACAGGTTACGCTTTGTTTCCTCCATGATTTACGAGGTTTGAGTCTGTATATCTCTATTTTCTTCAGCTCAGTGCCCATCAGTCCCATCACTTGGTCTCTAACTTGTGGTTTCAGCATCAAAATAGCATGGAGACTTGGGCTATGGTCTTGGACATGACGGAGCGATCCCGAAAAGAAGCGCAATGTCGACTTCCTGGTTGCAGGAGCGTATATGTAGCAATTGTATGCGGAAAAGGGGCACCCAGCCGACGGAGCTCGTTATACGATGCTGATGAGAAGTACTGAGTCTGATGCGTGTGGGGGAAGTTTGAAGCGGATCCGCGCGGTTTGGTCGGCTCTATGCGTTTTGAAATGGGAAGAGATCCTAGGAGTATATCAGTATCGCCCCATCAAGCGGGGACCTCTCTGTCTATCTCCTGAAACCTTCCTGCACGCTGGGCTGATGTGGGAAAGCTAGGACGGAAGAAGCTGGATTGGCTGAGGAGTCGAGCGAGCCCGGCCTCTACAGCAAAGTCATGGAAGCTCGGCAGCTCATGATCTCGTTTATGTCGTCGCTATACGTGCGCGGAGGGTCTCTTCAGTGATGGGGAGGGATGTCCGGGTGTCTGCATTTCCCCAATCGAAGGATTGGTGTTGATCGTGCCGATATGGTGCGTGTGGTGGCAGAGCGAGTGGCGGCGCCGCCGCCGGCTGTAAACAGAGCGGCAGAACGCGCTCAGGCAAGCCAGAGCACAGAAAGGCTCAGCCCACCACTATGAGAAGAGTAAAAAAAGGAGCGAGAAGCTGACTCTACCCGCAGAGAATGCTCAGTTTGAAAACAAGCTGCAGTGATGCCTCTCGGAGTGTTCAGCAAGTGCGTGGCGTAGAGTGAGCGCGTGCCTGGGCCAAAAAAAAAAAGAGCCAAAAGGAAGGAAGGAGCACAGCGTGACTTGAACCAGGGGCAAAAAGAAGACGACACCAGGGCCGCCGAAAAGTGCAGGTGCAGAAATGGAGGGGTAACCACTTACCAACTGTGCCACACACCGTAGTGTGGGCGGTAGTGTAAGTAAAAAGTTAAACTTATATAGAACGATAGGCCTGGTTGCGAGCTGCAAAGGCCTCGGGGTATCGAACTGGAAGGTGGTGGGCGGCAGCCAGATGGCTGCGGCAGGCACGCGTGGCACGGTCCCTATTGACGGCGTGCCTTTTCCCAGTACACGATAACAGAGAACCATAGCCACGGCACTGTGCCACGAGAGCATTGCGATTGACCTTGTCCTCGATCTCGGGATCTCTCATTGTCTTCAACTCAATCCAGATGGGTGGGCTTCAACAGAGCGAGGCAACATCGGCGGATTGCGGACATTGCATGTAAGAGGCCCTCATAGCACAGCCTTCGACTTCATGCCGGCGTCCGGTAACCTATGTGTGAGCCAACACAAAGCTAACAGATGCAAGTCCAAGGCGGGAGCCATGTTCGCAAGGGACACCCGCTTGGACACTACCAGGCAAGGAGTACGAGTTGACGACAGGATCCACACATGCCGGCGAGATGACATTGCATACGCCTCCTTGATGTTGGCCAAGTCCTCCGGCATCGTGCGCCGATACCAATGTCCACAAAGAGAGTTTGAACGACGAGAGCAGTGGAGATAATGGTCCATGTGCACAAGGACTGTTGTACTGTGTCAGGGTGCGCCAGAAAGAGATAGTATTGGGGTTTACTGTCCAGGACGGTATGCACATCGATTTTTGGTCGGCTCCATATGTAGGTTATCAACGATGTCCAGGTTTCCAGGTTCCAGGCTTCCAGGGGTTCACACGTCCAGGGGTCCAGGTCCAATTCCGGAGTTTCCAGGGGTCCAAGGTTCCATAGTCCATGTGTCCAGGTGTCCAGATTCCAGGTTCCGGGTTCCAGATTCAAAGGTTTACAAATTGTCCCAATTTCCACAGACGACACGGCCTTCCCTTCCATGCCAAGATTCGGTATCATATGATGATCCTGATACTCCGATTTATTCGACGCTTGGCATGGGTTTCTGAGTGAGGCATGACCATATATCCGAAGCTATCTCTTTCCATGCGCTCAGGATGAATCCATATACAACTCGTGCTGTCAGCACTGGCGTCGGCCTTGGGGGTACCGTTTTCGTGGAACGCAGGTTTGTGCTACCGCGCAATCAGCAATCATGACAAGGTCAACACTTGTGAGTTGTGCTCATGGCTCGCATGACATGCTCGCTGCATTAAGAGGCCAGACGTCGACGAGCCCATATGCGCAATCGCTCTTCGTGGTTGCGTACGTCTGTTGATGCTTCTTATCGGCCGAGACGGGCGCTTTACCATCAAGCGTCAACTCCATCCACCTCATCTAGAGGTACCGAGTTCCGAGAGCAGAAGGCCGAACACCCTTCTCGATTATTTCCGTCCCGGAGACCGAATTCATGATGACAAGTCTGAGTCGCCGGACCACATGGTTGGCTAAGTGTGTCGCCTGTGCAATCAAAAACGACCACATCTTTACGCTTCAGGATCGTGTATCTGCCTTGGGAATTCGTTTCGAGTGCGTCGGATGCGAGGTGTACTTGGCCATCGACCTTTTCAACTACCGACGTTGTCTACCACCGGCGAAATGGCGAGACCGTCCTCTGCGCTGTATGCAACTCCTGTTGTCTTGAAGGGAGGCACCAAGACACCGAGCTGTGATGCAAGTCAGCCTGACTTGCACTCGAATGGATGCGGCATCGGTCAACTTACGTTCTTTCGGTGTAACAGAGCGTCAAGATGCTGTCATCTCTACAGCTCCATGCTGTTATGACTCTATATTGTCGTCGATTCGCAGCGTCACCGGCAATCCGACGATCTCCGCGTGCGCGATGATCATCGATGCAGCTCTTGCCACACTCATGCGCCAGGACGGCACATGGACGGTTGTCCGCGTCCACGGTCGTAAGCGTTGCATCGCACGTCAGCTCGTTATCCGAAACAGCATGGCAGCGACGCGTGTACATGTCGGGCTCGTCCGGTACTTCGTGTAGGGCGGTTGGCGTGGTGTTGTGGTGACTCCGCCGGCAGAAGGTGATGGCAACAACGTCGACGACGCCCACGAAGCCGACTTTGTGCAGCTCGATGCACTCCGCTGCGTCTTTGCGAGCCGGCGTGATGTCTCTCCGCATCGCGAATCTGCTGCCAAAGGCATGAGGAGACTGCGTGCTTCTGTAAGATGCGGTGGAGCAAGGGGCGTGGAGGCCTGCGTGACCGCTCCGTCCATGGTGAAGGTCGGGGAACAGATCACCGAGAACAAAATTCTCTCTGGGTAGCCCACGGTTATGCGACGAGAAGATTCGCACACGCTACGTACCTCTGAAAGAGCGCAAAGGGTGGTGCAGCTCCGCGCCTGTCGTTGTGGTGAGTGGAGGGGGTGGTTGCGGGAGAGAGGGAGGAGCTTTGTGCTCGGAATAAATGGCAAGGGGCTGAGGCGGCCTCCTGTGCTTTCCTACCCCTTCCGAAGGCGTCAGATACTCGCCATGATTTTTCAGCAGCTGCTGCAAGCTACGGCCGAGCCTACGGTTGCTGCAACAGCTTCTCCGCCTCCAAGATCTCGTCGCGTTGTTGAGGAGCGCGGGAGAGCTTTTCTCAAGGAAGCCCAATGGTGCCTTTGCGGACGGAGACGCAGCAAGCGAAGCCATCCCCGGCAGCAACCAGGAGGCGAAGCGACGTTGGATGCAGCCGTCAGCAAGGCAAAGACTCTCACCCCCGGGCCTGATACGATTCGTGAGGCGTAGAGCAAAACCCCTGCAGACGGGTCCTTCAAGCAGGCTGGCACGACAGTCTCGAGCTTTGCCGTCCGCTTTCCTGCCGATGTCCCTCGTCGAAGAGCTTCCTCTGCTGCCCGATCTCCATCGTAGTATGCGCTATTTGTTGTGCGTGAGGCTGCGTTGCGTCGTGTGGGCGTTGACCGATCCTGCGTGGATGGCTTCGCGCGGAAGGCCGGTGTCGACGGCGTCGTGAGGCCGGCGGGGAGGAGGACCAGCTCCACATTGCCCTTCTCGACAGCCCTGACGGCACAAAGTTTCAATGTCAAACGCCGTCTCAGGAGCTTATGGTCGTGGTGGCCGGCCTGGTGGGCGAGGGCGTGTGTGGTGTTGATGAGGCAGAGAGGCTACTGCCGGTGAAACCTCCAGGGCTGTATGGGTTCGACAGCCCTCGCAGCCCGCACGCCAAAGCAAACAGCGGGATGGCCTTGCAGCAGCCGCCTCCCAACAGCCCCTGAGATTGTGCCCTATCCGTATCCCAAATGCGTCGATACGCGCTTCCAGGAGGCAGAGCTGTTCTAGCTACCAGCTCGAGCAACCCAGCTTTTGCCGGGCGCGATGAATGCAGACCGCGACCGTGGGAGACCCTAGCAGCATCCTCGTGCAACCTTGCTCAAAGGCAGCGGGAACACAAGCCGTTTTGTCTTCGTATGCCCGCAAGTAACGAGCTCGGAGTTGTGGGCGAACAGCAGCTCCTTTACGACCGTGTGCAGCAACTCGCAATCGAGAAGGCGCATAAAGATGTCCTTGAAGCCGTGATTACGTTTTCGGGCTGGAGAAGCGCCTATGTCTTTTTCTTTTCCATGATTGCCGCAAAAGACAAGCCCAAAACAGGGGCTAAGCGCCTTGAATTTTCAAGCTGCACTGCTCATTTTGGCCTCAGAATGAGCACCAGCTCTGCCTATGAGATTCTTCTGCAGGCCAGCTCGGATGGAGCTCCGTTGCGTCGTGGCCAGTCACATTTTTTTTTTCTTTGAAAGCTGTGTCCACAGTTTGATCTTAGGGACGGGCGGCTGCGGTGCGGAAGACGTGGGCAGGCACATTGCCCTACTCCGTACCTTTCCATCCGAAGTGTTCCGAGTGCTCAACGCGCGTCAACACGCAACAAATGATGTATTTCTGAAGCGAATTGCAAAGACACAAGCTGTACAGGGCGATGGACGTCGGCATAAAGTTCGCTAAAAGCCTTGGAAAGGGGCTGGCGTCTTCCTGGCGTTATGCGAGGAGCTAGGACCACTCAGACGTCAAATGTAAATTCGCACACCTCACCACTTCCATCAACACGACCCCGTCGCCATACGAACTCACCAGCGTTTCGGAACTCTCAAAAGTCTAAAAAAAATACAGAGCAGGACATTGTTCAGTCTTTGAACTAGTCGAAACCTTTCCGAAAGACAATGTGGGAGATTCAGGAGCACAAATTCTCACCCTGTCGTGTCAACCCGAACCCCCAGACATATCGCGCCGGCGGCCAGATTGACGCGACTGCCATGCCAGAGATTACAGGATTTACAACTTCTGGAAACTCTTCGATTGCACGAAACTACGATCTTCACGCGGTTTCTTCACACAGCATCACGAGCAATGCAACACCTCACGTCGGCAAAACACAGCCTTCGACAATACCACAAAGAAGTGGATTTCTTGTCTTGTTGATGTTTGTATACATAAAACAGGCCGTTGATCCAACCCCCACCTGTTTCTCCTTCACCTGGGATCCAACGACCGATCTGGATTCGTTTGGGATCGCTATCGGATATCCATCGTTCGCATCGAGAAGACTGCATTGGATCCACTGTCGGCGTACCTCCATTTGACGTGCAGGCTGATCTAGCTTCGTTCGTTGTCGGTGGTTCCACAGGTCCATTCTTTGTGTTCAATTCCTCATTTCGGAATCACTGGTCCATTTTTTGACCATCGAAGGTTGGGCAACTCGGGCTTCGTCGTGAGGCTCGAAAATTGCGTCCATGAAGTGTCTGAGCAGGCTGTTGAAGTCGTGCTGTGCCACATTAGCCTTTGATGCCAGTACGGGGCCCGACTACTTACTGTGCGAGGTGTTCGCATCCGCCCTCTTGGGCACTCTCCGAAACAGTAAGAGTTGGCAATCCCGCTTCGGATGCACTTAATAGGGGTTTCCGCGACAGGCATTTTGGCAGCTTGGTATTCCACTGGCGCGCGCTGCAGCCCGTACCTCTCTGCTTGGCCACCCTTGAAAGGGTGTTACCGGGGAGCACGACGAGGACGTGCAGAGTAGGATTTTGCTCCCCAGATGTCAACCACTGGAACCGCCGACAAGCCATGGAAGGGCAAGACAGCAAAGGTTGAAGTGGTCGCAAGGTTGATGGTCAAGGACGTTGACATCAAAGGCGGAGCTTCGACGCTATTGTACGAATCATGAGGATGGCCACTCTGCTTCAGTCAGCGCAAACCGTTGTTCTTGAGCGGACTCACCTGGTTTCTACAACCATCTCCGCTGGCCGCTGCATGCTGCGTATGCCTACCTGCAAATGTGGGTCAGGTTGCTCTACCCGACGCGAAATCTCTCGCACGACGAGTTGCCATAAGACCTCTACGCTCACTCTAGGGCCCATCCAGGCGAACGAGCAATGAAAAGATGCTCGCCGCTCGAGACAAAGTCAAAACCCGGACAGTTTGTTCCTGAGACAAACCATGTCGAGAGATGTAGGCCTGTGAAAACACTGAGCTGCGAATGGTCTCACGCAGTCAGCTTACGCCAGGTCCAAGGCATCGGCCGCAGAAACTGCTTGCCAAACGCCCGCTGCTTCTATTCGGGTTTCTTATGTCAGGAAGTGAGCAATGGACGGTGCTCCCCGGTTCATAGATCCGCCCAGGAGTGCAATGTCCGAGAGACTTACTGGAAATCGACACGACCTTGCGCAATGCAACATCATCGTCGGCAAGCTCCCAGTGGCGGTCAATCGGGTGCCGTGTGCTCCTTGCGCGTGGTGACGACGGAGTGCTGGACAGCGCTCACGTGTACCCACCCGGTGCAGGGACGGCTCCCAGAGAAGCCCACCGACTAATGTTGCTTCCACTGTTCCGCGCAAGGCCAATGGTCTCTGGCTTGTCGTTAAGTATGGAAGGGCATGGCTGAACTGAGTCTATCGTCACTCATCTCCTCGCTCTGTGTGTGGTTTGATTTTGTCGACGAAGTGCGGTATGGCGATCACGATCTCACATGGTTCGTCGGCGAGCCGGACAGCGGTAGCGGGAATGCGGGTCGATTTTGCGATTTGTTACTCGTGTCAGCATCTCTCATCAACGGCACTGAAGATGTAAGGGGTTGGCTTACCTGGCTATCTTCCACGAGGCCCAAAGGTGTGTCCCGTCATGGCTCAATGGTGAGGACGACCTTGCATCTTACCATCAGACATTCAGGCCCACGACCGGCCTATCATCTATTCGGGGAACAAGATGAACTTCGGAAATGGCAGAGCATGTCGCCCAAGCGGTGCTCTATCTCGACAAAGGCAGCCTGGGACACAAAGCGTCAGCACCATCGATTCCAGTCTGGACTCTCAAATACATGCGCGTATGGTTGTTTGCGCAAACAATTACGTACCTGTCGGACACTACTGTGCTTGCTGCACCTCCAACAACACTACACAACCTGGCTTCACAAACATGGAATGTATCCCCCCCGGTTTCCTGAAGGGCGATGGGTCCGCGCGGTCAGGGCTACTGATTGGGGAGGACGCAATGCTTGTTCTTGGCTTCTGCTCGGTGCATGTCCAACGGGCAATGGAGCGATACTCGCCGGGGCACATAGAGCCGTTTTGAAACCTGTCTGCATCAGCGTCCTTGTTTTTTCGGGGTTGGGGTCACCATCGGGTATGCAATCTTCCAACAGCGAGAAGGCGCCGTCAATGGCCATGTCGAACATCCACCTGGCAAAAAGGATAACCCTCTAGTTCAACACTGCAAATGTCAGCGCCACGTCCCTTCGAAGGTAGTATCTGGACATGTCAACGTCAGCTACTTGGTCATGAAAGCGAGAGGTAGCAGCCAGTGGGCCGGTGTGGGATGGGTGAAGAGATGGTGTTGTGGTCGCGCTCTCCGAGATGCGGACATGGCGGCGGGAAAGGCCCGTGTCGCTCACCTCAAGAGAGAAAGGCTGCGCTGCGATACAACCCGCAGCTCAGCCCGGAGTGTCTGCGGAGAGTGCAGGGGCAGAGGCAGAAGAAAAGCGTGAAGAGGGAGTTGCAATGCTGAGGGCGTGTGGTGACGGAGGCGCGCGTCCTCGCTCAGCCAACTGCGCCGACGGGCATCACAAGCGTCTCGAAACACCTTTGAGGAAGAGAAGGATAGCTTGTCGACGTACCTGTGTTGAAGGTAATCTCTCTGTCTGCTGGAGCAGCATTTCAAGAGGCCGCTGAGGCCATGTGTGGTGGAGCAAGTGAGGTGGAGGAGACAAGTGAAGTTGACCATGGTTTTTATACCCAGGCAGGGGCCTTAGCGCGAGCAGCGAGACCACGGGCACTGTGGCTCTGTTGTGACAACATTGGCCACCTTCACCAGGAACGATTAAGGCAGGACCAAATCCTGGCCACGCATGTTCGCTAGCCCCGATTCGCCCACAGCAAGGGTATCCTCTTTTCCCTCGATGGCATATCTGGAAAGTTCCTGGGATATCATAGCCCCGATATGGCTGTGAAAATCCATCTCCTTTGATGCAGGAACACTCGATGATGAGCCACTAGCAGTCCGGAGACCTGCTGCTGCAACTGCACAGAGACTCTCCGGTTTCAAATCTTGTGGCATCATGGGCGAGATGCCTTGCGAGGACTTCGGGCTGCCTAGGATGTGCAAAAAGTTGTTGTGCTCTTTCACTTGCTACCCTTGCAAATTGCGCGGTTGCCTCCCTCAACACCATGCTCTCGACGACGGACACCATGGGTTCTAGAGGAAAGGATTTGCCTTTGCAAATAGGGGCTGGAAATGGGCCGACGAGTAATCATTGCTATTATCTCGTTGTGCTCGAGCTTGGGCAGCGAGACATAGGAGCTGCCGAAAGTGCACATCATTCTGCTGGCCGGTGCAAGGGCTCGGAGGCAAATCACATTTTCGAAGCTACAAAGGCATGCAACAATGCGGAGAGTCTTCAGGACATGGCACATCTATTGGGGATGTTGCTATCATCTCGTCTGCCACTATGGTCCTTGAATACTTGCGGAGGCACATGCGGGGCGGCCCATGCCCACCTGCCCTGCCACACCACGTCACCGCCTCAGTGAGGCTTTCTCATTGCGAATTATTTGCCAGAACCTCTGCGAGTCCGGATTATTGGCTATATAATCCCTACGTGGAGCAGCTTCTTTCGACCAGCGATACGGTATGGCTAACAAGTGTTATCAGCTCCGGAGTCGAAACGAGTCGAGTTCGAATCTCGACGTGGGACCGTAAGATCCGCGGATCTTTACGCTTCAACACCTATCTTTTTTCTCTTTATTGCTGCCCGCGGTGAAGAAGATGGCTCTTCCCTGCCTCTACGCTGACTGATCGGACTGCTCCGGCCGTGACGAGCTTTTTTTTGCCCTTGCTCTAGCTCTGTTTGCCTTTTTTGGCCCCTTTACGGGTCTTCCGCGTTCTGATCAACGAGTCGTGCGTTCTTTTGGTGTTTTACTCGACATCCGAGCCCCGGGCGCGTCTCCCAGACCCCTCACACCTTCACTACAGCCCCTCCCACGACCGAGCTCCGCCTCTCCTCAGCCTCTTTTTTCTACGGAACCGTTGAACCTTGGAACGCGTGCCAATACATCGCGCACCAAAGCCGCATCGGAAGACGCACCGAGCGCGAGCCGACACACGGAGAAACTCGGATCCGACCCTACCTTGCAGACGAGAGCGGGAGACGGCGTTCACAGCGCCTTACTCTTGGTCCAATCGCAACGGCGCTTCCTAGTATCGATATCTCTACAATTCTCTGACCCCCGGGTCTGCCCCCTCGTTTGGGCTCATTTTCAAGCCAGCTGGGTGCGGAGTTGTGGGACGCCCTCCAAACGAACACTTCACCGTGATTGAGCTTGAGATTGCAACCTCCGAGGGTACGAAACTTGAGTCCACGGCATGCACAGGGAAACTGGATAATCTTTCCTTGGATTTCAAAACATGAGCGATCATTGAGCACACGTTATAAGCCCAGGCGAGGTGGGTCAGATCATCAGGAGACACGGTGGGTTTGGCTCACTACTCTCTATGTCACAGTAGCGGTCTCCCCTATGCGGTTCATTTGCCATATGGCCTTGCATCGGGCCCTTGGTACAACCTCGGATCGGGTACCGTGTGGCATCAAAGCACATAGAGACTAACCCCAGGATGCAGTAATTTATAGCTCGTGAAATTCGCAAAGGTAAGACAAAACGTAGAGGCGATTGCGCAGTCATGAGAACTCGCAGCGATAGTTGTAATGTTCGATTTGTTTATGTCAAATTGATTTGGAGAAAGCTCTGCGTATGACATTTGGGAAGGATTGAGGTAAGAGCATCAGATTGTAAATACACACCATGCTATGAATCCATACTTTTGTTCCAACATATGATTTTTCCGAAATCCGCGCCGTTTCGTGGCGGCGAAATCGGTCTCCGCAGTGGACTTCGATTTTCTCGAAGTCAAATTGGCCGTATACGTACGTATTGCTCGAAGAATTGCACTACTCAGATCTACCTGATTGCATAGCCAATTTGAACATGCTGCCCTCTTTATATCCTTTAGCTCGTCCAAGCCATGACATCTTATCGTCTGGTAGAAACAGAGAGTCTTAGGCTGGTGATTGCAGGGTGGTGACTGCGAGACCTCACAGAAGACAACGGCATAATATCGGTATTCCATGCATTTGCATTACAAACTGAATCAGGTAGGTACCGAAAGTGGAAATTGAGTAGTATGATCATTATTTATTGTGCACACACTGTGAAGTAAGGAGCTGGGTGCTATACGAAGTTCAGGAGATATGCCAGTAGCGAAGTTGATATGCATACGATACCAATGTCAATCACGCATGCAGCAAATGGAAGAAATGCCCACGAAAAGGTTTTTCTCTATTTTGTGCTCTCATGCTCTACCCGGGGAATGTCTCTTTTCTTGCCCGCACTTTTCTTCCGGAACCTGTGTAACTTTTGACCGTGCGAAGGTGATAGTGATGTATCGTACATGTTGTTCATACCAGATGGTGTTGAAAGTATGGTTTAGCCACAGACTTGATCAACCATATCTATATGCACTGGCCCCATATGCTCTTGTTCCAGGGGCAGCTTGTGTCCAAGACTACTGCTTCTTCGATGACTCGGTCTTCTTTTTCTCAGCCTTCTCGAGCTCATCTTCAGGCACGCCATACAAGACGCGTTGCCACAAGCCCTTCTCCTCCTTCTTCAGCCCGACCTTGGCTGTGTCCGCATTCTCGAGAGCCTCCTCCGGGACCCCATACAGCACACGCTGCATGAAGCCAGCCTTCTTCATACCAACGAACATAGCAGCATCCGCAGTATGCATGTGCGTATGGTAGTACGTTGTTTCAGGTTGCGGCTGAAGGGCGTTCGGCATGTAGGTCACCCAGGAGGGGACCTCGGGCTTGACGACTCGAGGGCGAGTCTGAGATGTGACGACTTGAGTTGAGTGCTCGGCTTTGATTGAGGCGTTGGCGAGTTTGATGGCGGTGTGGGCGACGGTGGTGGTTACACGGACGACTTTTGGGGTGGCCATTGTGTGGTGAAGTGAGTGGTGAGTTGGAGTCAGATCGGTGGTCGAGTCGATATTGACGGAGGATTAGGGGTTTGCTTGGCTGGTGTAGAAAAACAGATTGCGTTGGAGGAGGAAAAGACGGTGACGGAAAATTCCATATATATTAAGATTAGACGGAGCGTTGTGCGCGTATGATGTATTGAGAGAGGAGTGAAAGTGAAGGGAAATTGGCCATTCACGCTCTACCCCTTTGGAAGTAATTCAAGAACGAGCCTTGGCTTCTTTACCAACCTTCACTCGGTAGACGAGCCTCTGAGGGTATCTGAGATCCTATAATGGAGTGAGGGTGTATTGCAAGGAGTCGCATTGTGAAGGTTTCCGCCTGCACAGGAGAAGATTTTGGGCTTGAATTGTTTCACTCCTCACCTAGTGAAATTACCATTAAATTAATGTCAGCGGATCCAATTATGATTGCTCGTCTCTATCCAGGCCTGTTCTCGAAAGACATATCTACATGTATCGTCCCATATCTCCGGACTCGAAGAACTTGTCCGATCAGGGTGGCATTGTGCGTCTTGAATCGACTGTCCTCCAATATTATGAAGTCATAATTTTGGTAACAAAGATAGAGTTCTGAAAAAAGATTTCGGGAGTATTGTGCATGCAGGGTGGTTGAATAAACATAGGGTAAAGGGGCATACGTGCGTATTCGTGTTGTAAGACTATCGAATCAGTGCCGTTAAGATGAACAAAACGGTCGACGTAAAGAGGCCTCAGTCATGAAATGTTCTCATAGTGCGAGTATTTCCAATAGTACGATGGTGTGGATGATGAGTTGAGGGCTAGCTCCCGCGCGGGCACAGACCAGGTGTTTACGGCGAAACGATCTGCCGAGCGCCGGACCGCCGACGGTGTAGCTGCGCGGTTGTACATCACTCGACCACCTTCAAGCTATCATCATCAACATCGCTCTCTAGAAAGTGCTTGCCATACCCACAATCCGAACCTTCCTCTGAATTAGCCCCTTCGGAACTTCAACTGCGAAAGAAAACCACACAACGCCTCCAGCAATTCCCCGCCACCATGTCGAGCGGACAGGTGCTGAAGGCCGACAAGGACTTCAGCAAGGAGGTTGACCAGCTGCTTCCGGAAGCGGAGAAGCTTGGAGAGGTATGGAGATCTTGTATGTTTTTGTCAACTGCTAACTTGGGCCTTCCAGAGCGACCCGCAAGCTGCGATCGAGAAGCTCCTGGTGTTGGAGAAGCAAACTCGCCAGGTACGTCACTACAACGGCGAAAAGCGGTATTAGCACACAATGACTCACTCCTCAAGGCCTCCGACCTCGCCTCAACGTCACGTATCCTCGTCGCAATATGCACAATAGCCAAGAAGGCCGGAGATTGGAGCTTGTTGAACGAGCAGGTCTTGTTGCTCTCGAAGAAGCATGGTCAACTCAAGCAGGCCACCACGAAGATGGTGCAGACGGTTATGTCGTTCTTAGATGACACGCCGAGCCTGGAAACGAAACTTTCCGTCATCGAAACGCTACGAACAGTCACGGAAGGCAAGGTACGGGACGCCGGACAATCTGGATTGTCAGGATGCTTACATTCGGGCATAGATTTTCGTCGAAGTCGAAAGGGCTCGTGTCACCCGCATACTCTCGAACATCAAGAAGGAGCAAGGCGATATCAAGGCAGCGACCGACATCCTATGCGAGCTCCAGGTGGAGACGTTCGGCTCCATGACTCGCCGAGAGAAGACCGAGTTCATACTTCAACAGGTGGCACTCTGCATAGAGAAGGGCGATTGGACACAGGCGGGCATCCTGAGCAGGAAGATCAGCACGCGATATTTCGCTAGGAAGCCCAAGAAGACTCCGGAGCAGCTGGAAAAGGAGCGCAAGGAGCGAGAGGAAAAGGAAAAGACGCGGAGTGCCGACGAACCGCCGCCGGAGCCCGAAGACGACGTCACAGACCTTAAGCTTCGCTACTACGAACAGCAGATCACGCTCGCAAAGCACGAGGACAAGTACCTTGAAGTCTGCAAGCATTATCGGCAAGTTTTGGACACTGATGCCGTTGAGGAGGATCCAAATAAGCTACGCGCGGTATGATCCCTACATTTGGGGAAGGTCACTCTACTAACTGTCTGGTAGATATTACAGCGCGTCATTTGGTTCATCATCCTCGCGCCCTATGACAACGAACAGTCGGACCTCCTCCACCGTATTCAGCGCGATTCGCGCAATTCGCAGATCCACAAGGACGCCGCACTGGTCAAACTCTTCACTGTTCCCGAACTCATGAGATGGCCTATGGTTGCAAAGCAGTTCGGCCCCCACCTGACTGAAACCGACGTCTTCGATGCGGAGCAGGATGATTCGGACGATGCGAAAGCCTTCCAGCGCTGGCAAGATCTCCGCAAGCGTGTGATTGAGCACAACGTCCGCGTTGTGGCCAAGTACTACACGCGTATCCAGATTCCACGTCTCACGCAGCTGCTGGACCTCAACGAAGACGAGACGGAGAAGTACATCAGCGAGTTAGTCACGGCGAAGACCATCTACGCAAAGATCGATAGGCCTGCGCGCATTGTAAACTTCGCCAAGCCGAGAGATGCCGATGACGTATTGAACGAGTGGAGTGGTAACATGAAGAGCCTGCTTGGTCTGCTGGAGCGCATCGACCACCTGATCACGAAGGAAGAGATGATGGCGCGCATACAGCCAACAAAGGCTGAGAAGAGCAAGACGGCTAAGGTAAAATGAGGTGGAGCATTTGAAGGGGAGTAAGGCGTCTGATCAGGGCCGTGATCAGCTCCGTTCTCAACAGCTCGTGTAATATAGACGATTGGGCAGCCATGCGCGTGTCAGAAAGTCTCTCCAATAAAGGTCTATCCCATACAATGCAACGAAATCTACCAGGCTGGAACGTCTTCAGTACGTAGATCAGATGGAAAGTCCAAGTCTTCGTAGTTCTCTTCCTCGGTGGTGTCTTCTTCATACAACATCTCCCTCATGAAGCCTATTAGTGCACCCACATAGATTTTTTGGCAGTTTACAAAGTGCCCGCCAGGATGGTAGACGACTCTTCCCTCGGTGGTCGCGCAAGCGTTCACGAGCGCAAGGCTCCTAGGTTCATCGACCACCGTGTCCAAAGTCCCGAGGAAGTGTAGTATCGGCGTCTTGATCTTGGGCTCATAGAAAGCCTTGTATAAAAGGTTGTCCACTGGAGCGAAGCCTGAATAGCTCACGGCGAACTTGAGCGGGGGATGTATCATCGTTTCTCCGGACGCTAAATCGACCTTGGTATCTCTCGAGCTCTTTGGCACGGTAACGGGAAATGACTCTGGAAATTGGATACCGCCGTCTTTTTGAGCAGCTTCAAATGCTTCTCGCCGTCCCGGCTCAAGGAGAGAAGCAAGCATGGCGGCCATAGCTCCGCCTTGCGAGAAGCCAATCACTCCATCGAAAGGACCTCTCGTCCTTAGCACGTCGGCGAGATGTGCAAGGCCTTTATCCAGTCCTTCGTATTCGTATGGCACCCCGTTGTCCTTTCTGCGCCACCATGCCCAGGTATCCGGTTCTTCCTCCGCGTCCCCGTTTGTGTTATTTGTAGGCGTAGCGAACGGAATGTCTGCAGGGGACAATCGTATAGGAGCGGTGACGTAGTGTAATGTGATTCCTGCCGGGAACGATTTCTTCAACCTGCTTTCTAAGACCTTTGTTTTGGCTCGGAAAAGCGGCCCTGATTGTGTATAGCCATGGATCATGAGTACGTTGACATGGTATGACGGCAGCGGGATGAGGGATCCCATTCGGAAGTAATTTCGGAGTAGGTTGAGGTTTCGGTTTCGGTTGTTTCTGACAGGGAAATTAAAGCGTGGCATGTATATCGGTGGGAAACGTGTGGATGTGCGTAGATTGTCGTCCGGCGGTGCCTGGCAGAAAGTTGACGTCGGATCGGCAACTGTTCCTCGGCTGGTCCAAGCGTCTTTCTGGGGTGCAACACCAAAAAAATATCCTAGCATTCGAGCTGCAAACAACACAACCCGGAAATTCTCCGCCATGCTCACCGAGCACTTTGTAGCTTCCATAGCGGCCCCCACGAAGCCTAATACGGGCGTCACCAAGGATGCAGGAGTCTTTCTGCACGAATTCCAGCCTTTGGCGGCACAAAGACATGTTTTCAAGAAGAGTGCGGCCGCCTCGAATGGGCTTGCTGTGAGCAGCTCGCATATATTCACCGCGCAGGACGGCAAGGCTGTGGTGCATGTCTACAGCAGGGAGAAGGGGAACCAGGAGGCCATTGTGCCATTCCCGGAAAGAGTGCATAGCATTGCGCTGGCTTGCGACGATACCGTCTTGTTGGTGGGTGGAGAGAGTGGCAGGGTCATGGTTTGGGAGGTTCGTTATACTTTGGACACTCTGTTTACTCCAGCTAATATCTTGAAGCTATGTTCTGGCCGTCTCGTGTCGACCTCAACGTCCCATCTCCAACCCGTTACCGCCCTGGTCGTTGACCCTACCTCCAACTTCTTCCTTTCCGGCTCCTCCGATTCCATGATCCACGTATGGAACCTCGCATCCATTCTATCCTTTTCCCCAGACTCTCCGCGGTCGCCCATACACACCCTTTCCACGCATCGCGTCCCCATCACCGGCCTCGCATGTGGGCACAGCTCGACAACCGCGAACATCGCCGTATCTGTGTCCGAAGACAAGTCGGCAATGGTCTGGGACTATCACTCTGGTCAATTGCTGCGTACCTATCTCCTTCCGGAAGCCGCGACAGCCGTGACCCTGGACCCCGCCGATCGAGCGTTTTATGTGGCGTATGCAGACGGTAGCCTGCAGACGCTGTCTTTCTACGATGAGATGCAGCAAAGTACGCCTGTGGACATTTTACGCGACGGATCGCAATCGCATCGGCCTGTGCAACCTCCGCCGACTACAAGATTCAACGCCGAGTCGCAGAAGCTGGGTGGTGTGCTGAGTTTGAGTTTGAGCTGGGACGGGACGACATTGCTTTCTGGACATGACAGCGGGAAGATCGCTTCGTGGGATTTGGCGAAGAATAACTTTATGGCGACGTTGACGAGTCTTCCTGGACCTGTTACAAACCTACAATTCCTCACCCCGACCGGATTTCCCAATGCGCCCGCCCCGAAGTTCAGGATCCACACTGTGACGAAACCGAGGCAGGATCTTTCCATGCCGATGTCAGGCAATGCGCTGGTACCTCCCAACTATACATGGAATGTCGAATTCACCGGTCGCATCAGCGTACCTCGCATTTCCGCGATCGACGAGCCGGAAGTCCGCAAGTCAGACTTCGAAGAAGCACTCACTCATGCCAGTTTCCCTATGTCCATGCTTGAAGAATCTCTCGCTGAGCTCGAATCATGGGGCTCCAAACCTACTCCCACGACTACCGTCGCACCTGCTGCGGACTTCCTCTCCCTCTCCGAATCCACCACTGCAGGCAAAGCAACCGCGGCACCATCAAGCGCATCAGCCAGCGCCAGCGATGACGTGAAAGCGCTGAAAAAGCAACTAGCAACCCTCCAACGCATTCAAAAAGCCACTTTCTCCCAGCTCTCCTCTCTCCGTGAAGAAAACACCTACCTCCTGAACAAAGAGCGGGAACGGGCTCGGCAAGTCCAAAAGCGCGGTCTCTCCAATGGTCGCGGAGACGCAGACGTGGACATGGACGATGCCGTTACCTCCTCGGAGTCAGACGCCTCGTCCGAGGAAGACGAAGACACCGGCTCCGGAGACGACGGAAACCGGACCGATTGAGGCGTGCAGCCCCGAAGAGTCCGAGTACCTGGTTCACGATAGACTGCGCCGGAACGAACAGTCGTATAGCCTCGACGCGAAGGCACACTTATCTTTGATCCAACCACACTGCGCTCCGCGTGCACGTCCGTAAGCGCACTCGCACCGACGTTTCTCACCGTGCCTCACCCTCTTTCTCGTGGCGCTCGTATCTGCGTCCCGGTTTCCAGGTATGAGGTTCGCCTGGGTGCCCGCGACGTGGCTGGACGAGTGGTGAGACAATTGTCGTGCTCGGCGTACCGTTCGAACGCGTATGACATCTCACATCCCACCCCCCTCTCGAGCGGCGGGCAGAGTCATTATTCCCTTGGGAACACAAGATTGGGCTACCAGTTATACGTTTTCGATCGTCGGAGGCAGCCGGAGAATCAGAGACATTCTGCGAGATCGTGGGATCTTGGTTCGCGAATCTATTTTCTCAAGCGTCGAGGCTGAGTACGGTTACGGGGCGCGGTGTTATAGCCGGAGTCTGATATACGTACTCATATTGTTGTCTCGACTGGACTGGTCTGATCTTGGGAAAGAGGCCCTGCACTACCTTCCTGAAATACGCAACGTTCCGCGTGTCCCTTGCAAAGCGGATACCTCATGGGCCTCGCGAAGACTTGCCCGGCGCGCGGATGTCTATCGTACTCTGTGCATGCGTACGAAGGGTGCACACGACCAAGCCTCGTCGTCTTCGCATCTGGGAGATGGCAAGTGTATTCCGCTTCTCTTGTGCAAGAGCACACGCGCACATGCACGCATGCCATCCACTGACGCCAAAAGCGGGGTTGCTCTTGTGCTACCTCTGACGAAGGAACAAGTACGGCGTACGAAAAGATCAACAAGCAGTGTTTGATGGACGACAAGGAAGGGCGGTCAGTATCTTGCTGCGTCTGTTGGAAATTCCACGTGCAGTGAGCAAGCGAACCGATGGGAATCTGCTTAACCGACGTCCTTCCTTCTCACCGGACACTCTCCCGCTCGCCCAGTATATACACAAGGCCTAGACTCTGTTTTCCACTGTCAGAGCGGTGTCCTCAATGCCGTGGTACAGGAACAATTGGATCAGACTTCTATTACAGAGGTTTCTCATCTCCAGCAGCAGCGAGGCGAGCGGAGACGTCACGATCCACGACAGCTGCTGTGCAATGGCGTCTGGGATACGTGTGTACGTACGTGTGGAAGCGGGGTTTGTTGAGGGTTTTCCGTGGCTTCATCCATCCCGTAGTATGGTGAGGAGGAGGAGGAAGGGGGGCGTGTGTGTCTATAGTGAAGCTAAATATCGCTATGGGATTTGGAATAATGGATCTTTTGTCTTTGGACTAGCTCGGATATATTTGTTAAGGTGACCGCATCGAGACTCCGGGGATACATGCGACTATACTGTAGTGTACCCCGTGGACGTCGAGGCGGTCTGACCTCGCTCTGCTGTCGTGCGGAGGAGGAGGATCAACGAGTGGGTGATGGGTGATGCGTACGTGGCACGAGACGTTCGGTGAGTTTGTGGCACGGGTGTATGTTCGGTGAACGAGGTACAGGGAGATCGACACATGAGGGCGTGAGCAGAGGAAGATCAGATGGGCGCATGAGGTGGGGTGAAGGTAGTTACTTGGGTACTTGGTGGGTTGGTTGTATGCGAGGGTCTCGTGTTCGAAGGGGAGATGGCAAGATTCCTAAGGGGACGGGAAGTGGTAAACACCTCGCATAGCTACTCGGCGCTTGAAATTTTAAGGGGGTTCAGGGGGCATATTTCACGGCAGTCGGGAGAACAAGATGATACCCAAATATTGTTGATTTGTTGTAGTGGTAGTCGCAGTACCAACCCGCAGCCAAACGGCCCTTTCTACATTCTGCCAACACAGAGAGAGACGCTGTAATCCTGCCTGCGTCGCCTTGCTGCGCTGGTGATCTCCCTCCCACGCTCTCCCCAGATCAAGCCCAGACATGACTAGCATCTCTCCCAGCCCGGCAGAACGATCCTCGAAGGTGACCGCGCTCATACCAAATATTCTCCTTCGCACATCCACCTACCTCCATTACGTGGCTTCCCCTTCTCTCCCGCAAACCCCCTAAAACACCAAAAAAACATGGCAGAAAACAAAATCCGAGCATGTAAAGAAGCCAAGGCTAATCTGCCAAAACTAAAGCTGTTCAACTCTAATGTTGGCACCCTGAGGTAGATAGTCTTTGATCGTAACGGTCGTGAGAGGTTGATGTCCGTGGTGGGAAGGGCCGAATCGAAACCGCGCAGTGTGCGCAGAGCGACGGCGGACGGATTCGATGTGAGAAAAGTAGCGCCCCCTGACCGTTACCAAGCGCAGCACAGTGTATCGATCAGAAAACGACGCAGCTGTGCAGGCTGGCAAGGGCCAAAGTACGCAAATGGAGTACAGCCGCCCAATTTTGGTAGTGTAAACAAAAGACCAACAGGGGTCGAAACAGCTTGGTCGTGAGGTCATTTCAAGAGTCCAACAATCAGGAAAAAATGGGAGTGGGAAGGCGCGGAATCCCAGAATCGAAAAACGCCATGCTGTTGTCGCTAAATCTGTGTGCAAATGCGGCCAAAAACAAATTCGACATCCCAGGACAATGACAGGAGAAAGCGGCTCAACGCGAGGTAGACTTGTGGCGGACGCGGCCTGAGGGGCGCTGGTCCTTTTCAGGGGTCCATATTTCCGGCTGGAACTGACCGTTCAGGAAATGCATGGTATTGCAAGGTGAACTGGGCACATTAGCAGAGATGTCGAACAGGGACTTGCAACACTCACTCTCGCATGGGTGCTGTCAAAAGCTGTGACGAGACACTGACGGGCTGTTCAAGCGTCCACTTCGAATGACGAATCGCTGGTCCATGGTCGACTGTGGCGCGCCGGGACTGGTGCATCGGGAAGGAAGAGGGCTCCAAGAGGATGCTGTGGACACTGGGAGGATGAACATGGCCTGCCTGCACCGGAGGAACGAACTCGAATGAAGGACTCGCCATAGGCGCAGGGGCAGCAGGAACAGCCGGCGCGGGCTCAAACAAAGGCATATGCCCAACTTGAGTGGGCTGAGCGTTACTCGAGGTGAAGTCATATCCGATGGAAGGCCACTGTTGTCCTATGCCGAGGGGAAGCATTCCGGGGATGTCGGCCATGACGCTCGTTACGACACTCGGGGCGGCAGATGGTAGGGCAACGAAGTCGTCGGTGTAGTCCAACATGTGGATTTGAATGGGAGGCTGCTGAGGTACGACAGAAGGGACGCTGGCGTCTTTGTAAAGAATATCGTAATGTCCCCTGAAACGATTAGCATTAGATGGAAGCTTCAGAATTGTTCTCTTACGGTCGGTGGAGGAGGGTAATTGTCGGTGCCCCCGGTGCGGACTCTACGATGACGATGGGATTGATCTCATCGCCAGGCGAGCCATCGAGGTACATTACGACGAGACCGAGGTTGGCAGGCGCGATAACGGCCTGGCTCAGTCCGGTGATGGCCACGTGGTCGATCTCGCACTCAGCTCGCTCAAGGTGCGCTTGACAGTACGATTTCAGATCGGGGTATTCAAAAGTGTACGGCAAGAATTCGTCTGGATGCGTCTGAACCCATGCGCTCGTGAGCAGCTACAAGTGTTAGTACTCCATCTGCGGGGTTGGAGACTGCCTTACTTTGAAGTAGGTGATGATGGACAGGCTGTCGTTCTCCTCATTGAACCTCTGAAGCAGAATGTCCTCAGCATTGCCGTCCATGGCGCGCAGCGACGCAGCGAGTTGCGCCATCAGGTCAAAGGTGTCGTCAGCAAAAAAGCCCATGGTGGTCTCATCCAGGCCGGCAGCATTGGTAAGATTCCGCATTGACTTGAGGCGTACCTCCTCGGTTTCGAAGCGGGTGTGGTCGCCCAAGGAGATCAACGACTCGAAGTAGGAGTAGGCGATTGCTAGGGGCGGTTAGTCGGTGTTCAGTGTTCAGTGCACGTGAGTTTCGATGGCATACCTCGCCAGCCGCAGTGACCGTCGCCCCGACAGGTGCGATAGTAGGCGAACTTGTGAGGCAGAGCAGCGGTCTTTGCGCGGAAGACAGGGTCGCTGTTATCTGCATACTCTGCAGTAATGGCGGTAGTGCTCATGCGCTCACTGACGAGCGGCCCCTGTAGCTATGTTAATGGACTGAAGCAAGAAAAATGCAGAAGGTCACTCACAGTGGGCTTGGGCGGGTCGGCGTAGGCATTGCTCAACTGCAGCTCATCGCTGTCGTCGGCGGGCTGGGCATAACCGTGGTCGGACATCTGGAAATGGGCGTGGGAGGAGTGGGTACGTCGGAGGTGGCCTGTGCTGAGCGGGTGGTGATGGGAGAAGGTGGGGTGGTGGACGACTTGCTGCTGCGGAAGCGACGCGAGCTCTTGATGCTGCTGCAGATGCGGATGCTGCGACTGGAAGTGGTGAGGATGGTGAAGCTGATGTTGCTGGGGGTGGTGGTATTGTGGTTGATGTTGGCGAAGGTGGTGGTGGAGGTTGAGGTTGTGTGGGTTATGGTGGTGGGCGAGGCGGGGAAGCGTGTTTGCAGCACTTGCACTCGCGGCTCTCTGCTGGCTCGGGCGCTGCAACGGAATCGTCTGCAGTGTCTGCAGCGGCTGGAATTGATGCGGCGACTGGTGCAGCGGCTGCGTCGTCTGCATCGTCTGCAGGGAGCCCGCCAAGCCACCATACGGGCCGTAGAGATGCTGGTGCTGCTGCATCGGCTGGCCGTGCTGGAAGCCGTTCACCACGGCGGGCCGGCTCATCCTCACTCGTCACTCGTCACTCGTCACTCGTCACTCGTCACTACTCGTCAGCAGTCAAGACTCGTCAAGTCCCCTGTCCCGTAGCAGAACGTTCGCGTGCTGGATTGCCGATCACTCGTCTCGCTTGTCAGGTTTGCAGATGGTGTTGATGATTTCCGTGCAGTCGATGGCGAGGACGAGGCCGAGGACGATGAAAGCACCCAGTGGGAAAGATGAGGACCAGGAGCGGGGTGCAGTCTGTCAGTCGGTGTGATAACTCAGTGCCACACGACCAGTCTCATATAACCAAGGACAAGCAGCCAACAGCAGACGAGCGAGCAGCGTGGAAGCAGAACAGAAGGCGGAGAAGATGTCAACAGTCAAGCAGAAGGGCAGGAGGGGAATGGGGTCTTGACATGCACCGGAACACTCCCAGCCAGGACACGCACACGGAGCTGCTCTGTGCCCATTGAAACGGCCCGTCGACGTCGCACACACAGGGAGCGCCTGGGCACACAGCAAAAAGCAAACCAGAGACGAACGCCAGCAGCCGCAGACCAAGTGGCGCCGCGATGGCCACCACAGAACATGCTAGTGTCGACTCTCCACCGTCCGACTCCCAGCCAGCCATGATGCCATGGCCACGCCATCATCGCCCAGGACCGGGGCATGCAGCATCGCAAAGTCGCCAGCGCCCGTAGCGGGTGGGGGGACGCTGGGGACGGGGGGAAGAGGGGTTGGGGAGAACAGAATCAGCATACTTCACACTCCCCCCAGCATCACGACAGGTCCCCTTGGAAAACTTGGGATCCTGGTCCCCACCGGAGCATTATTCGTGTCCCTCCCTAGTCGAACATGCTGTAGTGGTCGCTTCTCCTGCAGCCATGCATGTGGAGATCACCACTGGGAGACAACCATGGCCGGCAATTGACGTCCAGCTACCTGGTGCAGGGCCGCATGTCATGCCCGTCTTCCTCCATAAACCCCATTGTACCAGTCGAGTTCCTGGCGCACCGCTATGCGCCCCTCCTCAAGCCTCGTCCTCCACACTTCTCCCTCGCTCTCCACTCGCTGCCCCATCAAGAGACCCCGTCCGCGTTCCATATCGAAGCAGCCCACACCGTCATCGGCCCCATGATTAGCTCGAGTCCGCGCTGTGGCGTATTCGCTGCCAGACTCCCGCAAGACACTCCCTCGATATGAGCCTGCCCCGGTGCTGCTGACCTTCAGTGTACCAGAGACACTGTGCACACACAGTGAGCCGCGATCTTGTCCCCCTTCGCGCGCCTTTCCGCTTCCGCCCTGCATCGTGCATGGCGCATGCACCCAACCGACCGCCTCAAGCCAGCCTACGTCTGGACCATCTGGACGCGAGAGAAGCGGGGGCAGCCACATACCATTCTACCCATATCTACCTACGCCGTCTGCGTCCCCGAAATGCCATCACTGCTATCATCGGTGCCCTCCGATCCTCGTTGCAACCTGGAAACGAGGCCATGTCACCAAAGCAATCCGAGCATGTCCGTCTCCCGACTTCCTGTGACGCCGCAGCTCCTCTAGGGAAACTCGAGCCTGGTGCGACCTTCTTTCCCAACCATGACCTGCGCCCTGGCCGAGCCCCAAAGCAAGTCTCAACGCTTTTGTCTGCCTGTACCTGACCGGCGGTACTCTGCAACACTCATCTCCCGTGCTCTTGCCAGTCTCCCCGCCAGGTGCACCTATCCGTGAACGTAACCCGTGCCCACTCATCTATGAATCACACTCTGCAAGTCATTCCTTGACGCCAGCGCTCGGCATCCGCGCCGGCCACCCCTTACCTTTCCCGCGTCCGCCCCTGGGCCCACTGCTGCCCATATTCCACCCTGAACGCTGTGTCCCGAACCCTGCTTCTCCGCCCGGCGAGAACTGCGATGCGCCTTCCTCCGTCCTGAAACCGTCCCCTTCGTTGAGTACCGTCTCACACAGCGATCCAATGGCCCTGGTCCATTCCTGCATCGCCTGCACCCGATCCATGTCCGTGCCACTCGACACCTCCACAGTACCGGCCTGCTGGTTGATCTTGCCGCTTAGCTTTCCGTCCACTATCAGGAAGCTAACAATGTCCTGGACCTCGGAGAGGCTGATCTTCAGCTGTTTGCCCACGAATCCAAGCGTGAACCGCGTGTACGGCGCCACTAGTTTCAACACCGCCTTGGTGCGGACGTTGCGCGTCACTTCGTCAATGTTCTCAGCGATGAACCGGTCCTGCAGAAGGTCGGGGTGCTTCTGCAGGATCTTTTCGTACTCGTGAATGTCATCCCGCTGGTACGCATTGACCAGGTCTGTCATCGTCGAGATATGCGGGTTGTTCTGATACGGCTTGGTCTCCTGCGAGTCGAACGGGTTGATCTCCGAACTCGACAACATGGTCGTGAGAACAAGATACTTGAGCACCTGGATCCGCTGCAACGATCCAGCCTCGTCGTAGTTCTTGAAGCTCTCGAAGAAGTCGCTCTGCGCCTCCTCCCAATTCTCTGACACCGAGTTAGTCCGTTGCCGCCAATACGCTGCGTTTCAGCTTGCCTTCGCTCATATGCATTTTGCCGCCGCACTCACGGATGATGCCCATGATCTTGGGATGTGGTACGGCCGACTTGACGTTGAGAGCCCGTTGGTAAATCGCCTGCGTTTCAGTTTAAGCATGCAGCCCCCAAGAGTAACAATGTAACCTACCTTCAGCCGATTGTTGTTCCTCGTCTCCGAGTACATCAGAATCTCAAGTGAGTAGATCTCCAACAGGTAAGTCCCTTTGCTAGGATCGTCGGTTCCGTCCTCTTTTTGGCATGCCCGATGCAGCTGCCGTACGTTCTCCGTCAGCTGGCGGTAGTCCTTCTTATCGAGCAAGAGCTTGGCAAGCTTGATATTGGTCTTCAGCCACAACCGTTCGTTATTTGTGCTCTTGAATGTATCCAACGTCAATGCGTATATGCCCTCCATGCATCGGTAAGCCTCGGTACCCTCCGCCGATTTCTCGATAAAGTCCAGCATGTTGTTGATCGACTTCTCCGAATAGTTGCGCGTGACGGCCGACTTGACGTATGTGAGGAGCTCCTTGAAGTGTTCTACGGCCTTCTATGGTCAGCGCTGCCCTGGGGCCGTGTGGCTGATGTACCTTGTCGTATCGGCCAAGCTTGAACTCTAGCTTGATAGCTTGCTTGAGGCCTTTGAATCCCCTTCCTCCGTCAGAAACATGTCGCTCGCAAGATTGATAGAACATACCATTCTCCCTTCTCTGGTTCTAGAGCTGGTACTCCCAAGAACTCTTCTATTGCGGTCTCCGGGTCCTCTGTTTTCAGCTGCTTTGCGCTGTAGTACTTGTTCTCCACATCGACGTCGCCAGTCTGTTCGTCTTCATCGTCTTCGTATTCGAAGTCATACCTGGACGAATCAGCTATCTAAGCTTTTGTAGGTCAGCCAAGCTTACTCCTCCTCCGAGTCTTGCATGAAGTCGTCGTCGTCCGACATGATGGCAAAGGTCTTAGCTGAAGTTGGGAGAGCTAGAGGTTGGTGATTGCGAAGAGAGAACCTTCAGTATGGCTAATGTGGTAAAGGAATGATGTCGGAGGTAAAGTTGGGCTGGTGGGAGAAAGTATAGCTGGGAGCTTTGGTGGGAGGTCACTGTTGATCGACAGCGGTGATGCCTGCCCCACGCCGCGTCGCTTAGTCACACTGTAGCTTCCGCGGTCCCACTTGCTAACGTTAAACTCCGCGAGGTCCGTGCAGATCATCATCATCATGATTCATCATCATCCATGGATCAAAGAACGACTCTCAAGGACTGCATCTCCACGCGTTACGCGACCATTCCAAAGCATCTCGGGGCATCAGTGATTTGGGCATCTCAAATCACGGAGAAATCACATTATGTCGGCACTCACGCTCATCAACACAGGAACAGGTGGAACTCTAATTTCTTGATGACTATGCGACTGTTGAAGTAAAACGGAACAGCAGAGTCCCAATGCAAGCTATCGACAAAAGAATGTGGATCAAGCGTCCCCCGTCCAAACTATGCCGGCCACCCACGATTTGTCACCCTTAAAGGAGCAGTGACCTGCGCAGATTTGGATATTCTGTGTACGAGTAAGCACACCGTCGAATTCGTATGGGCAAAGTCACTTACTACTTGGTCTGGACGTAGATCTCAGACTGTCCACTGCTCTGGTAGCCCTCGGTAGCAACAATCTGGTAATAGTGGTTGCCCAAGTTCATGCCTGCGAAAGTCAGCATAACTCTCATTGGCACTCAACACTGATGGCCATACCATATTGCCTCCAGGCATCAAAATGCGCCTGCATGTTCACACTGCCACCAACGCGCTTCTGCTGGCGGACAGACCAGTACTGCTGGAAGGTCGACGTGCCGTCGATGGAAGGCTGGTTGTACCGGGTCGACACGGCAACATCGTAGTTAGCGCCATCGGTATACACTGAGCCCTTGCGCTGCGCGCCGCTGGAGGGGTTGTATGTGCCGTACGATTCGATAACATAGTATTCGACAAGCGGGTTGCGGGTCCAGCCGTAGATGGCGAGGTAGCCGTTACCCTGAGGAGCAAAGTAACCACCATAGTTGATGGTACTGGGAAGTCCAGTCAGTAAAAGAACCCAGAATGAGACTTTACTTTCCGAGGCGACATTGAAGAGATAGCAAGAGGGTGTTATACCGGCCGTTTCCTGGGTTCCAGCCCTTGCCACCGACAAAATTGCCCGTATTTCGCCAAGTCACACTGTACTTCGAGCCTTCACCCATGGTGTACTGGGCATCACCGCCGCCGTCGGTCCACCAGGAGTAGAAGTAGCCATTGTGGGTGCCAACGGAGTTGGGGGTGGACCGCTTCTCGATGGTGGTAGAGTTGTCCCCGTCGCGCTCCCTGAGGAAGTCGAAGGGAGCTGCAACAGCGGCAGTGGCGGCCGTGATGGCGAGAAGAAGAGAGTTGAAGTTCACCATTGTTGCTTGTGCTGTGTTATTGCTGGAGCTGGTGATCTTCAACGCAAGAGCAGAATAGGGTCTTTATACTCGAGCATCTGTACAACGGTCTACAACGGTCACGGCTAAATTCGACGACGAATTTCTGATCAAGTCATCCCGCATCTCGCTTCACGATGCCCAGATGTCCCATGATACTCCCGGGTAACCAGCAGTGATGAAGCTAAGGTCGGGAGATCGGCGGCTTCTAGAGACATCTAGTCTTGGACCCTTCTCCGTGGAAGCTTGACGCCCTCCCCGTTGCTGGGGAAATAAGCCACCGGGTATCTGTTGAAAAGGAGGAACTAAATTTGGTCGAACGACCCTCCACGTGGGCACCATTGCCACACCTTGGGCGTTCTTCAATGAGATAGTCTGGCCACACGTGATCGACTTGCACTGCTCGCCTCACCGGTTGATATTGCACTGGGTTATGCCACGCCTTTGAGATTGAAGATCAATATGGCTTCAGTGCCTCAACGAGCTAAAGGTCCCGAAGACCAGGCTACAACCAAGAAGGAAAACAGGAAAAACAAACTGAGGATACCCATGGTTGGTGAGTGCTAGAGGCGTGGGAATTGTAGGGGTGTGTTGGGCTGCTATGGTTTATTAAAGTGGTAAGACAAGGACTGGGCATGTTTGAGCATGATTGTCATTCATTGCACAAGGGCCTGTGCTCATGGTAGGTGTGGACAACAGCGCCTCGGTCTAAGGGACGATGAGAGGGCGACCATTCTCAAAGTCGAAGGGCAGATTCTATTCTTTCGTTCACTGAAGCGTGTGTCCTGGAAGGGGTACGTACCTCTCGTTCAAGATCGCCATTCACCTTCCCAGGCTTTCGCAAGGTAGGCAATTCCGTGTGACCGAGTTATTGGCGGAGACACGCACCGCGTAGCATAGTTAATATCAACGAGAACAAGGCTACTCCTGTCGCGTCGTACAACAACCGGTCTTCTACCGCATCCCCGGCTTTCGTCACAGATCTCGACATCAAGCTTGTCAGTGCGTTCAGTTGACCCCCAAACTAGGAAAGCTTGAAACCATACTTTCCCCCATTCAAGAACGAGCATCGAAAGCAAGAAATGGGTTCGCCACTCCAGATTCCCGATACCATTACCCGACATGGTGTTGTCGGGGTTCAAAGGTGGATAAATGGTGGCGCTAGGGCCTGTTAGTCTACCCCAGGTTTCCCCGGTCTAACCCCACATCTTCAAATCTACCGTACCCCGGATTGCGGCTTGTCCACAAAGCTTGTCTTGGTGAATGACCTGGCACAATAACCGAAGAGTATTATGGACTCGCCGAACTGATATTGCTGGGTGCAGTAATATTCCAATGAAGGTCGGAGGGAGTCATGTCGGAGAACTCGGGCTTGCGCAAGTCAAGAACCTTCGGCCCTCGTCCCTGCGGTCCCTTTGCTGGTAGGGAAGCTATCCAAGCCGCGAGTCGAAATGCCATGGACTAGTTTTGGAGGCTCAGATTCAGCATCCTGCTTTCTTCCAGTCGTCGTGATAGCGGCCTAGATCCCGTACATTCCATTTCCAAGGCGATGATCTTCGAAGTGAACAGCAACTCGAACGTCGAAATCATTTCATACACCTTGGAAATTGACCGAGACGTCACCCGTTTCGAAGCACTTTCGTTCCCGATAGCGATCGGGTAGAACTGAGGCGAGCCTGCGGTAGCACCTTGAGCTATACGAGCTTTCGTCATCGAAATCGAAATCGACTGTTGTAAGTCAGGAGTGAGGCTCAGTGAGCAAGGATCGTGGATGTTATTTGCAGGATTCGACACTGAACAACAGTTCTAAAGGTCGAATTGGGAGCATACGTACCTTACGGTATATGTAAAGCTGCACTCCACAACAACTTACCCTGTACACGATGTTCGCATTTTCTGTTTCCTTTCTCCCTTGCTCCTTGATCACCAGCGGGATCCATACACTGCGGCTGTGTATGATGGGCACCGCAGGCACGAAAGAGTACATACACTCAAAGCGACAAATCGAGACTCAACTTACAGCCTGGCAGTTGACTTGTTGAGCATCATGCTGCAGGACGACCCCAGGTGAGGCAGCATGGCACAGTTTTCGACGACTTCCATCAACCACATGACTTGGATGTCACCCTCAGACGAGAGGCTCTCCTAGAAAGCGCAAACGGCGATGCGTCCTGAACATGTCGTATATATGCTCTGATATAGTAAGACATTCGAACGAAGATATCGCGAAGTCACGTTTCAAAGTGTGTTGCCCAGGTGCTGTCGCAGCCTCAGAGACGGAAAGCAAGCTTCATCAGTGGTCTTGGCCGATCTTACCCTCTCCATCCTCGCTTATCTATTGGCACCATGCCAAACTCTACAGTTGTGGCGCACCGATTGTGGCATCGAATACGAGGTACGAGGGGTTCCAGCTCCCAACCCCAACGTCAAGGAGCTGAACGCCATGGATTCTCGTTTTCTTTCCTTTAGAAAGCTTTCTGTACGTTCCCTCAACGGCTGTATGCACGATGCGTGTCGCTGCAGTATTACTTGCTTTGGCGGTTTGGGCGCGAGCTGATGCGGCGCCAGAGGATGGTCCTGCTGCTGCAACGGCGATAGCCGAAGGGAAGAACTGGACGCCGAAGAAGGCGTATGCGGAGCCCTTTGAGGGCCTGAACAATCGTAGTATCTCCAATGCACTTGCGTTTGGCAGTCTCGTGGGGAGACAGACTGGTATGCTCGGGTTGAACAGCTTTTGCAACTTTATCTGACAAGTTGTAGGGCAGCAGTGCTCGACGTTGGGAGGAGAGGCGTATAACTGCGGCTTCGACCAGCAATGCGTAAGTTCACGATTCCTCTATGAACAAGGATCAGATCACTGAATAAGCCGTAGTGCAGAAATACAGCAGGCTGTTGTGATGGCGGCCCTGGAGATGTTGAGGTATGTTCCATGCAGCAGTAGTGTAGTTGACTCTCGACCTAACGGTACCTTACAGTGCGTTATCACAGGGGGTACTGGTATCCAAGGATGCTGCCCCTTAAACGAAGGCTACGTCACGTGCGGCGGCACCACTTGTGTTTGTAAGCGTCTAAAAATCTCTTGAATTGACTCTTGGCTGACATGTAAAAGGGGGTCGTTGCTGTCAAGAAGTCGGAACGGCATGTGCAGGCCTTTCTCAATGTTGCAAAGAGGGCGGCTGCTGTGATGACTCGGAAGAGTGCTGTGGGGATGTGTGCTGCAGGGGTTTGAGCAAGTGTTGCGGCGGGAAAATCTGCTGCGATGCTGGGTTTGTTTGTGAAGCAGCAGGACGATGTGTTCCCGAAGCAACTTCGGCGGCGGCCACGACGATTATCCAGACTGTGGTGGCTAAGGACGATGCTACGAAGAGAATGCCGTCAGGATGCTTGGGTGCGGCGATGATGCTTTCTTTGGCGAGTTACCTGGTCTGATCCCAATATGAGGTTCCGATCTGGAGAAGGGATGGCGAAGGTAGATGCGGGATCGGAGAAGAATTAGGCAACGTTGGGATTGTACATGTCTTCAGAGCTTGTGGCCGACACCGAAATGTGGGTGATGATCTGTTTGATTCATACTGTAATGCAGCGCTATCCTCGTTAGAGGAGATGCCGCGCCTGATGACACGATCGAATAGTTTCTTAGAGTTTCGAGAGAGGCTTTCCCCACTCCTCGACTGCAAGAGCATTGTGATCAGTACATTTGCTTAAATCATAGTCAGGAACTTCAACTTACATCTTGGGCCATTGTAACCGATAACTCCTTCCACCTTCTTGGCTGCATCAATACCACCATCCAAGAGAACGATCTTCTGCACTTTGGGCTTCTGGCCCTTCAACGCTAGTTTCATTCGAAGATTGAGATAGGACCTCATTGCTGTGGGGGATCTTTCAGCGGCATAAGTGCAATAGAACACCACCAAGTCCGCGCCCCAGAGCCTTGAAGCCATCATTGCTTGAGGATTTTCCGCGTACTTCTCTTCAAATATACCTAAGGCCAGTTTAGCGTCCATGACCTCCAGGTGGACCGAGTTTCGGAACTGTCCAGCATTGCCTGTTGGTGTCGTGTCAGAAGTGGCCTTGACAATGGCATAGCAATGGAGCGCCTACTCATTCGATCCTGGCAGTCAACGAAGACAACTCTGTTCACATTGATCTTGGGCAGCGCCTCCAGGAGCGTTTTAGGGGCCACTGCGTCCAGTGTATAACTGACTTTTCTCTCGGTGTTGTGCGTCTCCAACTTGCCCAGGTCAATTGTGGAAAGATCCGTCTGAGGTGCACTTGTCTTTGTCGTGGTAGTCTGGGGGGCAGTTGTCTTCGGGGCGATCTTCTGCACAGATCCCTTCTTTTGTTGAGCAGAATCTTGGTGGAGAGGTGGCATGGAGCCCCCCCTGAGTCCAGTCCCCGTCATCTTGGAAGGGGCCCCTGTAGCTTTGGTACTCATGATGGTGGAGCGGTCAACTGTATTGATGGAAAATGGACGAAGCTCAGAAGTTCGGACACTGTTTGTAGCGAGGAAGATCGTTCGTTCGCGCCGGTCTTCCAAGAGAGAACGCCGCCCTCTTAATACCTGACTCTGTAACATGGGCTGCAAGCGGTCCATGTTGATAGACTAGATCCAGAAAGTGTCTGTGGCACCACATGTTCGGCTCGCAAGCGTTCGTAAGCGCCGCCACAGTGTAGAGGAACCCGTTTCGTCCAGTAAGAATGCGTTGACGAGTATGCTCAACACTCCACTAGGTTGATTGTGTAGCGAGTTGATGCAGTCCGTTCACAGAGTCGTTCGTACTAGATGTCATAACAGCCAGCCTCATAAGAATTGAGCGGTAGTTGAGCGCATCGATCAATCGGCGAGACCGAGCTCAACGCCAAAATGTACATTTTGAGCCTCGCATCTTCGACTATTGGCTTAGCGTTCGCTTATCCACCAACCAACCTGCTTCGGAATCAGTCTGGATTGTTGAACCTGGTCGTTTCGGTATTGGAATAGATTTGGTGATTCTGAATGGGGTGCGTGGCCACGGAAACTAGCTTCGTTTGAGCCTCTCTGTTAGCGTACGAACGAAAGATTGAAGCGTCGTACCACCTTCATTTATCCTACATCCTAGCATACACATAGTCCCGAGTTCCCATCAGGGCAAGCCACACAGCCTCCTCTGTCCGAATCGTCCTACTCCCTTGCCCAGGCACCAGGTTGACCCAGTGGTCGAAAGCCTCATGCGCCGTCTCTTTCGTCATCCCCATCTTCTGCAATTCGGGATCAGACGCCACCGCAGGTTCTAGGCCAGTAACACCACCGATTACCAGCAACAGATGTTTGAATTCGTCAGGGAGCTTGCCCGTCTTCTCTGTAGCTGCATGTTTCTGCCTGGTGGTGGCAGTGTGCGCATCGGGCATAATCGAAGAGAGTGCAACGCCGCGCTCACTTGTGCCGATAGTGCAGTCATAGCCGTCAGGTAAAAAGGGGCTATCAGTGTAGACGGCCGAGAAATTGTCCACCTTTCGTACATTGTAGCCCCAGTAGTACCCAGCTTCTTCCCGAGGTGCGCTAGGTGCGGTAGCTTCCACTTCCAGGTTGTCAATTTCATATTCTGAGAGGTTTGGCCAAGACGGAGGAGGTTCGGAGCTCGCGAATTTGAGTGTGACGCGGGTGCCAGGAGGTATGCTGTACGGTAACGTGACTGGGTAGGGCAGTCCGCATTCAACCAATGTCGAATCTGCGCTATTGGTCCCCGGCGCCGGTTCTAGTGTTGCCCCCTCTCGATACTGACTCCACTCGTCTGACCTCATGTGGTGTGGCATGTCGAGCGTGGGAAGCTTGCCAACCCCCTTGAGATTGGGGTGCTCCTCGAATAGGTGATGTCGTAGGTGTCCTGGGCACTCAAGGAAACTGAGGAGATGGTAGAGAAACTGGTCAGGATTCTCCCAGGGTTCTGCATCAGGTCGCACTTGGCTCAATATCTCAGCTTTGGTCTGACTCTTGCCCTTTCGCCTTCCGTGAGGCGGGATAGTTGTCGGCGCATCGTCGAATATAACAACCTCGTCCACACAAAACACGGCTGCTGCTCGTGCAATCCGTGCGGCCAGCTCGTACTTCTGATCAATCACCTTTGTGCTATTCTTGAGTGAGCACATGTACCAATACAGAGCATAACTTGACCAACGTTGCAGTTGGAGGATCACATAACTTACTTCGCAATGAAGCTCCCCGGCAAAGCAATACTCAGGGTCCAATCTCTGCCCTTTTTGGGCTTGAAGACTGCAGATGGCTTCGAGGTATCGAGCTCAGGCTCGTCGTGACGTGACCGCTTCAACGACCGTGCAGTCTTAGGCGTTGAAACAGCATCTATGATGGCATCTGCACTATAAATGTCTGCTTCGGTATTCTCCTGCTCATCGTCTGCTCTGACTTTTCGCTTCTGCGCGACTGTTAGCTTAGACAAGGCGTGTGAGACTCAACGCACTTTGCTGGTCTTCTCCTTGCTCCCTTTTGCCATGGTATGAAAGTTAAGGTGTATATTACTCAGGTAGATACTTGAGCATGGGATTGCGGCTCGACATCAGTTCAATGTTGGCTGAAGTGTGAGACCGATCGAATCGGACTAGCGCGCTATAATGCAAGCCTTAGGGAGCTAGTCCTAATTTGGCCTTGCTCCACTCAACCCCGGCCATCCCCCGCTTGCACTTGCAGCTTACCTCCTGCATTGATCATGACACTTCTCCGGTATTGACACTTTCAAAGAGACAGTCATGTCTACGGAAAGGCAAGTTAACTCCGCTGAACAGGCCGGTTGATCTAACATTTTATCAGCTCCAAGGCCCCCTCCACGGGCTCGACCATCTTCACCTTCCTTGCTCTCTATCTCACAACACTCTTCAGCCTCGACACCTGGGGCGCAGCACAATCTTCTCCATACCGTGCTCCAGGAACACATGTCCGGCCTCTACAAAGAACTCCTCGTCGCGACAGTTACCAAGGCCGTATGACGAGTCTCAGAAGCAACGGCTCAAGGGACGTGGGCAGAGTGCCAAGTGTCCAGGACTCCCGGCCGCCGATGAGGATGGGCGGCACTGCCAGCTGTGGAGCGTGTGCTCTTTGAGACCGAGTTGCATCGCGAGAGTGAGATTTCATTATTGACATTATTATTACATCGACTCCTTGGATCCCTTCGCTGGTTCCCAAGCTCGCGGCTGAACCCCGCTGACTTTAGGGTGCTCAGTCTAGCCCGGAGGTCTCCACACCACCACCCGGCGAATCAAAAAAATTCCGCAAGCCTCCACGCAATCCAACGACGCCAGAAAGGAATCCAAAAGCAAAAAGAATGATCGCGGCCGGATTCGAACCGACAATCTCTTGATTCGTAGTCAAGCGCCTTGCCATTGGGCCACGCGACCGATTGTTATGCTTGTTGATGAATGATTTTGCGTTCAAGAAACCTCATGTCTCCAGTGAAGCTGCTCATAATGGTTTCCCTTCCATTTCCATCACGCATTGCGGCCGGGCTCAACGGACTCTACGGTTGCTTGAGCTGGCTGAAGTCCTTCAACGTTTCCCACATTCAGCATTGCCACAATCCGGTCTCTGTTCTTTTGGATCCGTTCATCAGCACGTCTCTTCCCCGAGATCCAACACCAAAAACAGCAGCCGAAACTCATTACCGCAACCAGTATCGGTAGCACGATTACAACAATCATAATCTGGCTCCAGGATTTGCACTCCCTGTTGCAATATCCTGATGGTGTTTCTTGACGCGGTGGCGCACAGTTTGGTGCACAAGTGACTCCATTCTCCACGGCGTACGCCATAGACACAGCGGGTGCTACAAGGGTGTCGAAAACTGGATCGAAGACCGCCGAGTGGGTAACCAGATTTCTTTCTGAGGTTTCCGAAAAGGTTATTGTCCAGGGAGGGTCCAGTGTAATCCCCGGTATGGTTGGCGATACGGCTGCACAGCGGCCAACGGAGTTGAAGCCTGTCTCGATGTATGTGAAGCTTTGTACACTGGTACGGCTGTTAGCTTGCTAGCACTTGAGGAGTGTCGACGATGGAGCTTACTCAGGGCAGCATGTCAATTGCCCAGTGGTGGTACCCTTCCTTAACACGGTGGTGTTGGAGTCTACTTCTGTATACGATATAGGACAGCGGGTTCCTGGCAGAGGCTCAAAGCCATCAGTCATGCAGACATTATCATAATCGTAGGGGGCGTTACGACCCAACGACCAAACAGTGCAGCTGGAAGTCACAGAAACGACGCCGTCGCATGACCGCACATCTGCCCAAATGTCACTGAAGCAGCTCGGAGCAGGCGTGAGTAGAGGGATTGTGGACGAGAGAGAGGTTGTGGATGCCATGACTGTGGTATGAGACCGTTGGCGACGAGGGAAGCTAGGTAGCTTCCTACAGTCTTATGCGTGTTGTGATCTAAACCCTATTATTATACAGAATATTGCCCGGTTACGACCAGGGACGTAACCAATGGCGAACGCCCCACCCAAAAACAGCCTAGATATCCGAGTCTACTGCTTACGCGGCCGCCGATGCAGTTGGAATAAGATGAAGTCTTATATATCTCGTATCCCATACGATGATATGCTGTGCCGCAATACATCATGTTGTTGTGAATCGGAGAATGCAAAGTCTAACATCGACCATATTCACACCTCCAAGGGTAGTCTCATCACGCTGGAATAGCATTCGCCTCTTCAACAGGTGCGTCAACAGCCCCCTGTTTCGCCGCTGCTGCGCGCTTCTTCAATACATTCTCGATGAAGGCCTCACCAGCCTTGTAACTCGAACGGACCAAGGGGCCGGATGCACAGTACAGGAAACCCATATCGAGAGCCCGCTGGCGCCACATCTCAAACTGGTCGGGGGTAATGTATGCCTCTACAGCCATGTGGCGTTTGGTTGGCCGCATGTATTGCCCGAAAGTCACGACGTCGACATCATTCTTCCGTAACTCTAGGGACAGTTAGCTGAGTAAGACCTTAAGTGCGGCTGTTACTAACCTTTCAGAGCATGCCATAACTGCTGTTCGGTTTCACCCAGGCCCAGCATTATGCTCGTCTTCGTGATCAACGATGGCCGGGCCTCCTTCGCTGCTCGTAGGACGTCCAAACTTTGACGGAACTTCGCGCGCCGGTCCCGCACAAACGGAGTAAGCTCTTCGACGGTCTCGATGTTGTGCGCATAAACGTCCAACCCGCTCTGCGCAACCAGCTTGACCATTTCCAGATCGCCTGCATAGTCTCCTGTCAATGCCTCAACCAGCATAGCAGGGGCCTTCTGCTTGATCAATCTGATCGTCTCCGCAAAATGTCTCGCGCCTCCATCGACCAGGTCGTCTCGGTCCACGGAAGTGAGAACAACATATCCCAGACCCCACCTGCGCAGTGCTTCGGCCGTATTCTCCGGTTCATGTGGATCCAGAGGCGGCGGGGCCTTGGAAGTCTTGACTGAACAAAAGCGACAGCCACGTGTGCAGGTGTCGCCCATCAGCATAATTGTCGCAGTGGCCGCGCTCTTGTCACTTCCACCCCAGCAGTCGGAGATGTTAGGACATCGAGCCTCCTCGCAAACCGTGTGTAGATTCAAGCCTCGGAGGTCGTTCTTGATCTTCTTGTAATTATTATTGTTCGGTATCGGCGTCTTCAGCCATGAGGGTAATCTCGTAATGGTCTTCTTGCGGCCTTCGGGCCCAACTTGTGCGGTGCGAATTTCGTAGGCTTCGGAGGGTGAGAGGGGAGCGTCAGGCGCAACGAAGTCTGAGAATGAAGGTCCAGCATTCAGTTTATCTTGGAACGAAGTCCGTTGCCTTATTCCTTGAGGAGGCGTGCTGGGAACAGTCTCCGCTGCGGTGGCGAATGGTCTTGCGCATTGCGACGAGGGCAAAACCGATCTTTGAAGTGCGTGACGAGACGAGGAAGCCAGGAGGCACCGTGACCGCGGTATCGAAGCTGCCATTGTGTGTTGTGGAGGAAGTGGGAGAACGGTTGGAGTATGGGGTTAAACTTTCAATTTATCAGACCCTCGAATACCCGCTCCCCGTCGGACTCAATGAACAGCGCCAGCTTAATAAGTCGGAGGTCTTGGCACCAGCAACCCACAGTTCAGCATCCCTGCAGCTATCGCGGGCAACCTCAACGTACGCCAAAACCCACTGCTCCCTACCCCGTAACCCCACGAAGTGGTCTCGGCCAGTCCCTATCCACCTCTGTCATTCGCAGTCCGTCTGCAACGCCCAAGCTGCACACATACCCCGACCGGTGGAAAGGACACGTTTGGTGGCCCCCAGCGGTGGAGATATATATCGAACGGGACAACAGAGCGAGCTTGAGGCTGCGGGCCCAAGTTGAGCAACATGGACAAGAAACACGAAGATGTAGCCATGGTGGCTCAGATTGACAAGACCTCTGTCTTCCAAGAAGGTACATGGCTGCACCGCTCCCGTGGGCGGGGTGCTTAGAGCTCCTGAATTGAGAGATGGAATTGCTGACACTTGCTCTCAGCCCGAGTCTTCAACCAAAGCCCTATCTCGCCACGCAAATGCAGAGTCGTATGTTGTGTCATCGGCGTTTCTGCTTCAATTGAGCCTGACCTGTCCCGTAGATCTTGACGAAGCTCGCGTTGCTACTGTTTACAGGGGAGAGCTGGGCTAGGCAAGAGGCTACTACATTATTCTTTGGAAGTATGGTGCTGTCATTGCACGGATTGAATGCCTATGCTGACATTGGGCAGTCTCGAAGCTGTTCCAGAACAAGGATGCGTCCCTCCGCCAGATGGTGTACCTTGTCATCAAGGAGTTCGCTAGCTCCGCCGACGATGTGATCATGGTCACCTCGTCCATAATGAAGGATGCGTCCGTTGGAAGCGACGTTGTCTACCGCCCTAACGCGATCCGGGCTCTCTGCCGTGTCATCGATGCCTCAACCGTACAAGCCATCGAACGCCTCGTTAAGACATGTATCGTCGACAAGAACCCCTCGGTCGCTTCCGCTGCGCTTGTTTCATCATATCACCTCCTCCCCGTCGCAAAAGACGTTGTCAGAAGATGGCAGTCCGAGGCGGCAGAAGCAGCATCCAGCAGCAAAGGCGGTGGAGGCTTTTTGGGAGGCTTTGGTGGAGGCTCACAGTCCGCATTGCAAGCCAGCACAAACTACATGACCCAGTATCATGCTATCGGCCTGCTATACCAGATGCGCTCTGGAGACAGGATGAGCTTGGTCAAGATGGTGCAGCAGTACTCGGCTGCGGGTGTTGTCAAGAGCCCAGCCGCGACGGTGCTCCTCGTGCGGTTAGCTGCGAAGCTCGCTGAAGAAGATCCGAACCTCCGGAAGCCCATGATGCAGCTTCTTGACAACTGGCTGCGCCATAAGTCCGAAATGGTCAACTTCGAAGCCGCAAAAGCGATCTGCGACATGCGCGATGTCACTGATGCCGAGCTCGTACAGACTGTTCATACCCTCCAGCTGTTCCTCACCTCCCCACGGGCGGTCACCAAGTTTGCTGCACTAAGGATTCTATCGACCATGGCATCGTTCAAGCCTGAGGCTGTCCGACCTTGCAACCAAGACATTGAGGCGCTCATCACCAACGCGAATCGCAGTATCGCCACCTTCGCCATCACCACGCTTCTCAAGACCGGAAACGAGTCGTCAGTAGATAGGCTTATGAAGCAGATCACTGGCTTCATGGCTGAGATTACCGACGAGTTCAAAGTCACCATCGTGGAAGCCGTTCGGACACTTGCCCTGAAGTTCAAGTCGAAGCAGTCAGGATTCCTTGCCTTCCTCAGTGGTATCCTGCGCGATGAAGGTGGCTATGAGTTCAAGCGCGCAGTTGTCGAGGCGATTATGGATCTCATTCGATTCGTTCCCGAGGCCAAGGAAGATGCCCTGGCGACTCTCTGCGAATTCATCGAGGACTGCGAGTTTACTAAGCTTGCTGTTCGCATCTTGTTCGTCCTTGGCCGGGAAGGTCCCTCAACGCCCCATCCCACAAAGTACATCCGATACATCTATAACCGTGTAGTGTTGGAGAATGCTATCATCAGGGCTGCGGCTACGTCCGCTTTGGCCAAGTTTGGTGTTGGGTAAGTCGATACCGACTTTGTGCCAACCATCCCGAGACTAACTTCATCAAGTCAAAAGGACCCTGAGATCAAGAAGTCTGTACATGTCTTGCTCACTCGCTGCCTTGATGATGTCGACGACGAGGTCCGAGATAGAGCAGCCTTGAACCTCAGATTGATGGATCAGGATGACGACTTGGCTACCAAGTTCATCCGAAATGGTAAGACTTGGAAATTTACCCTGTGTTACATTGCTGACCTTCCTGACAGACTCAATGTTCTCGCTGCCCGTGCTGGAGCACCAGCTTGCGATGTATGTCAGCTCCGATTCTCGCGACACTTTCGAGCAGGCCTTCGACATCTCCAAGATCCCCACTGTTTCCAGGGAACAGGCAGACGCGGAAGACCTTACCAAGAAAACCGCCTCCACTACACCCACCATCAAGGCGCCAAGCGCTGGTCCCAAAGCTGCGGTCAAGTCAGGCGCGGATGCTGCAGCTTCGGCGTCCGCAGCGGCTCAGAAGTATGCAGCAGAACTGCAGAAGATTCCCGAACTTGCAGCATATGGTGGCGTCCTCAAATCCAGTGGGCCCGTCGAGCTCACGGAATCGGAGACTGAGTATGTGGTTTCCGCAGTCAAACACATCTTCAAGGACCACGTCGTCCTGCAGTACGACATCAAGAACACGATGCCAGACACTGTACTGCTTGACGTTCAGATGGTTGTGACACCGGAGGACGATGGCGATGTGCAATTGGAGGAGGAATTCATCATTCCTGCACCAAAACTGGCCACCGACGAACCAGGTACCGTATATGTGTCCTTCAAGCGACTCGAAACCGAATCACAGTTCATTGCGACCTCGTTCACGAATGTTCTCAAGTTCACCAGCAAGGAGATCGACCCGAGCACGAATGAGCCAGAGGAGGGCGACGGTTACGACGACGAATACCAGGTTGAGGACCTGGATCTTAATGGGGCGGATTACGTGGTGCCGGCGTATGCAGGCAGCTTCGACAACGTATGGGAGCAGGCCAGTGGTGACTCGGCTGTGGAAACGCTGCAGCTCAGTAACATGAAGAGCATAACTGGTCCGTCCAACAGCCATCCTTCAGTCGTTTGTGGAATATTTGCTAATATCCTTCCAGATGCGACCGAACAACTCATCAAGACGCTCTCCCTGCAACCCCTCGAAGGCACAGATGTAGCATTGTCCACTTCAACGCATACCCTCAAGCTGTACGGCAAGACGGTCACGGGCGGTAAGGTTGCGGCTACAGTGCGGATGGCGTACAGTGCCAAGACGGGCGTGACGATGAAGATTGAGGCGAGGAGTGAGGAGGAGGGCGTGGCAGCGCTGGTCGTGGGTAGCGTGGCATAAGTTTTGTTTATGCGTTTTGTTTGTCCAGGGTTGTTCAAGGGTTCTAGAAATAGCGGATAGCGTAAAGGGCATGCGAGCGGGTCATGAATCGTAGTACTGATACCACTGGGTTGCTCGTGTTGGGTGATGAGTAGCAGTGTAGAAGGAATAATGAGAGATTATGCGATATTGCTCTTGGATGTTGTGAGGTCCACGCCATGTGAATGACGTGTGGACATTGATGTCAACATTCCCAGGAGTCTCTTCACTGGAGAGTTACAAGCGTGCGTAAGGATGGCACAACAGACATGTCTCAATGAACGACCACCGACGTGCATATAGTGTAATACTAGTTCCCTACTACCCCGTCTTCCTGCACGCACGACGTGCATATAGTGTGATACTAGTATACTAGTTCCCTACTACCCCGTCTTCCTGCACGCTCCGTGCCGATCCTCTACCCTAGCCCTTCCGCCCACCGTCAGTCTCCCCTGCATGATCCGGTGCGGACACTACCTGCGCCACAGCAGCGGATGTCCTGAGGGGGCGCGGAGAGGTTAGGGGACCGGAGAACCCGAGTGCATGTGAGGGATTGTGATGCTATGGATTCTGGCACCTTGAAGGGTAATACGAAGAGGTAGCAGGCAATGACCAAGCGAAGAAGAAACATCACAATCCAGAGGCACAAGAAAGTTCGAGGGACAATTCATTAATTCATGAAATACTATTACAGTAGAGCAGGAGCCAATTTGCCCTTAGGAAGTATCATAGCACACCACCACCGTGCTTGGGAATCATTATAATCTCATCGTTCGGTCCTCCATCCACTACCTGAGCTGGAGAGGATTCTGACTGGGTATCACTTATTTGCCAATGCCCTTCTTGCCGTCCATGTCGGCATCGACACGGGGGTCGAGCTTGTTCAAGAGGTTGCTCTTGTGAGGGCCAGTGGTAGTCTGGTCGTGGTGGCCGGCGCCAGTCATGCCGGTGTTGTGGCCGGAGCCGGTCATGCCAGAGCCGTAGCCGCCAGCGCCAGTGGTGTTTCCGGATGCACCCATGCGATCAGAGTCGACGCGGGGGTCGAGAACGTTCGCGGTGCGAGTATCGTGGGGACCGGTGGGGTCAGAGCCGCGAGTGCCGGCAATGCCACCAGTGTGGTGACCGCCGGCCATGCTCGAGTGGCCACCAGCACCCTGGGTGTTGCCCGCGGCGCCCATGCGGTCACTGTCGACCCTAGGGTCGAGCTTGTTGGCCATGCGCGAATCGTGAGGACCAGTGGGGTCAGATCCGTGAGTGCCAGTCATGCCGGTGGTGCCAGTGTGATGGCTGCCAGTCAAGCCGGAAGTGCCAGTGTGAGCACCGCCAGTGTGATGACCCTGGTGAGGGACGTTATGGTGCGCGCCAGGCGGGAAGCTGGAGTCACCACGTCCAAGGCCCTGGGTGTTGCCTGCAGCACCCATACGGTCAGAATCAACACGAGGGTCAAGCTTGTTGGCCATGCGCGAATCGTGGGGACCAGTGGGGTCAGATCCATGAGTGCCAGAGGTTATACCACCAGCGGTGTGGTGACCAGAGGTCATGCCAGTGTTGCCGCCGGCACTGTGGGTGTTGCCCGAGGCGCCATAACGGTCAGAATCAACACGGGGATCGAGCTTGTTCGCCATGCGGGAATCGTGAGGACCAGACGGGTCAGAGCCGTGAGTTCCATGAGTTCCAGTCATACCGGAACCCATACCGGTACCGTGAGAACCGGTCAGGGGCGCGTTGCCGCCAGCGCTGTGGGTGTTGCCAGACGCGCCATAGCGGTCTGAATCCACACGGGGATCCATCTTGTTCATGGTGCGAGAGTCGTGGGGACCAGACGGGTCGGAACCGTGGGTACCAGTCATGCCGGTGCCGGTGTGAGTTCCAGTGTGGTGCGTGCCGGTCGTATTGCCTGCGGCACCCATGCGGTCGGAGTCAACACGGGGATCCATCTTGTTCGCCATGCGAGAATCGTGGGGACCGGTGGGATCAGATCCGTGTGTGCCAGTCATGCCGGTGCCGGTGTGAGTTCCATGCGATCCAGTCATGCCAGAATGGCCGCCAGCGCTCGCGGTGTTGCCTGCGCCGCCAATGCGGTCGGAATCAACGCGAGGGTCGGCCGCATTTGCTGCGTGAGAGGAGTGGGGGCCAGTCGGGTCGTTGTGGCCGGTAGTGCCAGTGTGGGTGGTGTTGCCAGTGTGGGTGGTGTCCTTGTGGAGGACCTGCTCAACCTTGGCCTTGATCTTTTCCATGTTGACTGTGGGTGTGTGTGAAGTGTTGTGTTAGGATTGGGTATAGGGAAGTTGAAGTGGTGATTGTAGTAGCAGAAGGTTGTTGTGTTGGTGGTGTGGTGGTGTGTTGTGATGTGGAGGAGAGGGGCTATGGGAAGCTTCTTTATATGCCCCCTCCAGCTCCCCTCCGCAAGCTACGTCATGGAGGGGGACAAGGCAGTTGCACCGTCATAGGCTAGTGTCAGGTGGGCGGGCAATTGGCAGGCAGGATCCTAGGCAGTGAGTGAATGCTAAAGTTGGCAACACGGAAGCTATCCGCACCAGCCACAGCACATGTCGGCGCCAACGGGCCATTCCTTTCGGCGGTTTCGTCATTCTCGCAAGTCTAGAGGGTGATTTGCGCCTCAGGGCGCAAGGGTCCATAGAGGAGACGGGTTCCGGGCCTCCGCAGGGCTGCCAGAAGAAGGTCGCGCCACAGATCGAGCCCCTCCGTGGCGACCAATGGGGCTAGTGGCTGACGTAGTGAGTGGCGCTGCTCGCGTCCGCTTGGTCGTTTCCAACGTTCGGAAACTGGTTGCTGTGTTCCGAAACCTGAAACCAGCTTGTCGAACGGGTGTTGTTGGCCATGTGCCTGGTTGCGGGGTGCAGCGAGGGGCATCGCACAAAGCTTACCTAGGGACAGATTGCGATGATGACGTACCTCTTGCGTCCCTTGCCCCGCTATTCACATCCGGCGGTGCCCAACAGACCACCACGCCACGCCAGCGACAACATCGTGACAGAAACAGCTTCAATCATTATTGTCGTGCAGTCAGCAGATCACATCCAACTCGTTCCAGCATGTCAGAGAAGGTGAAGGAAGTCGCCCTTGAGGAGCTCCAGCAGGCTCGCATCTTGACCCGCGATGCCGTGCAATCAGGCGCATACCTCTACCCTCTGAAGGTACCAGAGCCCTTGCGCATGTCTTGAGAGCACTCTGACGCCTGCAGGGAATTGCCTACTTCGCGACGCACCGCAGCCTGTGGAAGCCGTTGCTCAACAAACTGCTCCCCACCCTCTCTCTTGGACTCGGCGTCACGGCCTTCATGTTTGCCGTGACATATGTCCCTCAAGCAGCCGTCCTCACAATCTTCAATGGTCCTCTGGCCATTCTGACCACGGTCCTACTTGTTCGTATGTAGCACCCCAACTTCGCATTCGAGTTTCGGACGGGAGCGCTGACCCAATATCAGTTAGCGAGAGCTCCACCATCTTCTCCGTGCTCAGCAAAAACTTCCTCATTGATGAGGCACTCCTTGATACCTTCGATGGCGTACGTCTTCTCTGACACCCACCACCCGATTCGTGCTAACTTTTGAAGACGCTTTTGTCTCGCAACCAGACGGAGCTCGTAGCGGTTGAGCGTCAGGTGAAGTCCGGCGGCGATCCCATCGGAAAGCTGGGGAAGATCATGAAGAAGCCTTTCGCGCGCTTCACCCCGAAAGCCATCATTCGCTACTTCATGTACCTCCCGCTCAACTTCATCCCCGTCGTCGGCACCGTCATGTTCGTTTTCTTGCAGGGACGAAAGTCTGGCCCTACTGCGCATGCGCGGTACTTCCAGCTGAAGAAGATGGACAAGAGGCAGCGCGATGTCTTCGTGGAGCAGCGCAAAGCTGCATACACGAGGTGAGTGCAACTGACTCGGATTGATGATTCTGATGGCTGACATGGCACAGTTTTGGTGTTCCGGCAGTTCTTCTGGAGCTCGTTCCAGTGCTGGGAATTTTCTTTTCGTTCACGAATACCGTCGGAGCCGCGCTGTGGGCCGCCGATATGGAGCAGAGGAGGACTACAGCGCCCAATCTCCGAAACCAAGCGGAGCTAGCCAAGAAGGCCGAGTAGATGGGACAAGAAACAGGTATTATGTTGGGGGCATGCATGTGTCGGAAGGAGACGTCGCGGATTCCGTGTGTCCATGCATGGGCGGTATACCCATTTTTCATTTGTCTTATTGAGGGATCCAAGGGCACAGTTGCTGGTGGGATAAGGACGTTCGGCGTTGGCAAGATGGCATCTTCTGCTTCTGCTTCTGTCTTGATGAATGATGCCCTGTACTTTTATGTTATCGATAACGAGGGCGCCATGGAAAATCAGTTAATCCGGTCACCTCAGCTGGGCCGAGCCAAGAACCCCGCAGTGTAGGCCTGTCCCGCTGCATAGCCATTTATACCCACCCATTGACATCCTCAGCGCACTCTCTGACGTCTTCGCCTCGCCAGCTTGTCCAAGGCGCCGCCCACGATGCAGTCGCTGCCAGATGCGCACGCGCAGTCGTTTGAGGAGCTATACGGCCCTCCTGAGAACTTTCTGGAGATCGAGGTGTGTCCCTGTACCCTGTCACCGTCCGCATGGCTATGGCTCACAGCTGCTTGCATAGGTCCGCAATCCCATGACCCATGGCGTCGGCCGGGGCATGTACACCACCTATGAGATCGTCATGAAAACAAACATCCCCGCTTTCAAGCTCAAATCCTCCTCGGTGCGCCGTCGATACAGCGAATTCGAAGCCTTTCGCGACATACTTGAGCGCGAGTCGGCACGCGTTACAATACCCCCGCTACCTGGCAAAGTCCTCACAAACCGCTTCTCAGACGACGTTATTGAGCACAGAAGGGAAGGTCTGCAGCGCTTCTTGCAGATTGTTGTTGGGCATCCGCTGCTACAGACCGGAAGTAAGGTGCTGGCTGCCTTTGTACAGGGTGCGTTTCCGTCGTACGGGTCCCCAGAGTGTTCATCTAATCAAGGCTTGCACAGATCCTAACTGGGACCGCCACGCCTGGTAGCTCACCGCTCGATAATCCTGCGCGTCGATATCCCTTGGCTACGTTCCATGCGCCTTTCGTTTACAGATACCACGACTCATGAGCCCATATTTGCAACGCGGATAACGAAAATGTCATATTCTTACAGTACTGCTCCTGCGCAGCGACCGCATCTCCTCAGCTCAAGTGCACATTATATGTAGTGCAACTCTTTACCAGTCGATAATTACAGACCTCAGCTCTCACATCTTGTCTTTAGCATTGAGTTCGTTGAACTATCATGTAGTATGGTGCTGATATCCAAATACTGATAGCACAAATTCGCAATGTCTGTCCCCAAAGTGCTGGCCCCGATGGAACGTTGTTTTCAGATCAGAGGAGACTCGCTATAATTAATTGGTGACTGTGCTCAAGTTCTTGAGCACCTAAGAACAATAACTGACATGAGCATTGAACAACCCCCGATTACATAATAGGAAGCTGGCATCCAGTCCAGTACGGATCCAGGCCCTGCTGCACGATGACGCTAGCGGAGGTGTTCATGCCCTCGCAGCGGGCCAAGCCAGCAAAAGCAAAAGAAGCGAATATTGGCGAAGCCTACCACCCATAAAAACCCTCGATGCCGCGGGGGTATCGTCCGTTGCGTTGCGAGAAAAAATCTTCCTAGAAAACGAAGCGAGGAGTATACTGTGAATACGACGGCAGCAATGGGCGCACCATCGACCCCGGCATCCAATGCCATCATCTACCTGACCTACGGAGCATTCTTGTAAGTGTAATTGTGCTACCCTGTCACCAGCCTAACAACGGAACACAGAATCGTCGGCTGTTACATCGCATGGCGGCTAAGACACCAGTCCAAGACGCAATGGCTGTCTGGCAACAAGACACAGAAGGGTCAGAACATCACTTGAGAGCAGTCCTGGGATCAGCAGCCTCGGGTTCCAGAATCAGAAGCTCACGCACCTGTTTTCGCATATCCAACTGCTAACTATCCGCAGGCATTCCGCTTGCTCTCAACTTTATCGCAGCGGGTGAGTGCCGTTGCACAGCACGAGTCACTTGAGAGCAGCGGCAGCATCGGCACACGGCATCATAACTCCACATTCACCACGAAATGGGCCAACCTCACTATTATCGAGATTGTACAGTCATGAAGCTACAAACCAGGTTCGTATTTGAGATCTCTCGCAGGAGTATCCCTCGGTGTCTTTTTGCTTCGTGCGAAAAGGTCATTAGGGGGTACTCCTGTGCGGCTACACTACGGGCGCGGAGTCAAGGCGTAAAACCCTTGACGAAGCTGAGAAGTACCGTATGAACTCGATCAAGATAATACTTGCGTGAGGAACGTGCTGCCGCTCTCTTTCCCCTTCTCCCTCCCCCCTTCAGAAGCGTTTTTGGAAGCTGACCTAGGTTACTTACCTCTAGCTCTTGGATCTGGTATCCTCTTTACCTATCCCCAGATTGCCACCATCGCTGGCGTTCAGGGTCTCATCGTCTACGCATTGGCGTCCTCGCTGCCTTTGCTTGTCTTCGGACTTCTTGGGCCGATCATTCGACGCAAATGTCCCGAAGGCTTCGTGCTGACTGAGTGGACGAGACAACGATACGGAACTATCGCAGGTCTTTTCCTCAGCGTCTGCACGTAAGCCAACCTATCTACCGATACTCAATTCAGGTTGTGTTAACCAGACTAGGCTCATCACGCTCTTCCTGTATATGGTTGCTGAACTTTCGGCTCTTCAGCAGATTGTCAATGCCATGACGGGGCTGAACGGACTCCCGGTCGTCATTGTACAATGCACGATCACAACTATCTATACTTGTAAGCGTCCCCCGTGCCCCGGCAGGAGGGTAACTGATCTTGTCAGCGCTCGGCGGCTTCAAGGTCTCCTTTATCACGGACAACATCCAAGGGACCATGGTCATCGGCCTCATCATCCTCGGTGTCATCTCGGTGGGCGTAGAAACCAACATCGACCGCAGCCTAATCGACCGATCCGGATACCTGGAACCGAGTCTCCTAGGCTGGCAGCTCATCTACATCCTCCCCGTCGCTATTCTGACCAACGACTTCTTCCTATCTGGTTTCTGGCTTCGTACCTTTGCCTCCCGAACTGACAAAGACCTCTGGATCGGCGTCAGTCTCGCCAGCGTCGGTGTCTTCACAATCCTCGTTCTTGTAGGCTTCGGCGGGCTCCTAGCAGCATGGTCCGGTGCTTGGTCCCTTGACGACGCAGACACCGGGTATCTGTCTTTCTTTCTCCTCCTCAATCAACTTCCCGCCTGGGTCGTCGGCATCGTCCTGCTCATGGTCGTTTCTCTCTCTACTGCGGCTTTCGATAGCTTCCAAAGCGCCATGGTGTCGACCGCAAGCAACGATTTGTTCAGGAACAAACTGAATCTCTGGCTTATTCGAGGTCTTGTTGTCATTCTGATATTCCCGGTCATTGTTGTCGCGCTCAAGAGCCCCGATGTCCTCCAGATCTTCCTTATCAGCGATCTTGTCAGCGCCGCGGTCGTCCCTTGCCTTGTCTTAGGGCTTTCAGAGAAGATGTACTGGTGGCGTGGCTTCGACTTTGTTGCGGGCGGTCTCGGCGGGATCTTCTCGGTCTTTTTGTTCGGCCTGGTGTACTATGACGGCGACGCTACGCTAGCAGGGAAGTTGATCTTGTTGGAGAACGGGCTGTATGCAAATGACTGGAGTGCTTTTGGTAAGGAACTTGTCCCTCATTTGCTGGCCGCCTCAGCTAACCCAGATAGGCGCCTTCGTCGCTGCTCCCATCGGAGGCCTTCTTTGGGGTCTGGGCGCCTGTGCTCTGCGTATTGGAACACTCTTCGTTGTTGCCAGGCTGAAGGGCCACCGTTTTACCGCGCTCGATAAGCCCGTACCGCATACCAGCTATGTGAATCCTGATGCTACGACGGAGCAGGAGACGGTCCTTGAGCATCCGAATAGCGCGAAGAAGTATGGAAAGTTCTTTTAGGTGGATGCGGCTTGGTCGACTGTTGGGTGATCGTTTCGTGCTTGATAGCGAGGCGTTGGTATAGGGTACGTGGAATGGGTTGTCGCTGGTGATGGTTGTTTCCTGTAGTGGTTGGTGTACAGATTGATACTGCTTCTTTCTCCGCTCAATGCAAGTATTCCATGACTAGATCTATTGTGCTTTCTTTGCGGAATCTTTATTTTACCGAAGTTGTACAATGGAGGGTGTGGTGCATATGCATGTCTCCATGAGGTAATGCGTGGGGTAAATCCGCGCTAACGTGATCAGGCTTAAACCGTAAGCGGGGGTCAAGGGTTTTGGTGGGGTGTCGCGTTCACGTCGAACATCGTCCAGCTGCATTTCCAGGCAGTCGTTTTTCGTGCCTCAACAAGGTTTTCTTTCCGCAGCTCTCTTACAAGGACAGGAACGTTCAATTGTTGTCGGCTTCAACAACCCCCGTAGACCGCAACCATGCAGATGCCCGATATGCCCGTCAATGTTCCTGTGGACGACCCTAACGCAGACACAGAATGGTCAATCTCACACTTGAACATGTTCAACACCCCAACTGACATGATTGCAGGAACGACATCCTCCGAAAACACGGCGTCATCCCCGAGAAGCCTCCCTCGCCCACCCCGATGATCCAAGAAGCTATCGAAGAAGCCCGACGACTTGCGCACGAGAACCGACTCGAGGGAAAAGACCTGGACGAGCTGGCTGAGCTAGAAGACGAGGAAGACGAGGACTTTCTAGAGTCTTATCGGTATGCACACCGCTCTTTTCCTGCGACAGCAGTTGTTGACACAGCGACAGGAAAAAGCGATTCGCAGAGCTCGCAACGATACAATCCGCTTCAGTATTCAACCAAGTCTACCATCTCCAGAAACCCGATTATTCAAAAGACGTCACGGAAGCGTCACAACAAGCATTCGTACTAGTGCTGTTGACGTCGTCGCAAGGCATCAATGGCGAATCGCGCATCGCGACGGAGATATGGCGGGAATTGGCACAGAAGTTTGGAGACGTCAAGTTTTGCCAGATGAGAGCGGATCTGTGTATTGAGGGGTATCCGGATAAGAATACGCCCACGGTGCTGATATATAAGGATGGGGATATTAAGAGGCAGCTTGTGACGCTGAGGGAGCTGAAGGGCGTGAGGACGACGGCTGCAGGTATGTGATGAGCTGTGTAAGCGTGGGGGACTTGACTGACTGGTGTAGATATGGAGAAGGTGCTTTTTGATGTTGGGGCTGTGCGTATGGGCGATCCAAGGCTCAAGCGCGAGAAGAATGAAGAGGGAGAGAGCGGGTCGAGGAATATCCGACAAACCCAACCGAGGGTTGACGACGATGACAGCGACTGGGATTGATCCTATCGTCCCGTACAACCTCCTCTGACTATTCCCAATACCGACCAAGGCCGCATGTAGACTTTTGATAGTCCGACGATCTTGATGACATCCTTCGCATGGAGTCATGCTGTACTTATCTCTGTATGGAAGAGGTGTAGTAGGCCCGAAAGACGCCGAAGGGTAATCCCGCGGTCGAACTGCTGGAAAGCCGATGCCTGGATTACGAGGGTAGACATAAGGAAGTTCTACAGGGCCTATATGTACTGAGCATTCACTGTGCAGTTGGCTAGGCATGTCAAGTTGTTGTTACAGTATCGGATAGTCCGAGTGTACATAAAAAGCTCCAATTCGGGCAATATTCAAATGCACCCGTTCGGTTTCTTGGGTTCCAAGTGTTGCAACTCATTTGCCTAGTAAAAGGGATGCAATCACTCTTGCTAAGCTGACCCGCACATTTTGAAGATTAAATGGCATCTCGAAATATCTCTAATATTAGCATCAGTGATTACGTGTTATCAAAGACATATATATCTCATTACAATTATAAAATCATTACTGAATGTCAAAATTACGTACAAGAACCAACACACTGCATTAACAACCAAGCAATATAACTCAAGGTTTCCCAAATCTGCATGACGCCGATGTTAGGTCAAAACATTAGAGCTGTAGATAATTACTTTCCAAGAACGCCTCACGATCCTTTTTGCTCTTTGCTGCGTTGCAAACCTCTACTCTCGATCAATCCTCAAAGCGTTCTTCGCGACCTGCGCCGTAAGCCTCCTCTTCAGATAGATATATACTATCAGCTGGGGACTCATCTTCGCCTGAGTCCTCGTCGTCGGCTAGATATCCATCAACAGCTAGGTACTCATCTTCGCCAGAGTCCTCGTCGTCGGCCAGATATCCGTCGTCGACTGTGTCTTCATCATCGATTGGCACCAGAGGAAAAAAGACCTCGAGAACAGCAATGGGCATAGGTCCCTTAGGGACGAGTACCAGCCCCGGTAGGGGCGGCGTACTCTCCACCCTTTCTCCTTCTCTCGCGGCGTCCAAAGTCCTCACTCTCCCTTCGCGTTCCTCCCCCCGCCGCAGCGCATCTCTAGCCGTCGCCCAAGTGGCGTCGTTATCGCGTCCGTCTGGAAACAAATTTTCTCCAAACACGGCTTCAAAAGACGAGATCAACTTATTGCCTTTGCTTATAGCTGAATCCCAGTCCTTGTATATCCCTTCTTCTACGCTGTGGTTCTTTTCAATTAGCCTGGCCGTCTCTGTGTCGAATTCCTGGATTTCTTCGGCATCGACAAGACTAAGGGTTCTAAGCATGCGAGCGCGATCTTCTTTAATGCTCAGCCTATCCACCCGCGTCTGCACGATTTTGCCGGCGCACTTGTCGTAGTCGAGTTCGATAAACTTAAGGTTCTGAAGCGTCTGTCTCGTTGCGGAGACTTTGTTGTTGTAGTTGATCTGGGACAGGTTCTTATAGTAGAATCCCTGGTCCCGGTCCCGTGGGGTACTTTTAGAGGTCCAAATGCTGGGGTCGGGCACTTGCGGGGGGATCGGACCTGGGCGGGCTCCTTCCAGACCATATGGGTTGGATTTCTGTGTTAAGTGTGAGTGTGCTGGAGTATGGGTTCGTGGGAGTATGGTTAGGGTACCTTTGGTGCTAAATCTCGCCAGACGGACCGCGGGCGGCGCGGGGTTGGGGAGGGTTCTTCAGGCTCCTTGCCGGAATTCCATGCTTCGATATCCTTCCGCTTTGCCCAGCGGCCAAAGGGGATAGCGGGGCTATGTTTTTCTAGGTGTTCAGTGAGGGATACGAGAGAGAGGGCCATGGTAAGGTGTAAAGAGTGGGGTTGATAGAGGATGGATGTGAATAGGTGTTGTAGATAGATGGATGTGTAGTTGTGTATAACTGCATCTGTCTAGAAGAAGTATATAGAGCTTGACGGGTAGAAGTTCTTATATCAAGGGGTCCGGCACTCACGGATGCGTCGTACATTGAAGCCGCCTGAAAAGGGTTCCCGTCCATCCCGAACAACATTTTGTTGGGAGAAGATGCATTAGCGTTGAAAAGAAGTCGGCCCTGGATCCCGTTGTCGTAAGTTTTCTTGAGGCACCGGCACTACTTCACTGCTTTGGCGGAGTGGCAAGCACTTCGCCGACTTGACCTTTGTGGCCTTCTGACTGTTGTTAAATGCTGATTGCCATCTACCAGAGATCTCAGTATCTGTTAAGCTGTTATCGACATTGTTGCGACCAAGTTCCGTCCAAGGTTGCTCACTATCACGAGAACCGGAAGGTTGGATGTTGAAACGTAGGATCCTCGCCTCCATCTGTGTCAACGGCGGGAAGAGGTCTGTATCTCGCCACTTCCGCAAAAGAATCATGTAGCTAATGTGGCAGGGCCCATTGTCAGGCTTCGAATAGTCCCGAATGCCGGGCATGACGTTTAAGGTTCCATTGCAAGTCGGAGACTTCGACTCCCAGTTGAGCCGACCTGAATACGGAACGTTGGGAAGCGTAAAAGGCCAAGTCCTCCAGCTTTTAAGCGACCATGCATCCTCAGAGACTGATACTGGAGATGATAGTCATGTTTGAGCCCTTCCCAAATTATATGGACCCTGAACTCTCAGTCAGCGCGTGTTTACTTCCAACCTTGGAAGGTTGTCAACACCACATCGCTCGGACCAGCCGCGACTCAGCACCCTGGCGCATATCAGCCCACCAAGCGCTTGACGCTGAGTACGGGCGCCACTCGCCTAGAAACCCCGCCTATTGGCTTCGCAACCTGCGACAACTGGAATCGATACTGCTATACTCGAAAAGAGCACGCCTTGATGCAAGGCTCCAGCGCGTGGAGGATGCTCTCGACCTCGGATGGAATGGCTCCTCAGCTTTGCAAAGTCTCTCCTTTCTCCTTGCCCACGAGCTTTTTGACTGTGAACCTCTTTGCCTCGCATACTCAGCGCCAGAATCATCAGAGCCTAATCTCTGCCATTGACCAGGCTTCAGTGGAGCATCTAGCACCACCTTGACAGCGTGCGCGAGCGTAAACCTCATCGGCATTCTTGTATACCCCGTCTCTTCAGCGCGAGCTATCAAGCACCCCACACGCTCCCAGCAACTCACCACGACGAAACCGCTATGGCGCCCCAATCTGCGATAACACCTCCACCAAATCCGCATATAGCGCGTCAAACCTATGACCTCTCCGCTGCATTCGACTACTCTTCCATGATCTCCTCTATACTCGCCTCCTTCAGCGCCCAGGAGTCTTTGTACGCGAGCTACTCTTACGACGATTCCGTCTACTCCTCCATTCTCGCTTCAGTCTACTCGCGGTACTACCCCTCTGTGACGGATGCACCGGGCTACACATATCCACCAGCGACAGGGACAGCGGGCCTGTTCGGATCGGACCCGACAGCAGCGCGCATATCAGCCAGTAGCGAGAACGATACAGGAGGCGGTGGCGGGTTGTCACAAGGAGCAAAAATCGGCATCGGTGTTGGCGTTCCTCTTGCAGTAGGCCTACTAGTCGGCATCGGTGTATTTCTCTGGTGTGCGGGGAAGAGGAAGGGGAAGAAGAGCTCGACTACGATTGTCGCACCTATGCAGCAACAGCAAGCGTATGTCCCAGGCTTCATCGCACCTCCGGTACCCGTGCCATATGGAGCGCCGCCAGTGGGACCCGGATATGGAGCGGGAGCTGACTGGAAAGTCGCCGCAGAGCCGCATGTTGTTGAAATGCCAACGGGATACCCTGCCCGGCCTGGAGCTGTGGAGATGGATGCCGGGACAGTACAGCCTGGTACGGGCGCGAGGAGGTAAAGTGTGCAGGTGCTCGAAGGTGCAGGTGGAGAGCTCGGAGCCGATGCCTCGAAGGCGCTTGTCAACTTGTGTGGTCTATCGAGACCCTCGGAGGCCGGCTATTGCGATATCATAGTGTCTGGAGTTATTTTTGAATACGCTTCAACACAAAAGAGTTTGGAACGGACCCCACGGGAGTATGTGGAAGGTCCAAATCACATGTCGGAAGGTGGGGTGAGTGTTGATCTTTCCGCTCCAGCACGAACTCGCACACGTCGATTCCGTTGAAATCAAGAGCATCAGTGGATCAGTGGGTTGCCTGGCCTCCACATGCAATCTGTTGTCTGGATCAATTCGTCTTTCTTCGTGGAGTCGTGTGCCTTACTCAGGGTCGTCTGACTCGGTGTTGTGGCGCACGCGCGACCCGGTCACATGCAGGAACACAACAAGAGGCAACACTGGGTCATATCGCAACATACTTGGTTACTGCAAGCGTTTAAGGACTTTTGAATAATTGCAATACTTATTGACCAAAGGAAGAGCTCCCATATGTGTGCTTTGCGACAGTGTCGTTCAGTTCCAACGACGTTAGCAAATCAGCTGAAACTAATGCCTGAACAACCATCCTCGCGTGCTTGCCTAAGTACCTTCAAATGACCAAACGACTAAGAATCCAGTATCAGCAGGGACGCGCAAAGAAGCATGACCATAGCAGATTCCACTTCATTATGTTCGTGCCGCAGCCCAAACCTTATACTTCAACATGCAGCTTCTTTCTCTACCGACATACTATATCAACATGTTGCTCGACAGAATGAAACCAAACGTGGAAGTTGCTGTTGACGCGGTATGTATGAGATGCAATCTCTTCTACACTGTTGTCTGACATCATATCAGGAGCTTGCTGTGGATGTCCAATACGAGAAACCGTCCATCTCAGCCCTCATCCGCACGTTGCTCGATCTTCTCGGCCAAGCAGATGAGATATGCCTCGAGTTGCAGAAAGGAGATGAAATTGGGAAACGTGGGAAGAAGAAAGACCGGCATCACTTCACTGGTTTAGTGCATAAACGCGGTCGACCCAAATTTCTACTTAGCTCATCCTCAAGCTCGAGCTCGAGCTCGAGCTCATCAGACAGTGAGCACGGCTCTGACTCGAAAGAAGGGAAGAGGAGAGATAAAAAGAGAGACAAGAAAAAAGAGAAGAAGAGCAAGCACTCGCACTTGAGCTCACTAGCTGCGAAACTACGGGTCGAGTACGAACACGGATGCAATAGTCATGGTGAGAAATACACCTCTGGAGACCGTACGTCGTTCCAATTTCTGTCAAAGGCCTCGCTAACTCCCATCCAGTGTCCGCACAAATGCAACTTCAATACCAAATCGTCACTCTCCAGTCCGCTATCATATCCGTCTACCAAACCCCACGCTCCCAAACCATCATCACAACCCTTACCCATCTTACCGAAACCTGCCATACAACCCAAAAAGCCGCCATTCAAATCCTCGCATCCCTCTCCGCGCGCCTCCACACATCCACCTCCTCCTCTCCAGCCATCCCAGGCTCATTCCCACGCCCCCCACCAGTACCACCCCTCAACAGAAGCAGAAGCCGAAGCAGTTCCAGCGCCTCCAGCACTACCTCCAAACCCCCCAACAAACCCAACCCCAAACTCAAAGACCGCCCCCTCTTCTGCCCCTTCGCCCTCTCCCTCCAGAAAAACATCTACCTCCCCATCCCACCCCACCAACACAACCGCAAAACCCGGTCAACGAAATGCTCATACTGCTACTCTACTATCCCAGCGCATCCCACTCGCGCCTGGGAGATTGTGCTCGAAGAAAAGATATCCCGGGAAACCAGTACCCGGACTCGACGTCAGAAAGTGGAGTTTAAACGGGCGAGGGTGTTTTTACTGCGGTATAGATTTCTGGTGAAGTGTCATAGGGATGGAGGTGGATTTGCGTGCGTGCTGTGTGCGAAGTGGAGGGATTGGGATACCGTGTGTAAGAGTGTTGAGGAGTTGGTCGAACATATCTGGTGTGCGCATGGGGTGAAGGAGGTGGAGGGGGATGAGGATGTTTGTGAAATGAGGAGATAGGTGGGACTGCGCATTGAGCTTATCTGTGAGGGCTTGGAGTCTAAACGGCGTATTAGAGGTCTATATAGTTGCGTACATGGCCCATCCAAGCAGTTTGAAACCGAGAACTGTGCGCTGCTGGTGAAATCGTCGCCATCTTTGAGTCCGTATGAATCCCTTTGCGTGATAACGGTGCTCGTCAATCGTCAGTCGTGGTAGTCATCCAACATGTCGAAAGCGCGAATATGTGGAAAAGCACTCCGCGACCAGAGTCGTCGCACACTGAGTATGTAGAATCCGAAACGCGCTAATAAAAAGAACTGCAGAACATGCCGGCGAGGTATGAGATATCCGAACGGCCCATTTCTCCATCCGAAGCGTATGCATAAACAACAAAAGGGCTCAGCGTGCGCGTCTCTTGCCGTGGAAAAAATTGAGATTCTCTGTCCCCAATCTTACACCTTCAAAGAAGGCTTTCATAACGTCTCCTAATTCGAGACTTGCGTGGTTTAGCGCTACAGATCGGTCAGAAAAGGTCGTTCTTGCTGTTGAAGCTACTCACCGATAGCAAACTGCCTTGCCGCGGGGTCAGATACTGCGCCTTTGATGGACCAACTTGAAATTTGTTAGCAGTGTTCACCGAGTGGCGAGGGGTGTAACATACCCGTCTACCACCACGATGATAAAGTCTTGTATATGCTTCACTCTTGCCGTGGCCTGAGAAAGACCTACAAGCGCAGCCAGTTCTCCCATGGTCTGGCAAGTTGCACAGCTGAACGTAAGACCCTTTGTTGCGAGGATTTTGGCCAGTTCCGCGGTTCGGATAGGTGATTGCCCCTCCTCTGGACAGAACATGTCTAAGCTGAGGAAGTCTCCTGCTGCACATCCAAGGTCTTTCAGCGCTACGATGGACATGATTGATGAACGGGGTATGTTACCCCACTGCTTTTGCCAGATGTCATCCCGATCAGAGGGCCTTGCGGACCGAGTAACTTACAACCACTATGCGAGTTAGAAATGGACGAGTAATCGAAAGAGCCACCACTACTTACTGTACTCCTGTAGTGCCTGGTGTCGGGCCCAATGCATTTCACCTTTGCTTTTCAAGGAGCGTACAACGTCTCTAGCATAGAGAACTTTGTCCTTTTGACCCAGGTTTGCATGCGAGAGGTCAATCAGGCAGAGATAGACATCTTCTGCTCCGTCTTCCATTCTTGCTTTTTCGTGGTTGAGCACCTAAGGCAACTAATCAATCTTCAGCTCAAGGTCTCGAGCCGAGCTTGCTTACCTGGATGAGACTCTGCGACAACAATTAGCATAAGAACCGGGATCCAAACATCGATCACTTACAGTAGACACAGATATGTAGGCAGACCTTGACCTCGATATCTTGGAAAGATGATTGAGGGCGTGAGTCTCGATGAGTTCGTCGTCTAATGAGCGAGGTGGGATGACTCCCGCTTCTCTCATAGCGAAGAACTCGGAAATGAACCCTTTCTCAGGGTTGAACTTTGCCCGTGACCCACTTTCAGACCACACCCGAAAAGCCAGGGCGGGTGTCGCAGCCTCGGGACGACGAGGGGCTTTTACGGAGGGTACCGCAAGGAATTGGCGGGACTGTCTCATTGGAAATGGCGTCTGAGGGAGCGAATCATGAGAGTTCGAAGATGGCGTTGAAGGGGTGAGTGGAGTGGATGGACAGTGGGGACTGTCTCCGACGTCCACGATATGCTCCTCTTCAGACTGTACGCGTATCGATCTCCCACTTGATGGCGGAGTCGGCTGAGTGCTGGACTGAGATGATCGTGCGCTGTTGAGCCGCACGAGAGGGTTATAACGGCCCCTCGTTATCAGTGACTTTGCTCTTGCGGCATTGCCTTGCGGTGACCGAAGCTCACTCTGCCGGCGATTCAGCGAGATATTCGAATCGGCAGCTGCATGCTCGATGACATTGCGCATGTCCTGAAATACATTCTGCGGATCGTTGAATGGAACCTTAAAGAACACCTCGTCGTATTCGGCGAAAGCTAACCGGCCATAAAGTTGCAGATGCTGCTCAAACTGCGCCGTGACCTTGCGTTGGGAGAGCTCCAGACCAGTGATATTATTGAATATTGCGGTAAAGGCATGCGGAGAGCGTTCATACCATCGGTTCAAAATGCAGAGGAGCTTTCTCTGTCCCGACGTCCACTTCAATATCGTCAGCAGCAGTCTAAGTACAAACCCATGACGTGTCTCACTGTATGGAGGGGCGATCTCTCCAAACGTTGTAGAGCTGCGAGAGATCGAGCATTCTCAGTGAGAGGTGACGTTTTCTTCGATTTCGCGATCGACCTCTTCTTCGTTCCAGTCTTCAGCCAAGCTGGGCGAGGAGTGCTGGTCATGTGTACGTGAGCTGCGGTTTCATCCTCGTCAGGTCCACTTGCGGAGTCTTCAATGTCCCAGTCACTTAATGACTCGGTCTCTGCATCATCAAGGGTCAGATCAACAAAGTTCTCGCACGGCTCGGATGAGACCGGTCCAGAGGCTGGCACAGTAGTTGCCGCCGCGTTCAATTCCTTCGTGAAAGTGTCCCACGAGGTCCCTCGCGAATTGCCCCGCTGCAGAACATCCTTGCTTGGGTTATCCGCTGCGCTCGTTAGTTGATCTTCGATCGTTAGCCGAACATCATAGGATCCGTGATCTGTGTATGCGCCAGGAAGGGTCATGTCATTAGGAGCCGTCTCGAAATGACGAGCACATGAGCTCTTCTGGTCCGAATCATCATGGACGGCGGTATTTCGAGACCTGAACGCCCGAGCCCTCGCAGGCTGTTTTCCACCGCCGGGTCATATCGTCAGATAGTGACGCTAAAAGTACATCCGTGTTATACTTTCTGATATGATGCAGGCGCTCAGAACGAAGAGAAGAACGTAGTGGAAGAGAAAAGGATTGACATGAAAGAAAGGTAAGGAAATGCAGGAAGAGAACGGAACGAAGTATAGTTAAAAGACAGAGACGAAAAGGTATGCTAAATGGAGAAAATAGAGAAACAGCAAAGCGAGCGAGAAGGATGGGCAAGAGTAAGTGTTGGAGGAGTGGTAGAAGTTGACGAAGGAAGAGAGTGGGGCAGTTGGCCCGGGCTCCTAGCGCGTGCGGACGCGTCGAATGGTGTACATTTCGTGACGGTGAGGGAATGAGAATGCCGGAAAGTGGAAGAGAAATGGGAAGGCAATCGATGGATGTATCCTGGGAGAAATGGCGGTGCATCCACGGAGACCTCCGAGGGGCAAAAAAAGTGCAAAAACATACAACACCACGCTATTCGCATGTGGTCACCCACCATACTACTCAACGGGCGCTAAGCGGCTTGTATTTGGTCGATCGGACGAGAGGCCTAATTTTCCGCTTGCTATGGTCGTATGTGGCAATGATTCTCCAGTTGAAAATATATGATCTAAATGTTTGCCCGGATACTTGATCCGCGACGATTCGAGCACGAATTGCTCTGAGAGAGGGCCCTGCTTCCTCAACGTCGTCCCGACTGTCTACTTCTCATGCAACTCGAGCGAGTGTGCAGGACTGGTTCTTTGACAAAACCCTATGCTGGTGTCCTCATGGATCCGGGACAGTCCCCCCCTGTTCATGCGTTCCGTGTAGCTGAGCACTCGGCGTATTTCTCGAGGGACGACCGTCTCTGAATCGGTGACACCTGGCTTCAGATCACACTTTCTACCTTCTTGCGTTTGCAAAATCTCATATCGGGTATCATATCGTGCTCCGCAGTAAGCCATCTCACACCGCGGCCTCAACCCCCCCCTCTTCCTCTGCCTCTACATTATCCAACTTCTTCAAATCAACTCCCCATCCTCTTGCCAGTTCAGTCACTGTCTCACCCCACCTCTTAATCACCGGGTGTTGATCCGCAACATCTCTAAGCGTCGGTTCTTCGCCCTTCTCCCCACGCACCTCCCACTTAAACACCCCCTCTTCATCCACGTAGTCCTTCCCCAGCAGCTCAGCGATATCCAATTCTTTCTCTGCCTGCTCCCGCATCCTTTCCACCTTCTCAAAAGCCTCCTCATTATGTCCTTCCATCGCAGCCGCAAATTCCTCCAATACACCTAGTATATACCCCACTTTTTGTCCAATGTTCGCTCCGAGTGCAAAACCCTCGTCGAAGCCTTCTTGGACATATTTGCCTTTGCTTTCGGATAGGCCTTCGCGGTAGGCGTCTGTGTTGAGTGTTCGTTCGCGGGAGGGAAGATCGGAGAGGATTTCGTGGCCTTGTGAGAATCTGTGGGCTGTCGTTTGAGAGGATAGTATTGGGGACGTGGGTGAGGATCCGTAGATGTCGTTTAATCCGCCGTCGTCGCTATCAGGAGGCGAGGGTGGTGCGTTTCCGGTAGGAATAATGGCGAGTTGGAGGGTTGGTGAGGTGTCGAGTTGAAGATTCGGTGCTGACATGACGAAGGGAGAGTTGAAGATGAGACTGCCTGTTCAAATCTCTCTCAAAGTATCAAAGTGTACCTGCATGTGGCGGGCAACGGTGAAGTATGCCGCTATCGATAAGGGCTAGCACGCGTCATTAGGTCCGATTCTTAGCTCCGATCACTAACTCCGGCAAGCTCCTACCATCCAAGCAATTCAAAAGCCGAGGAACTGTTTACATATTTCTTCAGTGTCGGCATCACTCCAGTGTATAGAGTTCCAAGCGCAGTTTGTTGAGTAAACGGACGAGCTTTACAGCGTATTCGGACATAGAAGCTGTACCCCGGGCAGACAGTTCTCCCGCATCGGACCAATCCCGCTCCGCATCCGTCAAATCACCAAGCTGAAAGGATCACGGGCATACAGTATAAAACATACATATCGCACGAAAGGTTCACACATCAATCTCTACATCAGTTCCTCGTTTTCCTGTTCGACGTCTTTTCCAAAAAAGCAAACATCAGACCAGTTCTCCTTATCAACACGGTCGCTCTCACCGAGATCCGCGCCCACAACAGCACTCTCTCCAAAGCCCTAGGTCCTGGCCTCGTCGCCATCTTCGTCGGCGGCACATCTGGGATCGGACTCAGCACAGCGCGGGACTTCGTCCGGAGCACGCAATCACCGCACATCTACCTCATCGGCCGCGACTCCGCCGCCGCCGAACGCATAATCCCCGAATTCACCTCCCTGAACCCCAATTCCAAGACCACATTCATCAAATCCGACGTCTCGCTCCTCAAGAACGTCGACGAAGCATGTCGCGCGATCAAAGCAAAAGAAGACAAAGTAAACCTGCTGTTCATGACAGCAGGCTACTTCACCATGAACGGAGCCAGGACCGATACAGGCGAGGGGCTGGATCGCAAGCTCGCCTTACACTACTACTCCCGGATGCGGTTTATCCACAACCTCCAGCCGCTTCTGGAGGCCGCAGGCAAGAATCAAGATCCAAAGATGAACCTCTCCCGCGTGGTGTCGGTCCTGGATTCCGGCATGGGGCGTAGCGGGGTCCCGAATTTCGCGGATCTGGCGCTGAAGCAGAATTTCGGGCTGAAGGCGTGCGCTGTGCACGGGTGTACGATGAACAGCTACGCTTTTGAGCATTTGGCCGCCCAAATGCCGTATACTTCGTTCATTCACGCCTCTCCTGGGATGGTGGCAACGAATGTTGGGCGGGATATGGGTCCGATTGCCAATGCTGTGTTTGGGGTAGTCAATAAGCTGACGAGACCACTTATCCCGATGAATAAATCGATCGAGGAAAGCGGAGAAAGACATCTGTTTGCATCGACGGCGCCGCAGTTTGCGCCGCGGAATAATGCACAAGGGGTCCAAGGTGTTGCGAGAGGGAATGATGAGGCTGAAGGAAGCGGATCGTATGCTGTGGATTACAACTCGAACATTTGGCCTGAGAGTCAGAACGCGCGGCAGTTGAGAAAAGAGGGCGCGGTTGACAAGATCTGGAAGCATACTGAGGAAGTGTTTGGGAAGATATTCGGACCAGATGGCAAGTATTGAGAGGCGATCAGAGACTGGGCTTCGGAAACTGTTTCCTTGTTGTTACAGCATGTTATAGATCGGTTGTTTCTTTGATACTCTTCATCAACTTCAGTGTTTGTTAGTTTTGTAGCAATAATGTCCAATATTCCAATTGTACCAGCCACCCCAGGTTTGTGCTGCAAGCATTGACTCCTCTGACTTACGGCACTATCGGCCCTTCTGTTAGCCTTTGAGAGGCCATCTTTCGGGTCTACAGACATGATATGTGTGCAGAGCATCTTCCAGTAAGATCACTGGGGAAAGCCTCGCCTCGGAAGTGCCACCTGACAGTCGTAGCTTGCATGAACTGAGCGAATGCAAGGTCAAAGACACGTGTGGCTGCCGGAGATTTCCTCAAGATGGCACGGCCTGGACGGACCGAGCAAATAGAGGTTATGGTCCTATCTGAAGTATCTGGTGCGGACTGACGAAGAGCGTATGAGAAGCTGATATGAAGAAGGCACAGGGAAACATAGCTTCCATGTTGGATGCGGAGGCTTCCCCCTTCCAGAAAAGAACAGGTTGTGCAGCTGGTCGACACCCTGAAAGAGGCTCATGGTGGCTCCACTTCAGTCTCGGTCCTTGGGAACAGATGTATCACAATGGACCCATAGCCGCGGGATGGCAAGTTGTATGGCCTCGGGAAGAAACAGTCTGAGCAGATATTCCAGAAGCGTTGAACTAATATAGATAGTTCGGCACTCCATCTGAAACCCATACATGCGATGTATATACAGCCAATGGCGAGGCATGGAGGGTCCCAGCTGAGCAATGTTTCGTCCGTGTACATGGCTGGAACCATACCGGTTATTGGAAACAGGACTGTGGAGGTCAAGGATACAGCGAGGATACAGCGAGGTCAAGGAAATCCGTACTGAGCGAAGTTCCATGCACAAAGTCAGTTCGACTTTTAGTTTCAAGCAAACGATTATGCAAGTTGGTTTCGGCGGCATTGCGGGTTTGAGGACGAAAGCCGCGGAGCACCCCGATCAGTGCAATGATGTTTGCTGACAAGGGTGAATTATCGAGTCATGACACGCGCCCTGTGCAAGCATGGGGGAGCGACAGATGGCAGAAGGGGTCCACGCTTGTCTCCACGAACATATGGTACCGAAGATGGTGTTGCGGAGGCTCATCAGAAATGTGGCGGTAGAGACGGGCTGCAATTGATGGAATGAATGGTGGAGGATCGTCGCCGAACGGTTGGAGTGCGGATCTGGGGTTGACGGGACAGCGGCGCGCTAGACCGCTTCTGCCACGGAGCTCATTTCACCGCTCCGTATGCGTCCCTGGCTGCTCTGGACCGACCTTCACGCCACCAATTCCCCGCGACACTCTCCGCCACCCCGCCGCTCCTCTGCACATGCATGCGCCGTCTTCACAACCGCTTTCTTCGCGATCTCCTTCTAGAAGATGGCGTGTGGAGAGATTTCCAAAGCCTCCACTTGGCCTGAAGCTTGTCCGCACCACATAGGATGCACGGCCCGGGGCGTTCCTCTCCGTCACCAACACAGAACTGACCTCGAAAGCTCCGTGAAGACGTGAACCTCGGACGTACAAGGAGGATTTCTCTCGTCGGCAGCGTGTATACAGCCGTGCTTTATCCAAATGGACACGGAGCAACTAGTCGCGCCTAGCTGACACGCCGCATCCAGAGGGCATCAAGACATGGTGCAGACTCATCTTGTGACGGGGAGATTTTCCCCCATGTTCTTTGCAGCTCGCCCGGGCCAATCGTACGCCAGATGGCCTTCGCGAAGCTGTTGTTTCCGGGGCTGACCTTGGGCGGACCCTGAGCTGCTAAGGCGTGGACCCTGGCAGCTCATGCATCTCAGACTTAGGGCTGGCTCGACCATGACAGTGTATATCACGCAGCGCTGCCCCCTTTGCCGGATTCTTGTGGCTCGAGCTCGACACTGAGCGTCCCCAAACGTGGCCTACAACGTGTGCTCCGCTTGCTGGAGCCATCCGTTACCATGTCTGTTGACCGCAAGGAGACTGGATTCTCGCAGACAGAACGACCGACCACCGGAACAGAGGTTCGACAAGTTCAGAATGTCGCGCTAGCAGATGCCACAGCCAAGGCCGGCGTGTCACCATGGACGCCGGCTATGTTAAAGGTCAGCAAAGCGGTAGTTTCCTTGTGTTGCGGGTTGAATGTCACATCTAAGAATTACATGTCGTATATTCGTCTGGTGTTGTGAGGTAGGAGGCGAATCGCTCTTCTAACATTCAACAGCTCTACCTCGTCCTGCTCGTCGCAACATTGAACTCGTGTATCAATGGTTACGATGGCTCGCTCATGGGCGCTATCAACGCCTACCCACAGTATCGCACGTACTTTGGGTTCGATATCAATGAGGGCACTCCAGGAACCGGTATCGTCTATGCCATCTACACCATAGGCAATCTCGTCGGCTCCTTCGCCGCTGGTCCAGCCGCCGACTGGAGAGGAAGGAAGTGGGGCATGTTCATGGGCTGTCTCATCATCGTTCTCGGTACCTGTGTCCAGGCGACTTGCACGAACCTGGGCGGATTCATGGGCGGCCGATTCGTTTTAGGTTTTGGAGTCGCTCTCACATCTACCGCCGGCCCTGCTTACGCCTCCGAAATGGCTCACCCCGCGTACCGTGGCGTGCTCACCGGCGTGTTCAACACCTTCTGGTTTGTGGGTGGTATTCCTGGCACCTTCGTCCCGTACGGCACCTCCACGATTGAAGGCACTCGCTCTTGGCGTATTCCGGTTTGGCTACAGATGGTGTTTGCCGGCATTGTGCTGATCTGCTCTCCCTTCCTACCAGAAACCCCCCGTTGGCTGATCGCTAACGACCGGCACGAGGAGGCTTTGGATACGATGGCCAAATACCACGGTGAGGGCAGTCGCGATTCCCCCATCGTCCAGCTCGAGTACAAGGAAATGGTAGAAGACATCTCCGTCACGGGTTCCGACAAGCGCTGGTGGGACTACCGCGAACTCTTCAACTCTCGCGAACAACGGTACCGAACCATGCTCGTGCTCTCGATGGGTTTCTTCGGCCAATGGACTGGAAACGGCCCAGTATCCTATTACTACCCCACCATGCTTCAAGGCGCAGGCATCACCGACATCAACACCCGACTTCTCTACAACGGCATGCAAAACGTCGTCAGCTTCGGCGGCGCCATCTTCGGCACCATATACACGGACAAATGGGGCCGCCGACCCCAACTCCTCGTCTCCACAGGCTGCTGCGTCATCATCTTCTCCATCGTCTGCGCCCTCGTCGCGACCAACCTCGTCAACGGGCCCGACGGCAAGCCCATCCTAGACAGCAAGGGAACGCCGCTCATCAAACGCCCCGGCCAGGCCAAAGCCGTCATCGCCTTCATCTTCATCTTCGGCTTCATCTTCTCCGCCGGCTACACGCCCCTCCAACAACTCTACCCCGTCGAATGTCTGCGCTACGAGTCTCGAGCAAAGGGCATGGCGTTCTACAATTTCTGGGTCAACATCGCTGGCTTCTACAATACTTTCGTCACGGGTATCGCGTTTGCTGGCGCAGGATGGAAAGTACGTTGTCCCCTTCCTTTCTCATCACGCCTGTCATATATTCTATACTAACGCTACCGCAGTACTACTTCCTCTTCATCTTCTGGGACATGTTCGAGTTCGCCTTCATCTACTTCTTCTACGTCGAGACGCGGCGCCGCACTTTGGAAGAACTGTCCGAGATCTTCAGGGCAAAGAAACCCGTCAAGGCTTCGTTGGCGAAGACGCAGGTGGCTATGCATGGATCCCAGGGTGTTACCGAGGTGTTGGATAAGGAATAGAGGATGAAAGATGTAAAATGGAAAATGAGATGGGATTTTGTTTGGTCGTTTTGTTGTGATGCGTTTTTTTTTGTTAGCGTTAGATACCCTCGTTATATTCATGTTCATTGCATGATGTTGGCCTATATAATCATCGTGTTCAAGAATCGAGCAAGCTGGAAGCAAAAGGGGCGCGGTTTGTCTTGCGAACAGTGTATATGGCTGCTCATCATCGAGACAAGCTACACCGACGATACATGCAGGTACTGCCGACATGTAAGAATAGCATCAGGCAGCCTGTCAGCCATACGCGGCTGAAAGTTTCATCGGTCCATGTCAATCCTTCAGCCAGCCCAACAAGCATATACGAACATCAAATCTCCGGTCTTTTCTCACCGCGGTTTGCTGTGCTGTGCGGTGTACTGCAACGTTTGGACTCAACTGCCAACAGACAAACAGAGTGTTCAATCGCGTATTACCAAAGCCACAAAATGCAATTCTAGTCTCTGTTCGCAATAGCCATCATGAATCCTAAACCACCACTCTCACGACGCCACAGCCGTCAAGAACCCTAATAGTACAAATGAAAGCAGAGAAGGAGGAAGAGAAAAAAAGCGAATCAAGAACCACCCTTCCGCTTCATGGGAACTCCGAAAAGTTTGCGTAAAGGCGCCTCAGGCTCGTCGATGCTCTACTCGGCGGTGGCCTCCTGCGCCTCACTCCCAGGCTGCGCGACCATGTTGTCCTTCTCCTCAACGCTCTGCTCCTTGATCTGGTCCTCCACAGCCTCCACAGTCGGCGGCGCAGCGCTTGCCTCGGCCTCACCGACGTCCTTGGTCTCCGGGTTCCTGCCCTCGACATCCGGATGCGGGGGTGCGACACCAGCCGCTTCGCCATCCTCCTCACGAGCATCCACGAGCGACTCGTAGATCTCATTGCCGTCGGTGTCGACTACCCGGGTGCGCGTCTCATAGCGGGTTTTGAAACTTACTTTTCCTTCGAGTGCTTTGACCTCTTCTTCGTCGAGGATGCGGCCGTTCTCGTCGCGGAACTCGATGCGTTCTTCTTTTGAAAGAATGGGGAGATCTTTTACCATTTCCGCCGGCGGCACCTCCGCCTTTGGGGATACGTTTGGGTCCGCGGGCTTTTTTTTCTGCTGCTGTTGCTGAATAGGTATTTGGTTTGCAGCTGGCTTGCCTGCAGCTGGTTTGCCTGCAGGTGGGACTACAGGAGCTGCCGATGAGGGGATGGCGGCAGCAGAACCAACGACCGAGGTGTATTGGTCATACTAACGATGGTCAGTGGGTAATCTTCTATCACATATCTTTGGTACTTACAGAGGTGTAGAAGTTGTTGCAGTCCCAGTCCCAGGTCTTGAAAAGCTTCACTCTGTTGCACTGAGCTTTCGTCCAAGGGTTGCCGTATGCAAGGGGCGAATAAAGTGTGAACGCCACAATCGACAAGGCCAAGAAAGCGATGGCAGCACCTCTGCCAATGGCCGGGTACTGTCTGATGCGAAGCTTGCTGAAACGGTAGCTGACAAAGTCGTACGTCTGGCAAAGCGCCATGATGGCGAAGTATAGCGCGGGGAGATAGTGGTGCAAGAAAAGCTGGCGAGCCATCAGGAAGAAGGGGAAGTAGTGGAACGCCCATCCGAGGATTGCGGTTCCCACTTCGTAGTCGAAACGCTTGAAGGTCACCTCGGAGTAGTCCTTGTATCCTCTCTGCCATCGGAGGACAGCAATTGCCTTGATAACGGCATACACTCCAATGATTGCAGTCGTCGTCCACCAGATAACCGGGTTGCCGATTAGGTAGATTTGTCGATGATGTTTACCCCAGAAGTTGATACCGCGACGAAGGATCGGCCACGATGGCGGCCTTGAATCCCATGCGTGGGACTCCACCAGTCCGGCATTGGTACGCCACATGACCTTTTGAAGTTCCCAGAATTTGCCGAGGAATCCAGGGTTGCGGTAATTGACCTTCTCTGCATCATCTTTGAGAAGTGGGTGAACATTGCCCTCAATGTACCAAATACTGTTGGGAAGAGTTCCACCCCGAGCACAGGTCACCTCTTGCTGCTCAAACGCCCAAGTAGGAAGCTTGACCTTGTGTGAAAACAAAACACATCCCGTCATCAGGTGAACCAGCTTGAACTTGGTTTGGATCGTCCTCAATCGCTTCTTTGCCGCTGCACCATCGGACATCGACTTGATGATTTCGACGCGGAACAGATCGTTGGCATCTCCCTCGAAACCCTCATATCCATATGCCGAGACCTCATTCTGCCAATCAGCCTCAGTGACGGGGGCGCGAACGTCGTGCGAGTGGAGTCTGCGATCGGTAGTAACGTGGTAGAGTCGAACGACAGCGCCATCCTCGACGAAGATCGGCCCTACATTATCCCATGCCTTGGGTCCAGTAGGCCTCGTAGAGTTGTCGAGCGCATCGGGCAGGGTCTGATTCTCCATGATCCAGATGTTGTTCTCATCCTTGTGGGGGTACAGAGTAATCTGTTGCTGCTTACTGCCCGTGGGGTACATGTGACTGTGCGAGTGAAGGTAACCTCCTTGGGTGTTGTGGTGACGGATTGAAACACGGCTCCCAAATGCAACATCCGCAGGCACATCTGCCATACCCTTGTGGTTCAATGTAGCCTGGAACTCCGAAGACATGAACCCATCGCCTTCGCCGGGGTTGACGAGACAGAGGAAGTGGATACCGAACATGGCCATGTAGAAAGAAACGGGAATAACAACAAGGCAGAACAGGCGAGCGAAGAAGTGCTTGAACCACAGGCGCTGAATGGATGTTAGCTATCGTCGCGCGTCATGGTACTGCCCAACTCACTGGAGTCACGTTCTTGGTATCACCCAGTAGAACCCAGAGTTGCAGCAGAGTAAGACTTCCAACCCAGGCGATGGTGAACAAGCCAACCCACTTGACACTAACGGTCGCTCCGAGCCCAAGGCCGGTGGCAGCAAGCCAGAACCACCATGAGGGTTTGAATGCCTTCGACGGCCCTTGTTCATGCTGATTTGTAAAGCTGGTGAAGGCTAAGGCAGTGATAGCCGTAAAGATGACGAGTGGAGAGTCGAGGAGGATCAAGCGGGATTGTGTCACCAGCGCATTATCTATGTTCAGTCAGTATCTAGGTGATCAATCGGCACAGCGCAGGTCCTACCGAACAGCACAAGAGAGGCTCCAAGTGCGGCAGTTGTAGTGCGGCAGCCGGTAGCCTTAAGCGTGAGGAACATGGTAGGAATGGTCAAGACGCCCAGCAGAGCGGGCAACAAGCGCATGGCAACGTATGGGACCCCTGGCTCAACGTAGTCTTTGCCAATGTCCTTGAAATCGAAATTCCCGTCGAAGCCGGCCAGCCAGCCCGCCAGCGTTATGAGCAACTTCGCGAGGGGAGGATGGACGTCCATGAAGAACTTCCCTTTGATGTACTTGGAGGCGAAACCGCCAAAACTGCATGATTGGTTAGTCGGGTGCAAGCAAGTCGGGTGCGCCAAATAGCTTACTGGACCTCATCGAAGACCACGCTGCTGGGTTGGTAGATGCGGAACAGACGGACAACAAGGGCAAGCATTGTCAAGCCGCCCAAAAGCTGCCAATCTGAAGATGGCAGGTTGAAGATGTCATGATCATTGACACCCTCGGAGGTGTAACCAATGACGCGTTTCTGTTGCTGTTGTTGCTTCTTCGATTTGGGCCTTGGGGACCGCGAGCGGGAGCGAGAGCGGGACTTCGTTTTGAGGTTTTGATTCTCCGTAAGGTACGGGTTGGCTGATGGAACGCGGGTCGCCATGACGGCGGCGCAGTAATGTGGGGGTTCAAGACAGTGTGGGTTCTATGTCGGTCGTGAAAGGATGAGAGCGCGGATGCGGCGTGTGTCGAGGCCTCAGCGCCTAGAGGATACGGCGTCTTCAAGCGGAAATGGGGAACAACGAGAGTCAAGAAGGAGAAGAGAAGGTCGCTGAGGCGCAGAAAGAGAGGCCCAGCGAATATAATTAGGGGCCAAGGTAGGAGGGCGCGGAGAATGAGCGGGCTGAGCAAGCAGGCGCACTAACACCCTGATGAGCGGGACGGGAAAGTGCAAGGTGTCGAGTTGGCGTGCAAGCAAGGAAGGAGCTCCGCTGCAGCTTCCCCGCTCCGCCCCGTCGCACTTGCTATTTAGCTCCGCCCTTGGCAATTGCGGCCGACACGTTTTTCCGATCCGCAGGCGCGCCTCCGACCAACAACTTTCTGGGTGTCGATAGCTTCACGCACTCTCTTTCACCACAGGCGTTGATCGCCTTCACCACAGAGCAGCCTTGCGATTTTCGATCCCCTCCCAGGCCATTCAAGATGGGCTTTGTAAACGATGCGAAAACGCCCGAGGGCGACGCCGAAAGAATGGGCGCCATCAGCCCTCCTGCAGACATGACGATCCCGCCGCCCGGTATACGACAGAAGATCTGGCTAACGGCCGAGTGGGTTTTGGGGAAAGGCCATGGCAAGGAAGAGCAGCTGAGAGAGAGATCCGGGAGCTCGCCGCAATTCTCTTTTCTCAACCCGGCCGACGCCTATCACCCGTTCTACCAGTTCTATTTGCAACAGCTGCGCGAAGGTGTAGGCGCTGTTGGAGGCAGTCAGGCTGCTGGCCAGGCGGCGCGGCCCAGTCAACCCAAAGGACCCGTCGAGCCTCCCAAGTTCCGCTTCTCAGCGCGTATGCCGAACATATCTGCGAAGGATCTGGAAGTGCTCAGGCTGACGGCTTTGTACACTGCGAAAAACGGCGAGAACTGGCTCAAGGAGCTGCGCGCAAAAGAGGCTGGCAATTTCCAGTTCGATTTCCTGCGTCCGACACACAGTTTCTTCCAATTCTTCCGCGCCATCGTCGACCAATACAAGATTCTGTTGGAGGAGGATGCTACGGTTGAGGCGCGCATTGAGGAGCTGCAGAAGAATCTCCAAGACCGCTTCCACGTCCTCGAAAGGGCCAAGCAGCGTGCCGAATTTCTGAAGCACGTCACGCAGCAGAAGGAAGCAGAGCTGAAGAAGAAGGAGGACGAGGCCCGCGAATTTGCCTCCATCGATTGGAACGACTTCGCCGTTATAGCTACAGTCACATTCGACGAGTCTGACGATGCAGTCGACCTGCCGCCGCCCACAAGCAAGAATGACCTCCAGTCGGCATCACTGGAACAGAAGGCGCAGATGTCTCTGAACCGTCGCATCGAAGAGGCCGCACCAGACGACGACTACTACAATGTGTCCCAACAACCCCCCGCACCCACATATACACCCACACCCAGCTTCGTGCCTGCGCCCATGCCGATGGCGCCTCCCGTCCAACCCATCGGTGCTCCACCGCCCATGCCCGGCACAACATACCCGTATCGGCCCCCGACGCAACCTACAGAGGAAGAGCAAAATGCCGAGCGCGAAAGAGCACGGGCACAGGCCGCTGCGAAGCAGGCACCGGGCAGTATGCGCATCAGGAACGATTACGTGCCACGCGCGGCGGCCAAGAAGGGTGGAGTCCAGATGGTGTTGTGCAAGAACTGCGGGCAGCAGATTCCAGCGAACGAGTACGACGAGCACGTACGCATCGAACTGCTGGATCCGCGTTGGAAAGAACAGCGAGAGAAGGCAGACGCACGGTATTCGACGACCATCAACACGGTCGATGTCGCGAACAACCTCAAGCGATTCGCGAGTCAGCGCGACGACATCTACGACGGTGTCACAGGGATGCCCATATCTGAAGAGGAGGCCAATCGTAGGAAGAAGGCCGCGACATCCTATGATGGCACTGTAGATCCGGCCAGAGATGCTAAGCGCTTACAGGACATGCAGTCGTTGAACGTGCAGGAACAGCTCCGTCGCATCCAAGAGAGGCACGGAGCAAGATAAGGCCTGAGTCTTCCAGGCGTGCACAACTTTTTGGGCCAGATGGGGTACTATGTACAATCGGTGTTAACATTGCATGGGCGGAGTTAAGGGTCGCGATTGGTTATGGGAGACTGCTTCGATCTGGCGCACACTGAACACGCTCCTGTTGATTTGCTTTATTTCTTAGTGCATAGCTAGATACCAAATGCATGATTGCAAGATTTAGTGACTGGTTTTGCGGTGATCTACAACTCTGTGTGAGGTAGCCGGGGTCCACCAGGCGGGTGGTTAGTCGGGTGGCCATCGGCGGTCCGACAGCTCTCCTCCGACTTTGTCTTCTATGATATAATATCCGCGACAACGCCAACTCTTCCCTTCGGCCCACACGACTTCTCACAACCATGTCGGTGGCACAAATAGCAAAAAGCGACGCGCCGTTTCAAGTGCGCTCTCTGGTACGTAGCTACGGTCCATTCTGTCCCCAGTCGACTTGCCTCTGTTCTAAGCACAGCACACTGCGGCGCGCGGTGCGGACATCTCTTGCCTCCTGCACTCTTCACGGTTGCCTTGACACACACTCCGAGACTTTTGCTAACGAGTGGTCACAGTACCGCTCCCTGCTCCGCCAAAGCCGGCAATTCGCCGCCTACAACTTCCGCGAGTACGCAAAAATCCGAACGCGCGACAGCTTCCGCGAGCACAAGAGCGAGACGGACGAGAGGAGGATACAGGAGCTGGTGCAAGAAGGGATCAAGAACCTACAGATGTTGAAGGTGAGCCTTTTCTGTCTGGTGGCAATAAGAGAATTCGGAGACGTTGCGGGCGCCGAGGAATGTTGCGGACCATCAGGGTTGCAGAAGGCTAACGGGTCGAGACAGAGGCAAACAGTCATAAGTCAGTTCTACCAGATGGACAGACTCGTTGTGGAAGGAGGGGCTGCCGGGAAAGAGAAGGGAGATCATGGGGATATCGTGAGGGTGAAGGATCAAGGGTGGGTTTTACATGCTATGTTGTGAGGTCTTCGCTAACGAGTGTCGCAGATGGGACTGAGCGACTCTCAATGCTGTTTCACGGTTTCTGTACGATCACGTTGGCGCAGGACATTTAAGAGGGTGGATATGGGACGAAGGTTGAGGCTCGCTCAGGCGTTGCCACTCCCGCATGCCGGTGCCGCTGCTTCGGATTCAAATAGACGACCAGATTTTTGCAAATACATTGAAGTGCACGCCATAATCACAGCCTGCGTCCTCTTTCGATCCAGGTTCGTGTATCGCTGTAGCAACTCCCAACATGCATCTCGCAACGCGAAACTCGTCCCGAAACGGCTAGCCTCCGCCAAGACCGCTCGAGTCCGCATGCATGCATGAGTGACGCGCGCTCCCGTGGTTTGTCGCCCTTTCACCATCACCCAGCGCCATATTTCCGTCATTCCTAACGTTCCCGCCGTTTGTCCCACCTGCATGGCTCCAGTACGTGACAATTCCCCGCCTATGAATATGCAGTTACCCGCACGTGTCCGTTACCCCCCAAAACCCACTAATGACCATCCCGCTAGTTCCGCAACAGAGACCGCTCGCATCGGTCTGGAAGAGGCCAACTCCACGCCGATAACAACGTCCTAGAAGGCCTTCCGATAACCCAATGGCGCGAGGTCGAAGTCCCGGTTGGGCCCAGCCCTTCACATGGCACGCAGACGGCCGTCGACAAAGACGCGCCGTGGCCGGAACTGCCAATGCCACGTGATTCGCATTTACTACCGTTACATTCGCAGCAATTACTCCGTGCGGCGCGGGCAGGCAGGATATATAAACCGCCCGCGCCTCCGGAAGATGATCGCGAGACTTTGGATGAGGAGGACGAGCCCAAGGAAGTGCAGCAGGGGTTCACGGTGAAGAAGTATGTCAAGGTACCGCGACATCTTGAGGAACCGGAGACGGAGTATCTGGCTAAGAGGAGGAAAGGCTTGCCAAGTCAGTATGTGGTTGAGGGTGCGGGAGCACAGCCCGTGCCTCTGAGGGAAACGAAGGTGAAGAAGGTCGATGCCGAGGGCAATGTCAGCGTGTATAAAGCGCTTGTCCCTGAAGGGCAGACAGTCGAGGCTGAGGTCAAGCCTACGGAGGTCGCTTTAGTGGAAGCAGCGCCTGCGGCGGCTCCACCCGGGACTGTCGTTGAAGGCGTCGGAGTTGTGAATGCAGAGGGGGTGGTAGTGTTCAACGAAGCCGCTCAGCAGACGCCTTCGAGGCGGAAACCTCCACCACCCAAAAAGAAAAAGAGACTCGGGGGACCTGGGAGAAGCAAGAAGAAGGTTGTGTTTGCGGACGGCACCACAGATCAAGGAACACCAGCATCAGGGAGCGATCTTCTCGCTGTACCCGCCATCAAGACTGAGAGCGGCTCTGCGGACCCATCCGATGGCGACACACCCATGGCCGACGCTGGCGACGACGAAGAAGGGGACGAGGACTCTGATGAAGGTACGGAAGATGCTGGGGCGACTCCACTGTCTGCTCCCTCAGCCGCGGTTCCGCAACCTCCTGAGCAAAACGGGGAGACACCTGTTGCCCCCATAGACGCATCCTCAACAACACAGCAACCCCCAGCTATATCTTCATCAGATATCCCTCAACCTCCTGCTTCCTCAGACCCTATACCCGTCCCAAGCGGGACACCACCTCCCGCCCCAGTTTCCAACGACCTGCTAACCGCCCCAGCCGCAGCAGTCGACCCAGCCCAGGACCGCTCCACCTCTCCCGACCTCCCACTCTCCCAAACCCCCCTGAACCAGAACAATCCCATTCCGGACCTCTCAACCACAACCACACAATCCCTACCCATCCCCACAACCTCCGCATCTCCCACACTCATCCCCCTAACAATCCCCCCCCCCACCACCACCACCACCGCCGCCCCAGCAACCACAAGAACAACCCCCACCATCCCCGCGCCCACTCCCCTCGAACCCATTCTCCCCGCCGAGCCCGTCGTCACATCACTAGAAACCGCGTCACTCCCAGCAGAAGTACTACCGCCAATGGCGCCGCAGCTGGCTCCCACGCCCCCACCCGCTCCCCTCGACGTTTCGACGACGACGACGGCGCCGTCCGAGAGACCATCAGTACAGGAAGAACCGGAACCGGACTTGCTGGCGAGTCTGGAGGCGCATTTGCAGTCGCCGCCACCCTCGCACTCTTAGAAGGAGTATCAACCTGCTGCGATTCGGAGGAAACCTCGCAGGCGAAGCCGGGATGCTTAGGCGTGTGTGGAGGTGTATTTGAGGTCCGGGACCTGGCAGCGTGATGGGCTGGGAACTTAGGGGTCGGGAAAGCCGGGTGCTAAGGTCTAGGCCGTATGGTGGGTGACATGGCCAGACCGTTGTTTAGGAGCGTGAGGGTGGTCTACTGTTGTTCTTGAGTGTTTTCAATTTTTGAATAGACAGCTTGAAAGCTTTTCGGCGCGTTGAGCAGTTGTATCGGCTTTCCTGTAACATTAAATCGTCTCTTGCACAAGGGCATTGGTTTGTAGCGGTTTGAAGGATTGTACGGTCCGAGTTGTGTCAAGTTTCAAAGATTACTGCTTTTAAATAATTATTATCGCTATATATACCGCATAGACTCAATCGCATGAATCAAAGGTCCGGGATATGCTCAGAATTTGACCCCTTTTTTTCCTCTAGGTCTTTCCCGCCTCCGAAATTGTATCATCAGTGAAAAACATAAATGCTCAAACATCGACCCTCCTCTAGGTCTTTGCCGCCTCCGGAATGTATCGTCAAGAAAAGGTGTTGCGGAATCCGCATAAAGAGAAAAAGAAACCACTCCTACAGGACTTCTCTATCCATGCCTGAACTCCGTATCCCTAGCCTGGACACTGGTGATCCAATCATTCTTCTCGGGTGAGAGCATAGCCAACTCGAGGACATCTTGCGCCATGGAGAAGGCACCGATGGTCGCGTAAGGTCTCCAGCCCTCATTATATGGGAGGCGTTCGTGCTCTACGAACCATCATTAGCACATGCCTGTGTGCACAGCAATATGATTGAACCCACCAAAGAAGATCTGCATGAACTTCAGATTCGACGTGCGTCCAGCCTGGTCGTCACGGAAAAGGGCCATGACGCTAGTGAGCTCGCCATACGAGTTGAACCGGCTGCCAGCATTGTACGTGAAGCTGGGGTTCATTCTACGGGCGTTTTGGAGGCGAGTCCTTCGGGCCCAGCGTCAGCTTGTGCGACTCCAATTGCGCCCAGTCCCACTCACCATCGTGCCTTCGCGGCCGCCGCCATCGTCACACGGCCATTTGTGCTCCCCAGGGCGTCCACAAACTGCTTGAACGTCTTCCTGTCGAACGACACCTGATCGCCCTGCGCAGCATCGCGACGCGACAGCGATCCGTCATGCTCGATGGCATTGTGGCGGCCGAGGTCCTTGAGGCTGAATGTGCCGGACGACGGGTTGGTCGACAGCCTCATGCCTCCCATTGCCATTGTCGTCGCGATTTCGGTGGACACGTTGAGCTGTGTTGTGATGGCCTGCACGGCGGCGGCGACAGAGATGCCGGCGCCGGAGCGCGGGATGAAGCCATGGTTTGCGAGTGTGTTGAGGCCGGGGCAGGGGCCGCGCAGGTCGTTGTTGGGGTGCGGCGGGTGCCAATCGCCGGGCGCTTTGTTTTGGGCGGCGGCCAGGCTGAGCATGGGGAGGAGGGCGAGAAGTCGCATGGTTGACGCCAAAACACCGAGAGGCCGTGATATCGAGAAGGTCCGAGAAGAGAAGAAGAGCGACAACAAAGAAGGAACGCGGAAGGCGGCGAAGAGGAAAGAGAAGCTTGCAAGGTAGAAGGGTTTTAAACAAGATTGGAAGGAGTGGACGCCGTACAAGTGCAGGAAGGATCGAGCCAGCGAAGGCGCGAAGGAGCACACCGAAACTTACAGACCACACACAAGAGGTTGAAGCTCGGGTGGCGAGCGAAAGCAGCAGTTGACCCGCGCCCGTTAATATGTTTTATTTGCCCGACCGCTGTGCCACCCGTCTGGGGCACCGCGAGACGGGGAGTCCGATAGGGCTGAGAGACGAAGTAGACGAGCCTGGCGAGGCTGGCGAGCGAGGCCAAGCGCATGCATGAATTGGGAGCGCGCCGAGAACGGACCAGGGCGTCCGGGGTCTACTGCTGCATGAGCACCTAACGCTTCTACTCTTCTGCACCTGCATGCACCACTCGCCAGATCGCGAGGCGGTTGAGAGCGGTACGTACGCTTGCCTTTACCGACGAGATCGCAGTCGAGCGTCGACCACCGACCCGGTTGTGTGCGCGAGGAGATGAAGCAGTGAACTTCCTCATAAACTTTGCAAACCCTCTTCGTCTAGGCCTGGTCTGCCTGGTCTCAATGCTTGGAGAAGCTGGCTCTTCCGGCATGTTTTGATTGAGAACTGGAGGAGCTGGCTCTTGCGTCGTGTCCCGATTGGAATCTGGAGGAGCTGGCTCTTCCGGCGTGTTTCGATTGAAAACTGGAGGAGCTGTCTCTTCCGGCTCATTACGATCAGAAAACGGTGGAAGAGATATGGCATCCGTTTCTTGTGTTGGACTGTGATCGAAACGACGGAGGCTGCCCCCATCGTAAAGCGAAGACACCTCCGTATGGACATCCGGTGACACAGGTCTCTCCGCGGCCACTTCGGTGGGCGCCTCCGGTGACGCAAATACAGGTCTCTCCGTGGCTGCCTCGTCAAGAGGTGGCAACGATGAGCGCACTTCGTCTTCATCTTCGTCAGTCCTCTCGCCGTTTAAGAACATTTCGGCGGCCACGACGTCCCCCATGGAAAATCTTTTAGACGCTCGCACGCTGTAGCGACGTGCTGCCTTGTTCTCAAGAAGTGAAGGATCAGAGGAACGGCCCTCGCTGGTCAACTCCATCCCATCCTCTCGCACGACGGCCTGTTCATCCGACCTCGAATGCGGATCGACTGCGTTTAGTTCTCCAAGCGATACCATTATCGCGACATGCTCCAAGCCTGTTGCCCATGAGGTATCTGGTAACGTGGACATCCCCGACTGGTGATCCTCTTGGGGAAATGGTACGGCCGGGCAACTGCCGTTGGTTGCTTCCGATATAGGAGACGAGGGTCGGACGGTCACATCTGACTCGACAATGGGACATTGTTCACCATTCGAGGGATCAAGAGGAACATACAAGTCCGCTACTGTGGCGTCGGTGTGGATGTCAGCCTCTGAGTGGAGGCCTGTTCCGTGCTCCGGAGCTTCCGGTTGTTCTTCCTCTAATCTGTCCCCACTCTCAACGGTTAAGTCGGCTTGGTGGGGCATGTTCCAGGGGGTGTCTGACGGTGAATCGAGATTAAGACTTGATATACAGGAGCCTGAGTCCTTAAGCAAGTAGCCAGAGCCCGAATTATCAACATTTTTCTCAGTCCCCGTGTCTTCCCCAGCTTCAGTAGTCTCTTTTCCCGCTTCAATACTCTCTGTCTCACCGGGTAGATGTGATTTGGTATCCTGGGCTTCTTCGTGGAGAAGAGGCGGAGGCGGAGGCGACCCATCCAGAACATTCAACCTCTCCCTTTCCGTACTCGAAACCTGAAAATACCCGGTATCCGGTGTATTTTGGTGGGATAGAGATCCATCTTGATCCAACCCTTCTCCTCTCAAATCCGGAATCTCGAAAATTCCCATCGCATTCAGTGTTTGCTGGAGGGTTCGACGCGGTCGACGCGGAAGTTTCAACCCTTCACTAGTCGGAACCGGAACAGGATTGTATCCAAGGATTTCCTTTGCTGGTTTTCCCTCGCCAACAGGTATGCAAGGTGCGCGCGGGATATCTTCGGGATCAGGCTCTAAGGACTGGTTCCGTAGTGAAGGAGCCCGCGCCGGACTGGGGCTTTGAAGGACATTTTGGTCTGCGGTGGGATCCGGTGCAAGTTCCTTCGTCTCTGCCTGTTCCGTGGGAGCAGGGACGTCCGGGAGAGAAGTGTGAGAAGAACTTGGAAGAGACATGGCTCAGACGTAAGATGTTTTTCGAGTGGAACAGTGATTCGTGCGAGTGTGTATGTGTGTGTGTTTGGGTGCGGGAATGGTGGAAGAGCAGGTCAGTTTTAAGCAAGAGCGAGAGTGACGGCGTGTCCTCGGACTAGGACGGAGAGTGGGCGGCTTGGTCGGGACCCTTTTCAAGGCGATACCCTAGACTGCAACCAAAGCAGGACAGAAAGCAACAAGTACTCAAGCACAGGAATAAGTCGATATCTGTAGGGTAATCCAGATGGGACACAGACATGTAAGACGCGAGTTGCAACTGTTGTGAGTGATGTCGACTTTCCAATGGCTCCCGGCTTGGCTCTGGAATGGGCCAGGCACCTTTTAAGAGCGGATGGACATACTTTAATGCTCATAGTTTCCCGCACATGCGGGGAGGCTCCGGATGAGGACGGATGGCCAAAGGTTGAAAGTATGCTCAGTCGGTTTTATGCTCATCGTGATTTGGTTCAAAGTTTAACTGATGTTACTGTTAGCTTCTTTAAGAATGGCTGTTAGAGGCGTAGATGGACTCGATCAGCTCGAAAGGGGGGCGATTGCTCAGGCATGCATGCCTTACTCACCTGATTGCCGTTGTAGAGTTCCTGCCTTGGCTGACTCTCGCGTTGGTCAGCGAGTGTCCTCACTCTGATACCCGAACGAGCCAGATTGTCAGTCGCCGGGCTTGCCGGCACTCTTTCGGAGGCAGCGGCTTGTGTAGACCCTTGTGGTGGAGGAGCCCCGTAACCGACCACAGCACCCAAGGCATTTGCGGCATAGCTAGCAGCATTGTGGGCCAAACTGAAAGCTTCGCCAACAAGACCGGTGACACCGCCGAGTACACTGCTGACAGCTCCTCCACCACTATTCTCGTAGGCTTCCGTGTATCCTTTTATTGGCACGAGGACGAGTGTCGCACTTGGAGCAAGACCCAGGTCACCCAATGTCTCGTTTTCTTCTCCCGCAGACAGCTCGCGGCTGGGTAAAGGCGCCAGGATCTGCTTGAAGTAGTATGGTGGATGATTTTGATTAAAACTCTCGGCTCGGGCTTTGACTTCGTCGTCTATCCACGGGCGAACATTGTCTTGCAGTTTGGACGTCCGCGGGAATGTAGAACGAATCGTCCTTCCATCAAAGAGTCTGACGTTGAGATGCACTTCTGCTGACTGGGACCTGCTATTGCCTTTTGCGGACGGTACCGGGGACGCTGTCGTGGCAGCAGATGCCAGGCGTTCCCGCTCGGCCTTGCGAGCCTCTGCCTCTGCCTTTCTCTCCGCTTTGTCTGCTTCTATGCGAGCTTTGATGCGCGCAAGCTCCTGTTTTTCTTCCTGTTTCTTTTTCCGCAGAGCATCGCGAGCAGATTGTGCAGCGCGTGTTGCAGACTGCTCAGTATTGCTGTCAACGGGTGCAGCTTTCTCTTTGCCTTTGGCTTTCCTCGACGGCGGTAGAATGGGGGACACGGGGATACGTTGCTCCGTAGCGGTCGCTGGTCTTTCGTTACCCGAGTCGGTGGGGGTTGCAGAGGGCTGTGGGACAACAGCGACTTGATGAGCTTGCGATGCGGTAGACAGAGACGCCGAAGGTATAGCGGTCGCTCCAAGGGCTTTACGAAGTGAGTTGATGAACTCTTCTTTGCTTGCACCAGCCACTAGCTGTTGCTGTAACTGGCCATTTCTGGACTTGGTCAGTCAGGGTTTCCCAAAGATGTGGAGGGCGTACTGTATAACAAGAAGAGTCGGTATAGTGGTCAATGGGCAGAAAGCAGACAGGAACCCAGCTTCTTGGGACCCAGCCTGTATGCGTAAGAGTATAGCTTTCTGCTCAAGCAGGTTGGAGATCTGTTTGCGGTTAGTATTAACCTGATAGTTATGACTTTGCTGACGCACCCAGCCATTCGGCAGCCATTCGTTCTCCCAGGTGCTACTCTCCTCGCCCTCGTCCCGTACGAAGCAGGCAACGACCTTCTGCTCTTGGATGGCACGCGAAATGCCGCTCTGCAAGCTTCCTTCGTGGAACATGGTCGTTGTTGGTGGTTGTGATGTGCAGAGCAGAAGAGTTGTGGGGAAGGTGGGCTGTTAGGAGCCGGGGAGAGCTGTCGGGTTCCTAGCTAGGGTCATCCCGGTCGGTTTGGGGAAACTAGCATGGCACACCGAACAAGCTCCAGGAGTTGCTCCTGATGGCCTGATAGTATTAACTGAGATTTTCGGTAGGCTCTGATGATTCGTGCGCGAGTATGTATAGGGGCTGGTTGATGGGCACACAGCATAGCTCGGTACTCGCTCGTGCTCAAGCAGCGTCGAAAACATACATAAGCAAAATGCCATATTTGCTCCGCCCATTATCTACACCGTCATGAAATGCTGTCCTCGATGCTAAGGTATCTTGCAATAGAAATCGAGAACTTAGAAGTAAGCAAAGGCCGACATCCCTACCTCCCCAAGCCTGAGAACAGAAAGATGCTGCGCTGCGCACCGCCGTGCCGATACCCGGTAACGCGCACCCGCCCAACGCGATTCTTGCGATGACTGCCTGCCTGAATTGGGCCATGGAACCATCGCTATCATAGCCTTGTGCTATCCAAGCAGCCACCTCCGTGGCCGTCTAAATCAATCCGCTGCCCCCAACCACCCCCGCGGAGGCTCTCTCCTCATAGCACGACGCACTTCTTCTCTTTCTTCTTCTGAACCGGACGCGGGCTGAGGACGGCACTGCAGGGACGTTAGGTCAAGTCGAGGCATAGATGGCTGCGCACGTACCGTATGGCCTCGTCGAATACACTCTTCAGATTCCGCTGTGTGAGGGCGGAGCATTCCAGGTACTTCTGAGCCTTGATCTCCTTCGCAACCATAACAGCCTGCTCGTATTGGATCGGCGCCATCTTCTTCTGGCGCAGACTCTCCTTGGTCGCTTCGTCATCACGGAGATCTAGCTTCGTGCCAACAAGTATAATTGGTACTCCGGGCGCGTGGTGCTCGATTTCTGGGTACCACTGCTTGGTCTTAGCAAGGAAAAGGGTACACCAGAGCCTATGTCGCTTACCTTGGCTTTGACGTTGTCAAAGGACGGCGGGCTGACAATTGAGAAGCAGATCAAGAATACGTCTGTTTGAGGGTATGACAATGGCCGCAGGCGGTCGTAATCTTCCTGCCCTGCAGTATCCCACAAGCCCAGACTAATGGGCTTCCCATCGACCATCACATTGGCCGAGTAGTTATCGAAGCTCGAGCGAGGTTAGCGGGCGAGAACCCCTGAGGACGTCTAGCCTACTCACACAGTAGGGATGTACTCGCCGGGGAAGGCATTGGTTGTGTAGGAAATGAGGAGGCATGTCTGCGAGGGCACGTCAGCGCTGGTGGTCCGTCGGGCGCGGAGGTAGGTCATCGTACTTTGCCGACAGCACCGTCGCCGGTCACGACGCACTAGCAGGAGTTAGCCACTGTTTATGCAGGCACGCAGCTCGGCGCAGCAGTCTCTTCGCACCTTCAGGGAGGTTGTAGCAGGGGCAGCCATTATTGCGGTGGCGCGTTGTTTTTGGTGTCTCGGGGGAGCTCACGCAGGGAGCAAGGCGGTCAGCGGAGCGATAGAGTCGTAGACGGAAGCGCGGCAGAGGGGCGCTTGGAGGGGCGGTCAGGAGCTGAAGCGACACGACGGGAAGAACGAGCAGAGACGGTGTCGTCGGATGCAAGAAGACAGTTAGAAATGTGGCGAGGAGCACGCAGCGGTGTCGATGGAGCTCGAGGAGCTTTGAGGTCGGGTGCGGTGCTTGTATCTGCAAGTCCCTGGTCGCTTGGCTTTCCTGGCCGCGAACTTGGTTGGAAGCCTAGCAGACAGCTCCGCGCGGGCCACAGAGCCACAGAGTGCGGGATGGACCGTCGTCGAGAGCTGTGGCCGCCGTGTAGCGTGCCTAGGGTCGCACAGTACCGTAGCGGTGGCGCAGAAGGGCGGGCCGAGCAGTGCAGAGATGAACGATGCGTTTGGAGCGGAAGTGTTAGGGAAACCTTTGTATTAGCGGAGCAACACGATTAAGTGTCTGGCAGTGCGGACAGCGGCCTTTTGAGCTGCACATGCGTCTGTCTGGCGTGTCGGTGCTTCAGGAGCGTTTCGAAGAGGAAGCCGCTGCAGGGCTGTGTGCCAAGCCGCCCGCCAGCCACTCACCGCCGCGCCTTCACTGATTCCACCCTGCCGCCCCCCCGCTGCCCTTCACCAGCGCATCCTGATAGGCACATTCGCAGAATCGCGACAAATGCCCGCAATCACCTCGTCTGCCGCAAGCGCTGCCGCTGACCACCGACCGCCATGTGTTGACTGATGCACTGATGCCACTGCCGCCGAGGCAACAGGGCGCCTGCATCATGTTGGTGTGGAGGAGCGAGTTAAACTATTACCAGTGCCCATTTGGTCGCCCTCATATCATCGCCCCAGCTTGAGGTCTCGGATGACGATGGCCAGCATTCCGGTATTGATGACGAAGAACAGAATGCTCGATGCCCACAGTCCCGGTACAAAAGTCGACTTGCCTAAGAACTCGAGTTGATAGCCTTGCTGTAGCCATGCGACCTATCATAGTCAGCAGATATACGGGCATCTGGCTTGCCTCAACCTACCTGTCCAAGTACCCACAATATTAGCGCAGACCCGCCTATTCTGCCAGATTGCAACAGTGTTGACTTTGGGAGGTAGAAGGGCAGGAACATCATATACCAAAGAAAGTACTGCCCAGTCAGCCGGTACACCAAGTGTATCTGAACCTCGACCTACCTGGCTGGTGCACACTTTGTTAAAAGCTACAAAGGCGAAGGTCTGGGCCAGCATGGTCGACGGGAGATCCCTTTTAGCCAACGCAATTGGGATCATGACTACGCTCAGGAGTAGCTGCGGCAGGAATGCTAAACGCTCCAGCTCGAACGACGTCGATGATATATTGCTTGGCGAAGAGTTGAGGTACAGAAGTGTGTTGTAGGGGGAAAAGTTGTGGCGATGGTCAATCCGAACGAGATGGTAGAAATAGCTGTGCTCTAAGAAGGCGTGTCCATATCTATGCCAGGGTCAGCGGGTTGAAGTGGGAAGATTTGGAAGCTACTGACGCTTGATACATGACAACATTCAGGGCTAAGAAGGCGACGATGCTGTACAGGGCAAACTCAATGCGTTCTTTTGTGACAAAGTTTGCCAGTTTTGACATAATTGACTTCGGACCCTTCGTTGACTTGGGTTTCTGGATTGTGCTGCCCTGGCCGAGCCACCAGACTATAGAAGCAGCATAGATGAAAGGGTAGATCTTGAAGTGAACCGCAAACCCCAGGAGGAATCCCGCCAAAGCAATGCGCCTCGCCAGCACTGCCCACAGCAGTGCAATCACAATTACACCAAGAAGGCCTTCGGAACTGCCGCGTGTGCTGATGGTGGCCACCATGGGGTTCAGCAACCATATGCTGGAGAACTTGAGTGCTCTCTCCTTTGTCATGCTTGAATGGTTGCGAAGGATCTTGAACATCATCCATCCCGCCGCAATATCACCAATCGCAAAAAGTACTTTGCCAAAGGAGAACCAGTACCCGGGCCACGTAGTGGGATAAAGGAGCCAGGCCAAAAGGGGGGTATAGCGATATGTATCCCTAGCGTACGGCGACTGGCCTTGTGAAATGAAGCGCGCGGCATCTGTAAAGACGAAGTAGTCTATGTCCGTGTACTTGATAGGAGAGTATGCATCTTGGACGAGGCCATACACAAGGAGCACTACTCGCAGTAGGACGGCTGCGGAGAACACGGAAGTTGAGCTCCTGAAGAAGGCCGACGCCACAGCCATTGGGTAGAGAATAACAAGCAATTAAAAACGTCGAAGTAGAGGGAAGATTGGTGGGAGAGCTGTGTCGAAGAGAGGCTGCTGACAAAGCAACACAGGGGTCTGGTCTCTGGGGAAGGTGCTCTCTGAGTCTGGGGTGAAGGAGCGGATTTTCGCTAGTACGCATTCGGTCAAGGGTACTGCCTCGCGCTAGCCAATCTCGTCCGTTTGCTCGACGTCGTGCCTGCCGTGACTACAACAACGACTCACTCAACTTTCGCTGCAGCTGATGACCTCCAGCTTGAAGAGAACCCACGACGGGAAGATGGCGCATACGAAGAACCAGCAGCCGGCATCGCCGTTTATGCCCATGTTTGAGGCCTTCCGCACAGAACTTGACGAGCATCATGACAGGCGAGAGAGGATCGTGAAAGCTTCGCGAGACATTACGGCGGCGAGTAAGAAAATGTATGTTTTTCGAATTGGGTTGGGAGCTGGCTATGGCTAACACGGGAACAGCATCTTCACTTTGCAGAGGTAAGCCGAGAGAGTGTCGGATTAGCCGTTTGCTCACTCATCAAGGGTTCGGACTTTGGGCACCGCACTGCCGCACTTTGTTGAGAAGAGCAACGCACAATACTGGAAGACCATTGAGACACAGTTCCAATCCATCTCTTCGGACGTACAGGGGCTGAACGCCTATCGCTACCCACAGCTCACCTGGGGCAACCAGGAGTTCATGGAGGCTCTGAGCTTCCAGCACTATCTGGAAACCCAGACACTGATTTCGTACGATGACTCCAAGGCCCGTGTCGCTGCTCTTTGTGGAGACCAACCTACCGTACCCTTGACTCCGGAGGACTATGTTCTTGGAATCTACGACATGATTGGCGAATTGATGAGATTCTCCATCACAGCAATGGCGACGACAGGAAAGCTCCCTGCAGCAAGTCCCAAGCGCAGCCAGGCCGACGAGGCGTCGACAGACAAGATGGATGTGGACGAGCAGTCCACCGGACCCCCGCGCAACGTGTTAGACGATCTGAGAGACATACGGTTGCGGCTCGAGATGTTCGAGCCAAGCCAGGGGAGCAAATTCGCTCATGATGCGGAGAAGAAGGGCGAGGTCATGCGCGAGTGTGTCAACAAGGTGGAGAATGCATTATACAGCCTCACAGTCCGCGGTAAGGAAAGGCCGAAAGGATGGAGTCCGGATGTGCGGGAAGACAGACGCACGGAGGTGCAGAGTTACTGAGGAGGCCTGACGAGGTGATTCAGTGGATGGAAATTAACTTGAATGAGGAGGATTGCATGAACCGCTTGTCATGCGCTGCATGGGAATTGTGGTGTTTTGTGGGTATTCAATAGTGGAGTGAAGATAGTACCTCTAAAAGGCTGTGGCTTGATAGCGCCACATGTGCGAATTAAATGCTTCGACTGCTCTCGGGCTAGTGCACGCGCAGGGCTGCCCTACTAGCCTCGCCCGTTGACGCAGTTCACTCTCCCACTCTTCACTCCCCCTCTGTGCAGAAAAATCATGGTGCGCACAACGCCCAATACCCTCTCGCTCGCCCTGAACCCGCGACGCCTTCACGCGCAAACCGTGTCTCCGCCCTGATCCGCCCGGGCCCGACCGATTGTCCTGACTGCAACAAACTCGCCGTCCGCCGCCGCTACCGCCGCCATCCACCACATTTCTAACACATCTATCATAGCACCAACAGCACCCAACAGCACACGCCACAGTCGCTCTGCTACAACACTCGTAAACCCGCCCGCCTTCTGCCATGCAACCGCGGGCGCCACGCCCCGCTGGCCGCGGGGCTTCGATGTCTCACCCGCCTCCGACCGCACGCAAGATATTCAACTGCATCGTCGACGACACGGCCTTGATCGCGGGCGTCAAACCAAGCACAAGAGACGGCATCCGCAAGTGGGTGTCGCAGGGTGCGATCCGCCTCTTCGTCCCACTCCACAGTAGGTGTGCAGCGGCCGTTCCCTCAGTCGTCCGCTAAACGGCGTGATAGCCATCCACCAGCTCCATCGCCTGAAGAAGGGCACTGACCGCTTCAACATGGAAGCCCAGGAAGCCCTCAAATGGCTCGACCAAGTCACCTCCGATCCTGCCATTGCGCGCCGCGTTGTGCTCGAAGGCGCCGACGAGACGTTCCGGACATGGGAAGAGGTGGAAACCTTCATGCATCCCCAGACCCTCTTGTCCATGGAAGAGACGGATACAGATGACGACGACGAAGAGTACAGTGACTTCCAGGATGACATGGAGCGTTCTTTAGCTCGACTGGACGTCTCGGACGGCACATCCTTGAGCTCTTCCCACAGCATGGACGAGAGGCCAACGTCTCCGCAGTCCCGGAACGATTCTGTTCGGCGCTCCCCCTTCAAGCCAGCCCTTGGCGGGACACGCGTAGTCGCAGCTGCCTCTCCAGACCGGACTGCGCACAACGGTGCAGACTTCCAGGCTCCCAGCAGGTCCGAGAAGGCTTCTGTGCCCGGGTCCCTGCGGCCCCTGTTCAATCATATCCTTTGGAGGATCCACCAGGAGACAAACCCTGACGCTGCCCTGGAGTCATTCATCCTCCTCACAAATGACCCTATCAAGCAGTCCATCGCTCAGAAGTTCGGAGTCCGTGCGAGGCACCTCGAGCAACTCCGCGACGTCGTAGCTCGTGAGGATCGCGAGTTCAAGAACCACCAGATTCTCAACAAGCTTGAGAACAAGCTGGAGTCCCCTGAGCCTCGGACTTCCAAATCCCCGAGCACAGAGAAGTCTGTGCCGGAGCGCCAGCCTACTCCCCTCCCTGGCCTCACTGACGATGTCGGCTCGGACGAGGAGGTCATCCTGTTCAAAGGTGTTCCTACTGGACCCCAAGCCATACAGCCAGCGCCGGCTGCGAAGCCTGTTTACGATCCCAACGACTTCGGGAGGATAGGCCACAACCGAGGAGCCCGCGGAGGCCGCGGCCGTGGTAGTTTTGCTCCCCCAGCGCGTGGCCGCGGAGCACCAACCCGTGGTCGAGGAAACTTCGCACCGCGTGGTGCGTATGTTGGCCCAGGTCCAGCTTTCCGCCAACCGCCTCCTCCCCGTGCTACTCCAATGCCGGATGCTAGCACCGTTCTCGACCCGGACGCATTCGGCCGTCCTGCGCCTAGGATAAACAATGGTCGTGGAGGTCCTAGGGCACTTTGGGAACCGAACTAGTACACCATGGCAGGCATCTTTGACGATGCACTATTTCTGTCTGGTATACTCTTCTCAACCGTCGAGAGAAGAGTACATGTTCGGCTAGACGACTTGCGCGGTCCCCTGGATCTTGACTGTCTTCAGCAGATCGTATGCCCACGCATACCAGGACACTGGATGCCGGACTATGGCTTTCGATCCTCGCACTGGTCATTCTGGTCATTCCGCTCATGCTATGTTCGGCATACCACACGTGCCTTTACACTGCAGGGTTTTGGGAGATATGGAAAGGCTGAGGCTTACATCCTGGTCTCACTGACACGCCCTTTGCATACACGGCCTGCACTCTCACAGACTGGCCACACAAGCTAGTCTCCAGCACAGCTTCACAGTTTCGTGCTTCTGTACATCGGGACCTGGATCTTCTGCCTTCCCTTTTTCTTCTCTGTCTGGTTTTACAAGGTTGCGGATGATGATCTTCTTCTTCTTCAAACGGTGATGGGCTGCGTTTCACTGTGTCTAGCCGGCAGTGGTAGTCTCCTGCTCACCCGGCTCGATCTGTCTCGGTATATATCGTGTGAGGGTTTGGGAGGGTGCTCTGACTGTATGAGGTCGAACTGATGTGAGTAATGGGTATTTAGATGATCAATAGCAGATGATGTTTCTATCAAGTGTGTGTATATGTGGTGCTTGAGTGCTCTTCACCAAGAACGATATTTTCGCCCGTTGAGTGCATGGACGCGGAACAATGACTGATACTGCGTCGTTATACGTGTAACTTTCTACTACCCCATTCCTGACCGACGAAAGTCTTTGCTTGCTCCTGCAACTTCATGCATCCCTTTCACGATGACTTCCAAGGCCTCCGCCGTGCGACTGTAAAATAACTCCCAAAGATTCACATCCAGGCCCTCACAATCCTCCCACTCAAAGGTCAAACAAAGTATAAATTATTAAGCGAATGATTAAAAATCTCTCCAACCGAAAGGATGATCAGAAAATCTCCTCGAACCAAACCTCGCGCCATCCCATCAAGGGTCAGCCGATTCGCAGACACCAAACCTGGAACAGCGATCCACAAATCACTCCATCCCTTGGAATCGCATCTCACCCAGCCTTCACTCAAACCCCCGGCAACGAAAAACCAGGCGCATTGGGCCAGTTCCCCAACTCCGCTGGATCGCCACCAACACGTACCCAGACGGCTTTACTCGGCACCCCGTCAGCCGTGAGCCCAAACAGACGCAGCCAGCCAGGCGGACACACGTTTGCGTTTGGCGGCGCGACTACAGTGCATCTTCGTCCCGCACAATTTTGCTCTGGGAAGAACATCCGCTGGCCCATAGTAGCGCCATGTGTCTGGGACTCCGCGCCCATGAGCGAGACTTTCACGAGAGGCATCGACGTGGTAAACGTGACGCGCTGTCCATATGCCCAGTCGGTGTGTGAGACGTTGAGAACAGGTTGCTCGGGGTCGCCCATAAGGTACGGCGGGATGAACACCTCGACGCGGTATTCCTGCGCGTGCACGTTGTCTTGCGGGTCGGAGCCGGAGACGAGGACGCGGCCGTCGTCGAGGAGCAGGGATTCAGAGTGGTACATGCGGTCGATTGTTGTGTTGGCTAGGACGCTGAAGCGGTTGTTGAGGGGTTTGGCTGGGTCGTAGAGGACGGCGTTGTGGTTGGGGAAGTTGGCCAGGCCGAAGCCTGCGAAGCCTTGGGTAGCGCCGTTCATGATTACGAAGGTGCCGTCTGGGAGGGCGGTCATGCAGCTCAGGACGCGTTTGGATGGCTATGGTGGTAGTTAGTATGGGACTTTGTAAACTGACGGCGTTTACGTACCATGCGCTCGATCACCCACTCCGCGTCGGGGAGTTCGGGGTTGATGGACACGCAGTTGTCCAGAGCGACGCCTTGGTAAGGTGTAGTTCCTCCACATATCAGGATGGTCAACTCGTCATAGCTGGTCGATTTGTGAGCAGAAAAATTGTAGACAGGAGGATCAGAACTCACGGAGGGTACTGTGGAAGGGTGACAGCACTGCCTTCGAAAGGATATGTACGCCCAGCCAGGAAATTGTTGACTGCACCAGGCATGTTGGGCAATTGCCGTTTGACTTCGAACGTCTTCTCGTCCAGAATAATGGCTTCGTTATAGTACGCCACAAAGATGTCGCCGTGTGGTAGTGCCACCAGGAAAGGGTACAGGTTGTTGGGATCTGTCCGCTTAAGCCACTCACAATATACTGTAGGCCCGACACGAGGCAGTATCTCCAACGTGGGAACAGGAGCACCGTTCGAGCCTGCTTCGCCACCCACGACCAGGATCGATCCATTCGGCATGATCATGGACGAAGGATACCAGCGTCCATTTTGTAGGGCCACCTTGTTGTAGTCCTCCTCCCAGTCATTCTTGCCCCATACACCAGGCGACCCGTCCGGCCAGTAGAACCGAATCCCATATGTAGCTTCGTTAGCCCAGCCGCCCACGTTGATCTGTCGAGCGGCCTTGTCTGGCAAGGTCAGGGAGGTGGCACAGAAAATGTCCGACTTGACGTGCATCGGTCTCCATGCGCCCGTGAAGTTGTTGATCTGCGCCAAGTCGAGCTCGTATGCACCGGTCGTGTTTGGAGGACCAGTTCCCGCTTTTTCCAGGAAAGTCACTTTGCCGTTGAGGGCAACCTGGGTGATCAGAGGGATGACGACGCCTCCAATGAGGAATTGGTATTCTCCGGCATCAGCACCTGTTCGGTAGTCCCATTGGTTCAAAGATGCGCCTTGCCAGGTATAATAGGTAATGCGGCCGGGACCGCCGCAGATGGTTCCAGGTGAGCCAGTGCACCCAAAATTGCATTCGGCTTCTGGAGCAAACGCCGCGCCCGCAGCGATAACAGCACGGGTGTCACCACAGTAACATTCGTCTCCTGTGCAGAAGTTAGCGATGAATTCTTAAAATCATGGCATCCTGCCGGTATAGACCCCGGGCGCTCCAGGACGGTAACCAAGCATAGGAAGGTCCCATGCGTAGGCGCCCCATCAAGAAGGCGTATTACATACCATATTCCATACCACCGGCGTCGAAACCAAATTTTGAGCATTGAGAAATGCAATTAGTCGCCGAGTTATTCTTGCTCAATATGATCTGGTAATCAAGCAAGCGGTTGGGATAGTCTTCCGTAAGACATCCGGCATACTTCCAACTACCCGGCAGGTTGTTGCGCTGCGGTATTGGCACTGGGTACGTGATGAGCTCGGTGTTATTGGTATAGATGGAGTTCCGGTTTCCCGCTCCACACTTCTGGGACGGCGACCCTGAGCAACTAGCGGAACATTCGGAGTCCTGGGCTGCAAGCTGCCCGGCATTCCTGATAAAGTCGTCGCAGAAGCACTGATAGGAGTACTGGAGTCCTGCGATGGAGAACCCGAGTCCACTGCATCTTGAGATGCAGGATTCGACGGTGAGATTTGGGTCATCGGGTTGCTGGAAGGCCAGGATTCTCCCATATACCTGATCGACCCAACATCCTAGTCAAAGTCAATATGGAATCATACCACTACCTGATACCCTCTTACCAGTATAACCCCAACCCGCCGGAATCCCTGAAGGGGTTGGTGACGCTGACTGGGTGGTAGATGACACGATAGAAGATGACTGAGTCGTGGAAGTCTGTGTCGAGGTATATTGAGTAGTGGAAGTCTGCGATGGAGATGATTGAGTCGTGGATGGGGTTGTGGACGATTGGGTAGACGAAGTGGTTGGGCGGGTATAGGACTGCATTCCCGAGATTGACGTTCGAGTTGTTATGACTTGCGTTTCATAGGTCAACGTTGTACCCGAGGGTGGAATAGGCGCCGTTCCATTGACATAATGGAAGAAAGTCAGACGGTTCGGTCCACCGCAAATTTCCTGCTGTTGTCAGAACTGAGGCGCCAGACACGTTACCTTGGGACAAGCAGACGTACTTGCTTGTTTCCATCGCATGGCATATTACAGTGAGCTTCGCCATCAGGAGCCGGACCTGCTCCATACGTGATTTGGTTGCCGCAAAAGCATTCCCCAGAGTACTGGCTCAGTCAGAAGATGGATCACTCGGCCAGAGATGAAATCATGCCTCAGTTCCTGCGTATATGGTGCCGAGGTCTGTACAAGCCTTAAGGCAAGCCGCATTCGTCAGGTCTTTATGGAAGAAGACCTGGGTATTCAAGGTCCTTGTCGCTACACGGTCGGTATAGCATCCTACAAGCGGTTAAGCACTTTCCGTTCTTCCCTGCGCCACGTACCTAAATAATGCCACCCGTCCTGAATCTGTCTCGTATCAATCTGACCGACTTGTCAGTGAGCTTGGTAAAGTAAATCAGCCATCGCTACATGAGGACGATGTCTCCCAGTCTCCGCAAGATTGATCGAGGTTCCGTCACAAGCCGAAGCGGCACCCAGCTGGCAGCGCGAGGGTGTTCTTCCACTTACAGTGTCAAGCGCGGAAGGCCATAGTAGACGAGGCTCGCCTCCCGCGGCGTTGCCGCTCCCAGAGAACAGGAGAAGGAATAGAGCAGATAAGATCACCATGGTAGCAATGTGTGGAAGCCCTGGATGAAGATGCTACTGTGAGCTGGAATACTCCAAGACGACAAGGGCTAAGGCAGGGGCTAACAAGAGTATCTGTTAGTTGAGAAGGCACAGACGCCGGACTGTGACTAGGACGCAGGCGCACATCATCTATCGGAACAAGTGGAAACTGCTTCTGAAGATGGTGAAGTCCAGCATAAGCGTCCCTCCTATTACGCTCTCTTTGAGCATTTTGAGTAGCTGCCGCGCAATATGGCCAAACCGGAGCTGCAGGAGCCACTGAGCCAGGATTAGAGCTTCGGAGGCCGCTGGAAGGGGTGCAGGGTGCCGGAGCTCGGGTGCTTGCACATGTGGCCTCTGGTCTCTTTCATTTGATGGATGAGGAGTCAGCAGTCCAACACGTTAGTACACAAGAATAACACGCGGTGCCTCATGCATATGCAGCATATACCAATACGACCGCTGTGCAGACGTGCTCAGGGGTACCCTAGGTACATGATAAGGGCGGGTGCTTGGCATTATGTGTGTGTGTGTGAATGCGGCAGACAAGGGCAGCGTTCGCGGCATTAGCCCGCAATGAAAGATCAAAGAGGAATAATGTCCACGGTGCGCTCTGCAGTGATGTTCGTAGTGAGTGATAAGGTGACGATTGCATGGTGTTGAGGTATGCGTCCAAGGCCGCTAGGCACCACATTTATCCGTACCCGACTCTTCACTAGGATCCGACTCATCCCATCATGACATCGCTTGTCCACACATCTGCATGCCCGAACACTTTGGATGACTGAATGACTCCGAAACTACACGCAAGCGCCTTCTTGCCACATCCTCACGCTCTGCACTGTCATTCCTCGCTTGCTACCTTCTCCCCAAGTCTGGTACCATGACCCTCGACCGTCCCAAAATTCCTTCGCAGCCATTAGGCTCTTGTCTCCCCATGGCTTGTTTCCGACGCCATCCGGGAAAAAGCCGTTTGTGCCGCCGACAGCGACGTTGAGAATTAGGAAAAAGGCCGCGTCGAATGGCGTGTTACGCCTTCCCGTTTGCGACCATGGGTCGAACAGCGCGCTGTCGTTGACTATAGCTTTGCCGAAATCCCCGCGCTCCCACATCTTACCCTTCTTATCGTTGAACTTGATAAAGAAGACCTGGAGGAGCCTCGAGTCGATGTATGTGAAAAGGTAGTTCTCACTCCACTGCCAAGCGTAAGTGATGACCTCTCGACGCTCAACTTTGCCAGCATACCTCGAGGCCGAACGTATGGAATGCTTGCGAATAATCTGTTCGTCGAACCCGGTGCTGGCCGGACGTCCGCCAGAACCCATCTGCTTGTGGAATGGGTCCCCAGTGGAGTGCTCCGATGATCGAGTCACGCCCGCCGCTTGTGTAATTGTCGCCATGGTTTCCGCGGCTCTCTGCAATATCTATTTCCCCACTTCTGGGCCATTCCCCGTATTTTGACTCTTCGGGCATCATCCCTAGCTCAGTCAGCCAAATGATGCAGATCTAACGGAGTCACCCACAAATGGCAGGCCATAACCAGTTTCCTTGGGGCATCTTCGCAACGACTTCAACTTTCCCGTATGTGATCGACTTCTTCCCTTTCGTCGAAAGCCGCGCGCTGCGGACCGGGTTGATGATTGCCCCGGCTGTTTTGTTGCTTCGAATCGAACAGTTGTCCACGCCAGTTGTGGTACATTGCCCAGACGTTGTAAGATTGAGCACATGATTGTCGACAAGCTGTTCAGGCGTGATGTCTGTTGTCTCCGTGGTCAAGGTCGGGACAATATGCAATCCTTCGGCGTCTGTGTAGGCGTTCTGAGGGTCATCAGTCGTCCAGTCAAACGTCCCGCTCCCATAACCTCCTCTTTGGATTTCGAAGCTCCATACGCTGTCGTCGATCTTTTGGAAGTTGTCTTCCAAGACCAAGCAGTACTGGCGGCACAGTCAACAGCAGAAGAGTGCACTTGAAGGAAATATATACCGAATGATTTGTTACTGACGCGTAAGCTTGGTAACAGATTATCGCTCCAATGGCCACGCCGACTCCAATAGAGCCGTAAAAGATCGACCTCTCCCATTTCAATCTTGGGTGTTTGACAGCCCACGGCTTCTCGTCAAATCTTCACATCTGGCGTTAGTTTCGGACACTTACGACTCGCTCATCCGTACCTACTCTCCAGTGACCAATCTCGCGGTCTTGAACTTCCTACGAGGCCGAGTCACTGCTTTGCGCATCACTTAGAAGTGTTTCCAAAGTGTCATTGTGAAGACGTACCGAGGCCCGGCAATGATGGCAAGAGAGAAGACGACCTCCCGTCCGAAGAGGCAGTACGGCTGAGACGTTGCGGTGTTGCAAACGGATTTGTCCCCACATTGACCGGTGCGCCATGGACGATACTGGAGCTGGACATACTTGATGATCAAGATCTCTTGATTCGCATGCTCTTAAGACATTTCAGATAATGATGGATGGGTGCAATTGTATACCCTGCGGCAATGCCCAAAGGCCAGGGTCTTCTGCACCCGCGTCCCTCGCAACATCAGGCAGCTTGACAATGCAGAGGATGTTTGCTATGGAAAGAGACGCATATAGGCGGCACTGCCAATTGCAGAGTGCAGCACCAACGATACCTGTTCCCGGTTAGGACGCGCTCAGACTTTTTCATTCACCGTGTGGGGTTTCTGTCCATGTATTGACTTTGCGAACCCGATACTTCGGCTACCCCTGTCTTTACCGGACGAGGCTCGCTCATAACCGGTAATCATGGCGGCTCGTATCTCCCACTCATCAGTATGGCCGATTTCACACTCAAAGATGCATCGCGGCACAGCCTATCGTCTTGATCGCAAATGAATCAGGTCCGCTACCTCGTTCCCCGAGGGTCGTCGCCAATGTTCGATCAACACCCTTTACAACTACTTGGGCAGGTGACTTAGAAACGATAGTGGCAACGATAGTCTGCATGTGTAACAATGCGGGGCTCACGACCACCTCTGAAGCTCGCAAGCTGGTCTTGGTGCTGCTGTTGCCAAGCTTGAGAAGCAACGGTGAATGCGCCACCGTCAGCCACCCGTTAGCATCCCGATGCCCCTGTCTATCAGTTGCAGGGTATTAGATTGGTCTCAACCGTTTTCAACGTCGAAGATGCAAAGACTTATCGAAAAGTTCGCGTGCCTGCCGCATGCTGGATACGGGCTCCGCCTGCATGGGGACCAATGTTGGATACAACTGGGTTTCTGACACCCCCCCTGCAACGGACCTCCTACCTTTCAGGGTCAATTTGTTGTTTATCGGAGGCTCTGAAGCGTCTCGAAAGCACTCAGCGGACTGCACAGCAAGTGGCCCATCGGTTACACGAACCAGAGCAACAACACACCCTCAACTGGTTCTGTGTCACTCTCTACTTTGGTACTACTCCCGTGGTCTATCGAACGGACCGAACTCCCTTGAGTGTCTATACTTTGCTGCGTCGCTACTATCAATAAGAGCACGATGCCACTCCAGTGTCCGACCTGCCGAATCAACAACAAGCGTCCAATTAGTGTCAACCACAGTTCACAGTAGGTTCAGGAAGATCAAATATTGTACCTCGGTGGCTGAACCCCAGCAGACACTGTGGAGACGAAGACAGGCGCACAGGAGGCTACTCATAGTGTGAGGCTGGCACCAGATGTCAGACGCATGCACGTGGAGCTGTCAACACCAGAGAACTGGTGTCCTGCACGGCTTGGACAGGGGCCCAAAATGCGATTCTGATGACAGAACCTCAACGAGGCGCATTCAATGTGAACACGAAGCTTTCGAAGAACAGGGGTGATGGAGCTGTTGGGCCTTGTTTCATTCTGTCTAGGCCCAGGATGGGCTTGGGTACGCGGTTAACTACCTGCATTATCAGGAAGACGCGCATCGTATAGCCTGATACCGATCTCCCGTCTTCCACGCGATCGCCCAGTACCTCGGCGAGCCCTGCTTCTCTGGAAATTTTTGTTTGTATCTCTGTGAAGACGAAGCAACGCTGTCAACAAAGGGAAATACTCCTTCTATCTAGCGACAATTTGATTCTCTTCACCAAGTTGAGTTTCCTGAACATTGTCGCCGGACGCGCTGCATCCAAAACGTACTTTGGAGCTTTTGCATTCTGATCATGGTGTCAGCTCCGGCACCCCCAGACAACATGCGAGGCTCGCAATGGAGGTCCTCGAATCCAAGTGCAGTCTTAAACGGCAGCTCTGGCTCCAGCATTGTCTCTAATGACGCAAACGCAGGTGATCGACATGGTGTGGTGAGATGGAGCATGCAACCATACTCTACGGTGCCAAACTGACTTATTAGATGGCCAGATTTCTTTACCGACGATGCTCCCAGGCAAAGTGGTTAGAGCCGCCACTCGAAGACCAATATGGAGCCATGGAAGAAGATGGCAATAACCTGGGTGTAGTTCTAAGGAGAAGTGACGGCATCTACACTGCGGAACCCTTGTTACTCAATCCAGACATCGTGGCGGCCGTGGAAATACTTCAAGCGGCCGTGGCGTTCACTATGTCCTCAGAGATAGCGCACGCTCTTCTCCAGCAAATCGCGCCCTTGCAAACGCAGATTCCCCTTGATGCTCAGGGGGCTGTTCTACCAATCGTCAACTCTGTGGCGGATATTGCAATGGGCAGAGTTTCTGTTCCACGGACAACGTATGTATGTCTCTGCCGGCAGGAGAGAATGGTGCTCTGCTGGAGCGATACAGTACCTGGCATTCTGGCTCACGGAGCCGACATTGAGACGAGGATTCTTGGCTTGGTTTGGGGTGCCCACGTCCCTTCGCATTTTCCAACTGGCCTTACTCAATCAGCGCGTCCGGTTCCACAAGAGCTGAGCCCAGAGAGCCCAACCAGAATCTCCGCGTTCCCTATATCGGCACCTCTGACTGGTGGTCTACCTTCAGAGATGAACGAGAAGATCGAAGCTATCGATCGAGCCCTAGAGGTCGAAGAATTGGGGGACAAAATCTTTGACCCGGAAAAAGAAGCGGTGCTCCCAGAACGAAAGTTCCTCCTTGTCCATGCTGTCACTATCGGCATCGCCATGATTCTAGTGATCGTCGTGGAGATGGCCTGCATTGCAAAGCTGATCACGGAATACCGCTTGGATGGCAAGATGATGCGCTTCGCCTTGGTCGCAACCATACCTTTATTCGCTTCGTTTTCGCTGTTCTACTTCATCGTCATAGGTGGATCGTTAGGGCAGCTCTTTGGGCCACTCAGTGCGCTGCAAGAAAACTCTCTCTATTACTCGGGGAGAGCACCGAAACATGGTCGACATCCCGATTACGAATTACCTCACGTAACCATCCAAATGCCAGTATACAAGGAGGGGTTGAAAGGTGTCATAATACCCACGACGACGTCGCTGCTGGCAGCTGTCAAACACTACGAGGCACAGGGCGGTACCGCCAGTATCTTTGTCAACGACGACGGAATGCAATGCATATCGACCGAGATGCAGGAAGCGCGCAAAGCTTTCTATGAGCTGAACAACATCGGCTGGGTTGCTCGCCCCAAACATCATGAGCTAAAGAGTAAGAACAGGAGTCTGTTCTCACGAAAGAAGCCCAATGATACGGAGAACGATGTGCCGGAAGACACGAACTATTTCATCCGTGCAGGCCATTTCAAGAAAGCGTCCAATATGAACTACTGCCTGGACGTGTCCATACGCGTCGAAGATGAACTTTTACGCTCCATCAACGAGACTTGCCAACATCGTGGATGCGTACAGGACGACTTGACGGCGGAAGAAGAAGAGCAGCTTTATGAGCAAGCGCGCAACATCATATTGGAGCGAGATGAAGGTGGTACGTGGGCAGCTGGCAACATCCGAATCGGAGAAGTCATTCTTATCGTGGACTCGGACACTCGCGTTCCAGAAGATTGCCTTCTGTATGGCGCACTGGAGATGCACGAGAGCCCGGAGGTAGCGCTTTTACAGCATGCTTCTGGGATTATGCAGGTCGTGAATAATGTCTTCGAAAACGGAATTGCGTATTTTACGGACTTGGTGTATACTTCGATTCAATATGCGGTTGGCAGTGGCGATTGGGAAGTAGTTCCGTTCCCCAGCCTGCTCCGCTGATTTTGTGCAAGCCCAAGCTAATAATATGCAGCGCTCCTTTTGTGGGCCATAATACTTTCATCCGTTGGAAGGCCCTACAATCAATCGCTTTCGAAGAGGAGGGCAAGACAAAGTTCTGGTCAGAGGCTCACGTCTCCGAGGATTTCGATGTCAGTCTTCGCCTTCAAATAAACCAGTTCGTCGTGCGTCTAGCCACATATCACAACGGCGGCTTCAAAGAAGGCGTATCACTGACCGTATACGACGAGCTTGCCCGATGGGAAAAGTACGCGTACGGGTGCAACGAACTCGTCTTCCATCCCTTCATCAAATGGTTCACCAAAGGCCCCATCACCCCGCTTTTCCGGAACTTTCTGCTGAGCCCGATCAAAGTAACCTCTAAAGTCACTATCCTGGCATACATCGGGACCTACTACGCCATTGCCTCCGCGATCCCATTGACCTTGGTAAACTACATCCTTGTAGGCCTGTTCAACGAGTCCATCGACCAATTCTACATCACCAGCTGGAAAATCTTCGTCGGCATGGCCGTCGTCTTCAACATCTTGTCTCCGCTTGCATACGCCATGTTGCGCCATCGACTCGGGCAACAAACCTTCTTCTGGTCTCTGGTCGAGTCCGTCAAATGGATGCCGTAAGCCCTTCTCCTTCCCCCTCTCCCCTCTCCCGCACTGACCCCCCTCTCTACCCAGTTTCTTCCTCCTCTTCTTCGGCGGCCTCTCCTTCCACCTCCTCAAAGCCATCGCGTGCCACTTCCTCAGCATCCGCATCGAATGGACCACCACCGCGAAAGAACTCACGGAATCCGGTTTTCGAGTGGGTTTGGATCGGATCGTGAGGGATTTCAAGTGGATGTATGCGTTTGTGGTGCCGGTTACGGGCGCTATGTTGTGGTTTGCGTGTTTTGCGGATCGCGGGTTGCTGATTACGGATTTTGCGGCTATTGTGCCTCTCGCGAATCAGGTCGGGTGTCATGCGTTGTTGCCGGTGAGTGAAACCGCGGAGATTTGGGAGGGTGTGCGACGGATGGGCTAATGTGTGGGTAGTTTGCTTTGGGGTTGTTTTGAGAGTGGGGGTGGTATGGGCGTGGTGGCTTGGAGTGGAAAGGTGTCTCGTGTTAGTGGTGGATGGTGTAGAGTTTGGGGGGAAGTGAGATTAGACGGCGAGGAGTCTTCACAGTGGTGGGTGAGTTTACAGGAGTCTCCTACACAGAGTATACGCGTTATCGTGAGAGTTGTAGCTGCATCCAAGCTGGGAACCGTTGTGGATCTATGTCTACTCAGATACCAATACACATGTCTTATTTGTTATTTCTGTCTCAGCTACTTCCGTGACATTAGACTGTGCACAGACCAGGTGAACGCTGAGTCCAGACGGTGAGGGTATTTGCACTGCTCGATGCTCCTGGGAAGTTACCTGATCAGGAAGGTTGCTCTTAGTGAAAGTTTTGGCCTCATCGTGGGATTATTTGGTGTCATTCGGAGGCTTATAGGATATGGTTGAAATGCATCTATCGCTTGACCGGCGAACGCACAGTACGTATCACGCCAATAACTGATAAGAAGACAAGAAATTCGGATTGGGTATCATTTCATCGTGACTTCACATATCGAACGTTACAGAAGCCTAAAAGAAAAGGAATTTCACACCCCAACTCTCTTCCTTGAACTCGTCTCGAAGAAGTAGCTTAACAAGCGGCTCATGCAGGTCCTTCATGTCAAGAATACCGCGCTTCTTCTGGTCGATATACGACACGTCAATCACCACACGCTTCAGGTTCGCCGTGTTTAGCGCTTTCTTGTCAAGCAGAGCTGACAAGCGCTCGGGTGTTCCGACTCCGAAATCGACTCTGCATTTTCGTCAGAACGGTCGTGGAAATGATAGTTCACAAAACTCACTTTTTCTTCTTCAGAAGCTCTACCTGCTCGCTCAGTTTGATGTGCTTCGCAAACAGCTTCGCAACGTTCAGCTTCTTGACTCCCTGCTTGGGAAGGCCCTCGTTCAACGCTCGATACATGTCCGCTGCCCGGATGCCGGATGATGTGACCACTATCGTGTGGGGAGCTCCAGTAGGCTTGTCCGGAGTAGCTTTCAAATCTTTACTCTGGGATTTCAGAAAGGCAGCGATGTTTTCTTTTGTGCGTGGTTCACTCCAACTGCTGGTATCCTTGATACTGTAGCCTGTTACACATTAGATAACTGTATACGTATAACCTGCAGCTTTCACGTACTGGGAATATACTTCTCATCCAATTCAACACTGCTCAAATCTTTCCCGTAATGCCGTGTTCTTGAATTGATATAATCGGCGACTAATTGACTGTCCATACGTTCGAAAGCATGATTCACACCAAGCTCTTGGTCCAGGTCGTCTTCATTGATTTGTTTTGCCTTTGCTTTCCTCTTCTCTTTTCTCTTGGCTTTTTTGGAGGCCTTCTTGGACTCGGCAGTCTGCTCGGGAGAATCGTCACGCTTTCTCTTTTTGTCCGGTAGTGTGGCGTCAAACTCGGGCTCAATGAGGGGTACGCCTCTGTCTTCTGAGTCGGACATTGTGATTGTGTAGAATGTTGGTCAACTTTTCCTGCTCGTTCGGTGCCCAAGTGATGTTGCCGCAGACGTCGAAATATTTCTTATCGATAACGGACTGCGCTAAGCCGAATGGAGTACTACGCGTCTCCCGACATCAACATCGGTGTCGCCGTCCCCGCAATACATTCAACGCCTTTTACGCGTCACAACCAATCCAAGACAATCATGTCCGAACCCGCGGGGAAGAGGCGACGAGTCAGTGCTAAGGGCTCCGACGGGTCTGACAATGGAGACAAGACATTGCACTCGGACGTGAGTTGCGCATCCTCCTTCCAATGATGTAGACACTGAACAACTGCGCAGCTGCGGCAACTCGCACGGCTTATTCCTAAACCAATCACTCCTTATCGACGCGCGATCAGTGTAGATGCCACCCCAAGCAGACGCACACCAGTCATTCATATTCGAACCCCCCGAGCAGCAGCAGCTCGAACACCGCGGGGAGGAGCTGCCACTCGTCCTGTCCAAGGACGCAGAGCTGCCCCGACTACACCTCATGCCATTCGAGCACTCAGAGAACGTGCTGCGGCACAAAGGACGCCGGGGAGGAGGCGGAGTGGCCGAATGCAGCGGGAGACTCCCCGGGACATTCTACGAGCGCTGAGCAGAAGTATGAAGACCACCGAGCTGAGTTCAATGCGCATGTCGCTAACCCTCTGTAGCACTTGCACGCGAAACGAAGCCTACCGAGCCAGCTCCCGAGACAACAGCGCCGGCCCCACGAGACCCCGCGCTGGATTTTCTCAACTTTGACGACGACGATGACGGCCCTGATCCCATTCGACCCCGTTTCTCGATGCCTCTCGACGACATGTACGACGATGATAGTATACATGAAGCGCCACCTAGACAGTCACTGCTTCCGGACCTCCAGGACGACGGCGACACAGGAACAATGCACTCGCTGGAGTTTGGACGGCGGGCTTTTAGTGAAGATCCGCGTGGCATGTTCAGGCCGCGGCTCAGTGAGCGATTTGGAGACCTTGCGGAGCTGGGCATCACGGAGGAGGAATACGAGATCGATGGGACGTTTATTAATCGGAGACCGGCAGCGGATCCGGATCAGCTGCTTCAGGATGCTGTTGACCAGATTGGGGACAATACAGGTGAATTCGAAGGGTTTACTGGGCGACGTGGCCGCCCGAGTGATGGCCTTCTTGGCTCGTATGACGATGCGGACGAGCATGACGAGCCGACCTTTCGTTTCATGATCCCGCAACGCGTCAGGGCTCCGATACGAGAACCAACGCCTGAGGCGATACAGGAGGAGGAGCAAGGATTTGAAGATGTTGATGTCGATGAAGACGCTGATGAAGACGCTGATGAAGACGCTGATGAAGACGCTGATGAAGACGCTGATGAAGACGCTGATGAAGACGCTCAAGCGGATGAGTTGGTGGACGTCAGGGATTCCGACGACGGCGTTGATGCAGTAGACCAAGAGCATCCACAGTTTGGCGAGGAAGAAATTGACGACCCGGAGCTGACGGCTTATCGCGAGGAGGAGTCCGCCATAGATCGAAGCCTACTCACTCAGGCCGACGACCAAGAAACGGCCCAGCAACGACGCCCCGGGCGGCAACGGAAAGCATACCACGTATCGGAGATCGGAAAGGAATACTCATCATTTCCCGCGGCCGCAGTCAAGCGCATCGTCACCGGTCTAATGAAGTCTCAGGGCTCGAGCACGAAGATAAGCAAGGACACGTTAGACATGCTGGTGCAGACGACAGACTGGTTCTTTGAACAAGTCAGCGAGGACCTGGGGGCCTACGCGGACCACGCCGGCCGCAAAGTGATTGAAGAGGCCGATATGGTCACCCTCATGCAAAGGTAAGTGATCACAAGTATCGTACATATATACAGGTCGAAAGGGCGAATACTGACCCAATGGCAGGCAGAGGTTGCTGACAAAGAACACAACCGCTTTCTCACTGGCCCAGAAGATGCTCCCGCGGGAGCTGCTGCAAGACCTTCGAATGCCACCTCCTGCTAAGAAAACAAGACAGAAACGTAAGCGGCTCGAGGCGATCCCAGAGGATGAAGATGATGAAGCCCAGCGCACATGATCCGACTACCATTCGGAGCTATGCCTTACTCGCGCTTTGACGCCCGAGATCGGCTTCTTTACGACCATGTAGAACATGATTGCTGTAGCGGCGCTGAGAGCGTACCTGCATTCCTGTTAGCTGTTGCGGTGAACGAGCATGAGGACCGCTTACCATGTGAAGATGTACTGGGTGTGGTTGTTTTTCAGGTTTACTGTAGGCGCTCTTCCGATAGGGATTCCCCTGGGCTCGCGGTAGTAATTCGTGAGCATATCCGGCGCTGGAATTGCATTAGATACCCCTTGCCACTCAATCTCAATCTCAACATACTCATAGTCTCCTCCACCCACACAGGCTGACTCCCCGTATGCTCCGCCATCTGCTGCACATCCGGGAAAAACCACTCATTCGTCTCCGGCTTATTTACGGGCGTGAACATATTCTTCTTGGGCGCCTGTCTCAACAAGCCCTCTATCACCACCTCCCCCTCAGGCTGCCCACCCGACTGCTTCCTATACCACTCGGCCTTCGCATCCGCCTTAATCCACCCTCTACAACACAAAATCTTACTCTTATTCCCCCTCTCATCCACCCTTTCCAACGGCGTAACAACAATATACCCATTCTCACCATCCAAAATCCGCGGCCCAATCAACATCTCCTGATCATGTCTCAACCTCCCCTTCGCCCACACTTTCCTATAATCGAACTCGGAGATTGCGTCGGGGTCGATGCGGAGCGGGAGTTCGAGCGGCGGGAACGTTAACCGGTCTTCGTAGCGTGCAATGAGATCGGTTTTCCAGCCTAGACGTTTGACTTGCCAGCACCCGAGCGCAAAGGCCGTGAGGGGGATTAAGGCGAGGATTATGAGACCGGGGCCGTGCTGTTTGCCTACCCGCGCCATTTTTGCGGGGCGGTCGAGGATTGAGACGAAGTTTGGGTCTATGCCGTTGGGGTTTGAGGGACCGTGGTTGAGACGTTGTTGGTGCGTGAGGTGCGTGTGCAGGCGGTTGCGGAGGCATTGGGGGATGGGTCGTTTGGGGGAGTGTGTGGATTTTGCGGTTTGGGTCGTGTAGGACCGCCGAAAGAGGTTTAGGAAGGGGTTTGGTCGTGACATGGTGGGTTGTTGGGGTTGTGTATGCGTGCTGCGGGTGGTGATGGATGGTGTTGAGGTGAACTTCTTCCCCAGTAGCTTGCCGTTTTGGGCTAGCGGCCGCGGTGGAGAAGTATCCTGGTCGGCTGGGACATTACATCTCATCTTCAACAATCAAACTTCACAACCTCTCGAACATCAGAATGACCGAAACTGAGATTATTCAGGCGTCGAAAACTCAGCCTTCAGCATCGGATAAGAACACCTTACTCCTGCGACTCGATGAGCTTCTGGAACAGTACCTCATCACACTAGATCGATACCAGAAGGCCCAGCAGCAACTAACCACGCATCTCGCATCTGTACGGCTCCTATTAGATTCCATGAAAACCCCGCTAATGTCTATCTCAGGGTTTCTTGTCTCTAGCTCAAGCCAATTTCTCGAATTCATCACATACGCACTATGGCCAAGACTACTACGACGGACGTATGCAAGCATTGAGAATAGTGTAGGTTCCATCCTTGAGAGTTGCGAAATCTCCGTTTGTTTACAGTTATCAGACATCTGGAAATTGAGCCCACGGTCGCGTTCAAAGCGGTGAAGACAGACGTGACGGCGGCCCCCAAACCCAAGTCAGAGGAAGCAAATGCGGCCGAGGAGTCCGAAGCTTTGGAAGAGGAGGCGGCAGCGAGTAATTCTGAGACACCAACGTCCGATCAAGAAGAGCCTCCTAAAGACACTTCTAATTCTTCTACATCGACAGATGCAGGCGACGCATCCGCTACTGTACGAAAAGAACATCGAGACCCGTTGAGGTGGTTCGGCATCTTGGTACCCCCTTCGTTGCGCTCTACACAGAGTTCCTTTGTTGCAGCTGTGGAAACGACCGTGCCTGATATGGCTTCTCTCGTCAACGAGCTACGGAAACAGGAGATTGACATTGGGCGTCTGAGAAAGCAGATCCGGAAGTTGTAAGGGTTTACAAAGGATTCGAGATGTTTCGAGATGTGATCGTTCGGTCGTGACAGCTGCTCTGGGGTTCGACTCGCGGCTTCATACATGCACGTACTCAGAGAACCCGATCTTTCCATGGACTATGCCCGGTAGCGAGGCTGCCGGCTGATAGCGTCAGGTATAGGCCGCGCATCGGATGCTGGCATAGGAGTACCTGCTAATGTCAGCATGAGGTAGACGTCGCGCTCAACTGCACTGCAGCAGCTTGAATCCCAGCGGTGGGATGAGCATGAGCATCCCAGAAAGATGGAGCCGCCACCAGCATGCCTTCTACCGAGCGCAAGCCGTTGTAGCCATGGGTTCATCCCACCGTCATCTACTCTTCCCTCCCACCCTCTCACATCGACTCCAACACGAGTTCCTCTTGTACCTCCAGTCATCCACCGTATGGCAATGGAACCTCATATACCTATGCAACAAGCACCGGTACTAAGGTTATTTATGACCCAACTGGCTACTTTGGCACGGGGACGCCACATATACCGTTGACACCGGGGTTCTCCGACTCTACGCATGCTCACATTGAGGCTAGCTCTGACATTGGGCATTCGAGCACTCCTTCGTACCTCGAGCCAACTTCGCACGCGGGACCTTCTTCAGCAGAGCACGAGGAGCCGTCGATAACAGACCACGTACAGCCATCGCCCACCGAATCCGAGTCTTCAACCACCGAGCACGCAGACGAACCTGCAGAGCCCCTACATGAGCCAGAGGCGGCCGATGAAGCCAGTGCGATGGTGACACCAGCGGAAAGTACGACGGCAGGATTGGTGGGAGTTATGGCAATTGGTATAGCGACATAACGGACGAGCCTGGGTATGGTGGCGGATATTAGAGGCGTCTAGGCGGTTACGCAATGAGAATGGCAGTGACAATCATTGGGGATTGGGAATGGAGGCGTGGGTCGTGGGAAGGACAATATATGCGAGTCAATAATCTTGTCCGCGGGTGTATCTGCTAAGACTTCATGTATCTTCTCGCAATGATCAGATCAGGAATCAAACTTCAGTTCATGGATGAGATCCGGCGTGGAAAAAGAGTACATCGCGAGTTCAGTCGGATTACCTTGCCAAGTGCCACCAACATCGGAGATCCGTCAAACGCAAACAAACAAAGACAACACAGCAATATCGAACCGATATATTGATACCAATGCATCCAGTGCAATGCTACAGCATCCTGATCTCCGTCAAGGATCTATCAGCCGCACCAACTCCTAATCCCACAAACAGCCCCCCAAAAAACACCACAAACCCCCACTCTCAAGTTCCCCTCCTCTTATTCCACGGCCAATCATGATATTGCCTCTTTTTGAACCGATCCCTATCCTCCTTCTCCCTGGGCGAAGGCGGCGACGGGTTCTCAGAGTCCCCTTCATAGTACATGTACTTCCTGTTCTCGTCCTCCTCATTGGCCAAATCAATCAACGGTTTCATGGGCATTTGTCCCTGGCCCGTCCCATGCAACTCCTTCTAGGGTTGTCGGAGGAGCGGATCGAACGTTCGCCCCTGCCTGTAGTCGATCGTGAAACCTTTGTTGTCTTTACCTTTCTGCTTCTGCCTTTCCTTGATGTACTCGATTAGTGGTTTGTCGGGTATGGGTTTGCCGGGGGGAGCGTAGGATGGGCGTGGGGCTCTGGGGACCACAGGCTTCGCGGGTGGGCCGATTGACTTGGGGACTTGCATGTCCGTGTTCCATCGGAGGGGGAGAGGGGCGCCGAGAGGGAGGTCGATGGGCGGGCCGGGGGGAACGTCCGGTCGGGGGCGACCGCGGGGTCGCTCGTGGCCGGCTGCAGTTCGTCCGGGCAGGTGTTCTGTGGGCATGGGACGCCTGGGTGTGGCAGGTGCGGGCGTCCGGGATTGCGTCTGTTGTGTGCCACGTCGAGGTTGTGGATTGTGCCCTGGTGGATTTTGCCCTCGAGTTTTCGTTCCCTCCGCCAGCAAAGGCTGGTTCTCATCCGGACTGTCTGACGATAGGTTTTGGGACTCCTAATCTGCTGGTAACCCTGCTTGACCTGGTGCTTCATCCAGAGGTCCCCATGGCTGCTGAGGTTCCGGAAGCGTTTGTCCGAGGATCAGCGACTGCGAAGTATCTTCTTGTTGTTCGTAAGGAGGGGGAGCGGATACAAATGCTGTACTGTTAACTGCCCATGGTGCAAGTGTGGGTGGCCCTGCCGGTGGAACTCCTCCGCCCTGAGCTCCAAAAGGTGTCAATTTTTGCGGTGGAGATTTGGGTCGCGGTCGGTATCTTGCTGGCAAAGGCTCTGCCCTTTCCTTCCCCTTGGACTTCTCAGAGGACGTTTGGGCCTCAGCGAGTGCTTCATCCACCTCTTCTGCGAATTTGACATTTCTTCTCGTGCTTCGACTTCGACCCCGTTGTTTCTCTTTTGACCCCTCTCCGGCCAGCGGCAGGTCCGGCGGATCTGCCGCTGGATACTTGAGCGTTGGGGCAGGATTTTGCCGCTTTGGGACAGGTTTTGCTGGAGCCGAGCCTTGCTTTGGCGTGTTCAAGGGGATATCGCTCCGTCTCGGGGCACTCGTTTCGGGCGCAGGCTTTGGCCTCTCTTGTGTCTTTGGCTCTTGTCCTTTCCCTACCCCTGCCCCTTCGCCTTTCTTCTTTGACTCCTCTTCTTTCTTCTTTTCTTCTTCAGACTTTTTCTTTCTCGGTGGCAATATTCCCCGCGGAATTTCTCTCCTCCCGCGTGGTCGTTCCTTAGGGAGGCGATCCGGAGCCTTGATATTCGCCCAACGTCTCTTCTCATCTTCTTGCCATTTGGCTTTGGCTTCCTTCGTGGACCATCGCGGATAATCGGGATTATTGGTCGGTTGTTTCTTCGTTTTCTTGTTGGCCATGATACCCTCCTACAGGTCCTTTTGTTCTTTTTCTTCTTTTTCCGATTGGCTTTTGTCATCCCGGGTCCGCGAACTCGAATTGCTGGCCTTTCTTTTATCTTTGTCCTTATCCACGGCCTTCTCTTTCTCTTTGTCCTTGCCCGAGGTCGTCTTCGAAGGATTGCCGCCGATGGTATCCCAACCTAACTTGGCGCCTGACAATTCAGGAAACCCCATGATCAGCTCACTATCGTCATAGTAGTCATATTTGGAGACGGGCGGGACAGGGGGTGCAATTCCTGAGTTTGCGTACCTCGTCGTCTCATGATCTCCGCCAACGGAAGGTCGTCCTCCGCACTGCCCGTCGGTTGGGCGTTCTTCGAATTGCCCCGGCGTCTCATGATCTCCGCCAAAGTCAAGTTCTCGTCCGCGCCGCCTGTCGCTCGGGCCTGGGAATTGCGGGATGTAGAAGGCTGTCCGGGTTGTCCACTGTCAAGTGCATCGAATGCGAGACTTTGCAAGACCGCCAAATCCACGTCATCGCGAATCGTTTCGTCATGAACGTTCGCGTATTTGCTCGTGGCTCCCTGCGGGGCCTTCCCCTCCGTGAGTTGCTTCGATTGAAGACGTTCCAAGACCGCAGCCAGGGGCACATCCCAATCGTCGTCCGACTCCGCGATCGCGACTCCCTTTCCAGCCTTTGAAGTCGGCTCCAGAAACACTTCATACGGCTCATCGACTAAAATCATCTGGATGAGCCAGCCAGTAAGCCTGCCCTCGCCATCCTGCATTGGCGTACAGTCAAACCATCGCTCACGAGACCTGGCTTTGACACCATTGGCGGTGGTCACCCAGTGAAACGTCATAATCACTGGTTCGGGCTCTACTTCAGGCAGGAGACAGCGATGGAATTCCTCAAGTTTTTCTTGGGGTCCGTCCAAATGAAGTAAAAGCTCCGACTGGGCAAGACCCGGTAGGCGGTACCCAGGCGATGTGAACAAGATACGAAGAGGATCCTCAGCCCCGACAATAAACCACTACCAGCAGTCAGTAGAAAGCCCCTCAGAAGGCTTATGCCAGCCAGACGTTTGACATGACTCACGGATCTGTATGGCCCCTAATCGATAAGATCGTGTTGAGAACCCGCACTTCCGTATGCAGCCTCGTTCCGAGGACGTGGTTCCGTCCCAGGCTCTTCATCTGTGCTGCTATCTACCGGCTCATTGTAGAACGCACGTTCCAGTGTGCCTCCAAACCGTCGAACGACATCAACTTCCTCTGGGTCTAATATCTCAGAGAGCCTGCGAAGGCAACGGGCTCGGTTCTCGGACTGGCCAGTCTCATTTCTGAGCAGCTTTCGAAAGGCGGGGAGGTCTGCATCGTGGTGAACAAGCTCAGTGACGTCGTTAAGAGACAAAAAGATATAGACAACGTCTCCCTTCAGATCTCGTAACGGCCCTAGTGTAAGCAAACTGATGAATACGGAACCATTTATGTGACTAAAATATCAGCAATAACAGTTGTAGAGTGAAGCCGTACTTACTAGTTCACAAGCAGCTCTGTGTGATATCTCCCGGCTCTCATAGCCTGACGTATTCGCTCCGTGGCAATGGGATCAGTCTTCGGGCCGAGGAGGAACCGCCAATTGTAACCAACCACTTCTTTCCGAGGCTTTCCTGTGATTCGAACGAATTCTAAAGTATTGTAAGCAACAGGCGTAGCATGCAGGAGGTGCACGTTACCCTCGGATGCGAAGACAATAGGATTGTCCAAAAACGCGGGGCTCATCATACAGAAGCTCCGTCCCAGGTGCTTGTATTGATCGGAGCCGTGAACAACGCGCTGTTCTATGCCGATGCGGGCGGCATGGTTACACTTAAAGACGAGAAAGCGAACAAAGTCCGGTATCAGGCTCTGAAAGGCTGCAGTCAACCTCTCCTCGACTGGGGGATGCGACACTGGGGCAGGGGTTTGGCCTGCGAAAGCATAACTGGCCACGGGACTATCGAAGTTTATATTACCGAGCTCTTGGGAAACTGCATTCGCATAGTCAATCCCTCGAACGGCCTTGAGCGACTTCAAGTAGTATTGTAAGACCCGATAGCTGCTGTTTGGCTTGAACACCCTGAGAAACTCGGCAAATGGGCCAATGCAATCCGGCTCTTGCAAGATGGTATTCAGGTGTTGTGGTGCGACGAGAAGCGCCGCTGCCTTTTCGATTGGGTCGTCTAAGGCATTGTTCCGCCCAGGATTGGTGGTAGAACGTGTACTGGCCAAAAGGCGTCGATGTTCCGTGGGCGGGGCAGCAGTATTCAGCATTGCGGGTGAAAGTGTGTGAATGCTGGGGTAGCGAGTGAATGACCTGTTGAGGCGGTCTTCCTAGAATCTTCGAATCTTGATTTAGCGAAGCTTGCGCACAGTGTCATGAGCGACTCACATTTCAAACGTAAGGATATAGATAATGACTGATGGCGAGATATTCCCTGCGAGGGTGTGGAAGTCTGGTGGTGATAAAGCTGGAGATGCTGGGCTCTGACGGAGATTTGGAGGTATAAGGCTAGTAGGCAGGGACCACCTGCCGCATGAGCGTCGTGCTTCCCTTCACACGTCGTGCGGGGGAAGGAGCAAGGTAGGAGCCTTGTTGAGGAAGTCGTCACAACGAAGTGCTGTTAGTGACATTTGTTAGCTGAAGATTGATGCCAGGTGAACACTCCCAGGGCTGTCGATCTCGATTGAGACTGCGTACCTTCACCGAATCCATGATGGCTTACGACCCCAGACTGCAGTATCTCAGTCTTGAACAAACTGTATCATAGTGCGGCGGGCTCTATGCCCCTCAACTCTTGAACCAAACCCCCAACCAAACATGTATGGCACATGCTTCAACCGAAAACAAATGGATATAATGCCTATACTAAACACAACGCACAACTACCGTAGTAGTGCAGCGTCACTAGAAATTACATCAAAACACCCAAAACTCACTCATTTCCAACCCTCAGCCCAGAAACGCCATCCGCAAGACAATCGTTCTTCATACAGGCCATCATCAAATCATCGCGGAGCCGCCAGGACCCGCGGGCCCTTTTGGTGCAGTTGCAGCCGTCGGGGTAGGGAGCTGGCTATCAGTTCCAGATTCCCTTTTGTCCGCTTTGCCCTGCTCCTCGTCCTCTATGTCCATGCGTTTGCGCCACTGCGCGAGACTCTCGCTGAGTTCGCTCTTCTCGCTCGTAGGCGTGCGCTCAAATTCGAAATGATTGCTCAGCCGGTAGGCCTTGTTTGTTGTTTCCCAGTGACTCCGTAGCGCGTCTAGTTCGGATGCAAGGTTGTCAAGAGCCATCGAGTTGCGAGTCACTACAGAGCTCGGTCTGTCGTTGGCGTCTGGTGTAATTGTACCCTCGTTATCCGTGTACAGGGAATCACCAGAAATACTGTCGTGTTGGCGATGTCGGCCATGCACTCCGTTTGCTTCATGCCCAGTGACCTGTGACTGGCGCCGGTAGGTATCCACAGAGCTCTCGAACTGGTCCAAGAACATCTGCACTCGCTGTTCAGCTTCGCGTGCTCGCTCTTCCAAGGCCTCATTCTGCGTGTGCAGGGCTTCAATCTCAGTATGATAGCGGGATGCGACGGCGTTGGCTTCTTTGAACTTCTCGTCAGCTGTCTCAGCTTCCTCACGCGCTTCGGCAAGCTCCTTCTGGAGCTTGGTGAGCTGGCTTTCAAGCTTCTCCGCTGTCGTCTCCATGTTCGCCTGCATACTGGACAACTGGACACGAAGCGAGGCACGCTCAGCTTCCCATTCCTCGGCTTGCTCCTTCGTCACTCCGTCCGAGGCTTCCCTGGTACGCACCAGCTCATCCTCAAGCTTCTGATTAAGGTTCTTATAGCGGTCCAGTTCCTGTTTCATCTTCGAGAGCATCTTCTCAGTGCCGCGTAGATACTTTACAGCCGCCTGGTGGTCGTTGGTCAAAGCCTGTAGCTTCTCTTCCCACTCTTTGCTGACGTCTTGTTCACGCTGTTCAAATACAGCCCGCAGCTCTTCGTGTGCCTTGTTCATGGAGTCAATCTGCTGTTCCAGCTCCCTGACGCGGTTTAACTCTGGAGTTCCGTAACGGGATCCGGGGCTGTCCAGGATGCGGGATCTTCGGTGATCAACGGGATTGATGCCACGTTCTTCGAGGAGGTTCTTGAGGGTCTTCAATTGCACTTCCAATGCGTTGCTCTCCAGCTGCAGGCGTTCGTATTGTTGGCGCATCTCCGACCTCTCTGATTCGGACGCTTGCACGTCGCGCAAAGCTTGCTGGAGCTGCTTACGAATACTGAGCCCCTCGCGACTGGTCTGCTCTTGATATGCTTCAAGTCCGGCAATCCTCTCTTCCGCACGCCGGAGCTTCTCGGACGCCTGGTCTGCAGCAAGTTGGTTCTCCCGCACCATGGCCTTGGCCGCCTCGACCTGCTGCTGCAAGATAACAACGCGCTCATCCATGGCATCGTCATCGTCGTCATCCCTTTCAACGATCTTGTTCAGGCCAGAAAGGACTGCCTCGCGATGATGGCGTGCCTCCTCCTGATACTTCTCCGCAATTTCTTCTGCATCGTGCAACTTGCGTGAAGCAGTTTCAAGTTCGGTGGTGCGCTGCTCGTGCTCTGACCGCAACTGAGCCAGCTTTTGCTCCAAGATCTCACGCTGCGATCGCTCTTCCTCAAATTTCTCTTCAAGCAATTCGGACTTCTCTGACGATGCAGCTACTGCTTGACGGAGCGACTGAAGGATGGCGGCATGACTCTGAGACTCGCCTGTCGCCTTTGCAAGCTTAGAGCTTAATTCCGACTTGTCCACCGCAAGCAGTCGAGAAGATGCTTCGGCCTCGGATGCATTGGCGGATGCCTCCCGTGCCAGACGTTGCGCTTCGTGCAATTCGGCTCTTAGGCCATCCAACTCGGCAGCATGCTGCTGTCGTGAGGAGTCTAGCTCTTGTACCCGCTTATGGGCAACCTCGGCCGTATCCTCAGCAAGTTGCCGGGCCCTACACTCGCCCTCAATCTGATGTTGAAGACGAGCTATTTGGGCGGTTAGCTCAGTCTGTGAAGCCAACGCGACCGCCAGACGGCGACCAATGTCGTTTGTGCGATCCAAATCCGGCGTCCCGGTGTCACGAGCTCCGTCGAGTTGAGGCGTCCCGACCTGACTGCCACCCCCATGAGCAGCCAGCTTGGTTTTGGCGTAGATGGCTTCATTAATGGCGGCGTCTCTCTGCTTCTCGATCTCGGCGATCTTCTTTGCCGCGTCATCTCCCTGTGCTTCAATAGAGTTTTGAACACGCTCCAGTTCGCTCTTCATCTTCAAGAGCGCTTCCAAAAGAGGGCGATCATCGTCTCCAAAAGCATCCGCAGCATTCTGGTCCAGGATCGGGTTTGTTGAAGCACCGGGATTGTATCCTGCTTTTCGGGCAAGAGCCAACTCGGACGCATACCACGCATTGCGGCTTCTCGCAGCCTCAAGTTCCCTCATGAGTTCGTCTACTTGCTGGCCGCGGGGTGGTGATGTGCGCATGCTGGTCTCCACGGGGTGAGTCTCCAGTTCCCGCTGTTGGGCATCGATAGACCTCCTGGGTGTCCCGTGTTCTACACTTTCCAAAGAATGATGTTGGCGATGTGACCGTGCCGTGTTCCGTGAGGTTACACTCCCTGATCTGGATGTCTCGATGGATGACTTAGGCTCCCTTTGCTGGTGGCTCCCGGCATCCGAAGCCTTCCGTGGCCCATTCGTAACCTTGTCGTTAGCGGGCGGCCCCTGCACCTCTCTCGGTAAGGGGCTTACGGGAGAGACGTCGTCCCGATCGATGGAGGCTGCCCTGGTGTCGAGAGGAGGACCATGGGCGCGATCGGGTCTCGTGGGAGTTCGGCTTCGAACAGCGTTAGTAGCGGAGTTTGCCGGACCGTTGGTACGAGGCTGGGGTGGTTGTTGGAGTGGTGGAGGGCCTGACGGAGCCTGCCCTGCCGCTCTCGGCAACCGAGACCCAGCTGCACTCAGTCCGTTCACCATGGCCTCTTGTCCTCGTTGCTGGGGGCCTCCTGGCGGTTTACCTTGCTGAGAGTTTTGGGTATCTCCACTGACATTGCGGGATCCGCTGATGTGCGGTTGCTGTACGGGAGCGGCTTCGTTGGGGGGGTACCGAATCTTGGATGTATCGAGGATATACGCCAGGCTCAATTCGTTTCGGTCACTCGAGGAAGCACTAGGCTCACCCGCCATGACAACAACATGTTTGCCAAAAGCCGTCATGCTATGGCCGGATCGGGCAGAGGGGGAGTGGCCCATGTTGTGAAACATATACCAGCGCCTCGAAGAAATACGGAATGCCGCAAGGTCGCCAAGGTCCAGCCCCTCTTGCGTCCTACCGCCGAAAATATACATGGTATCGTTGACCAAAGTTGCGGAATGACCTTCGCGGGCTACAGGGATGTAGCCAATGCAGTCAAGTTCGGTCCAGCTGTTGGAGCGGGGGTCGTATGTCCACACGTCGTTGAACCAACGGACGCCGTCAGTGCCGCCAAAGAGATACAGCTTATCTTCCCATGTGACAACGGAGTGATTGGTGCGGGGCGGAGGAGCGCGGTGTTGGGGCGAGGATACAGAGCCATCCTTGGTGTTCGGCAGCAAGACTTCCCAGCGACTTGAGGAAGACTGTAGCGAGTTCAAGTCAAAGGCCACGAGATCATTGAAGAAGAAGCCTTCCACTTGGCCTCCGAAGATGTAGATCTTTGAGCCCAAGATATTCAATGTGTGCCCGTAGCGGCCGGTGGGCCTGGCGCCCTGAGGCAAAGCTCTAGACCAGTGTTTCGTGGCTGCACCAATCAGCTTGACTGCTCGTTGGCACGGCGCATATGGCACTTACAGGTATTCAAAAGGTATAGGGTATCATCCAGATCGTCCTCATCATCCAACTTGGTGTCTCCTCCGAACACAATAAAAGCGTTTCCGACAAGTAAGCTGGCGTGGCCGACACGCGGCCCAGGGCCGTCCCCGGTAGTAGGAATAGGATAGCACGCCATGCTTCCGTTGCCCAGCTCGGTCAGCCAGAGATCGCCTTTGACTGTGGTTCCAGCCACGAGCCCGCCCATAATGTAGATGATGCCATCCTTGGAGGCAGTAGAGTTGATGGCAGCGCCGTAACGAGGGAAAGGGTTGGCGGAGGTGGTGAAGTTCAAGCGACGAGAGGACCATGGGTATGGCGAGTCTTGCGGGTTTCGAGGACCTCGTGAGCCCTGCAGGAGTGAATAGTCAGTAAGCCGGGCACAGCAGAAGTGGGCAGGGTTGAGCTCACCTGGTGGTCGGAGTCGGAGCGCTCGCGGCTTTTGCGACCAGTGGCAGCATTGGGGTCATGCAGCGAGTTGAGAGAGTTGTTAACGCTGGTTCCAGGGGTGGTCATCTGCGGCGGCTGCCCGCGTCCCTTCTCAGGGTCTCGGCCGCCTGCTGCGGGCCCCGGTATCTGCGAGCCTGGGCCATGTGAGGAGGATATTTCCCGGGTCGCTGGCGGAAGAGCGTTTCCCTGGGGCTGCTTGCTCTTCTTCCCGAACAGGAACGACATGGCGGCGGCCCTGCGGTGATGCGGTGCCCGGCGAGGGCGTCAGAGGTGGACAGCAGCGGCGGTCAGAGGCGCATCCGGGCGGGTCAGGACGTTGCTAGTTTCGTGAAAGGCGGAGACAGGCTGGGCGCGGAGTGTGGGTGGGAGGCTGGGAAGTATGGAGGGCGGGTCGGCGCGCAGGGGAAGCTTGTTGGTAGGAGATGGGCTAGCGATACTGTGACGGTCTAAGACGATAGGCTCTGCATGTCTCAGCGACTGTGCAAACACGGTGGCCGCGTGGCAGGCGGAAGGCGGGCGAGGACAGCGAACGGGACGTGGAGGTGAAGTCGAGGAGGAGGAGTGAGCAGAGTGAGAAGGGAGTTGGCTGCGTGGTGGTGAGGCGGAACTTTTGGGGACGCACCCCGGAGCCTTGGCTGGGATTCGTCGAGGCGGACGGGGCGGAGATGAAGGGGGCGCGCCTAGGAATAAAGATAGCAAGGCGGAACTCGCACGACAACCTTGGAAGAGACAGTGTGTTGTTTTCTGCACGTTACTCTGCGTGTGTCCTCGTGGTCGCGGCTAAGAGTTGCTGCTGCAATGGATGTGGTGCCCCTGAGTCTCTCCGTAAATGCAGAAAGTCCCACTCGCCAGGATCCGCGACGGGCACTCGAAGGCACGGCGTTGATTGGCTCGGGCGCACAAGTACGAACTGCTGCACCACGGCAATCGGACATTATCATGGCGATCCTCGTGTGGCAGAGTCTACAAAGGGTAACAGGATATGGTCTCCTCAAAAGCATCGTCCATGTCAAGAGAGCATGTTAAGCATGAGTGGATACATTGTAGAGCTTCAAAGTTGCGAACACATCGAATACAATACTCAACTCTGACGAGTCCCGAGTACAATTCACCATGTCGTGCCCCTGGGTCACGTTTCGCTTCCAACGTGGGACGGCTCGAGTAGGCGTGCGCCCAGCTCCGTGGCAGCTCGCGGAACACAACAGTCCAGGTGACGGACGCAGCCGCGATAACTGCCACATCTCGCCCTATTGACTTCCCCCATACTCGTGTTTGACTGTAGATGGTGGAGCTGTAGTGTTGCAGTTCTGGAGGGACCCTGGTGTCTTGGCGGTGACATAATCGGTCACGTGCCCCCGCTCACCACAGCCGAGTCCGCTCCAGCACGTCTCGACAAACACCAAGACGACAGACGACCGACAACACGCGAGAGGGGATTCTTCACCTCCGACACGCGCCCACACTCTCATTCGTGTATTCCTCCTCCCACCGCCCATTTGCCGTCCGTCAGCTGCCCGCTGCCCTCCGCCGTCGCCTCGCCATGGGCACCGCCGCTCTTACCTCCGCGCCATGAGAACTGCAGACGCAATGCCTCTCGTTGGCGGTATTTCGCACCCTCCCGCCTTCAGCTCACAGCCAGCTCCCACCCTGGGCACCCAGTCAATTATGGCCAGCCAGCCGACGTCTCCGCCGCCGGGCACACTCACTGAACCCCCAACTGCCACTCGTTCGCGCCCCAGCACCTCTGGACCCGTTGCCGCTATGCCTTCCCCTAATGACACGCCCTCGTCCGGCTCCAGCAGAGCACGGTCGCCTGCGAATGCTCCTGGTGCCGGTCGCCCCTCCATGATGCGCGCTAAGAGCGATTTCGGGCCTCGACACCAGCATCGCCGACAGGAGTCGGCTGCAGAGAGCCTTGACGAGGCTCCAAGCACCGACGGGAACTTCAAGATTCGCCATGGCTGGGACGATCAACTGAACTCAGAGGAGTACAACAATCTTCTCACGTCGGTACGCTCGCCTCATCCTGGCCTGTGAGAGGGCTCGCGTCTTGTGCTGACCCGACCCTTGTAGAGCTTTTTTATGTATTATGCCGATAAGAAGCACGAGACGGGCGGCGTCCCCAAACCCAAAGACACAGAACATCCGCTCCAAGAGTGGCGCATGCGCGACAGGTTGAAGACAGTCTCTGCTGTGCTCGTGCTTTGTCTCAACATAGGTGTTGACCCCCCAGACGTCATCAAGACGAGCCCCTGTGCCAAAGAAGAATGCTGGATCGACCCGACCGTCACCTCTCAGACTCCCGGACACACCCCCATGAACCAGATCGGCAAGGCCTTACAAACCCAATACGAACAGCTCAGCATGCGTACCCGCTATAAGCTCCTGCTTGACCCTACGACCGAGGACACACGCAAGTACTGCACCACTCTTAGGAGGAACGCACGCAACGAGCGGGTTTTGTTCCACTACAACGGTCATGGTGTCCCAAAACCTACCTCATCGGGCGAGGTGTGGGTCTTCAATCGCAACTTCACACAGTATATTCCCATGTCGATATACGATGTCCAAACATGGATCGGAGCACCCAGTCTCTTTGTTTACGACTGTTCTGACGCCGGCCTCATCATTTCCAACTTCCATAAATTTGCAGACAAGCACCTGGAGGAATATGAGGAGAACCGCCGCCGTGATCCTAACACCGAATTCGTCGACTACCGCGACTGTATCCATCTTGCTGCCTGTCGCGAAAAAGAGTCGCTCCCTACAAATCCGGACTTGCCCGCCGACGTCTTCACATCGTGCCTGACGGACCCAATCACTATGGCTGTCAAGTTTTTCATTCTGCAGAATCCTTTGCGCAGTGCTGTTGGCCTCCGTGACGCCCACAACATCCCAGGGAAGGTCTCTGAGCGTAGAACCCCTATCGGAGAGCTTAATTGGATCTTTACTGCCATTACCGACACCATTGCATGGAACTCACTGTCCAAGCCATTATTTAAGAAGTTATTCCGCCAGGATCTAATGGTCGCTGCGCTTTTCCGCAACTTTCTCCTGGCGCAGCGGATCATGAGAGTCTACCATTGCCATCCGGTGTGCCACCCAGAAATACCACAAACATACAACCACCCCCTGTGGAAGAGTTGGGATCTGGCAGTTGAATTGATCCTCGCTCAACTCCCAGACCTGCAGGCTGAGGCTCGCGGGGAGAAGGAGTACACTTATAGGCACTCCGAGTTTTTCTCCGAGCAACTGACAGCTTTCGATGTGTATCTTAGTCAAGGCGCTATCGAACAGAAGGTGCCCGAACAACTACCCATCGTTCTACAGGTTCTGCTCAGCCAAGTTCATCGGCTACGCGCCCTGATCCTGTTGTCCAAGTTCCTAGATCTGGGGCCATGGGCAGTCAACCTCGCTCTAAGTATCGGCATTTTTCCATATGTGCTCAAGCTGTTACAATCACAGGCTGTCGAACTGAAGCCGGTCATGATTTTCATATGGGCGCGTATCCTGGCAGTGGATCAGTCATGCCAGGCGGACTTACTCAAAGACAACGGATACCAGTATTTTATCAACGTATTGAACCCCCAAGCAGGCGTTCCCATCCAGAATGGGAGTGAGCACCGGGCCATGTGTGCTTTTGTCATTGCAATGTTCTGTAAAGACTACAACCAAGGACAGCGAGCGTCGCTGAGCGCGGATCTTGTTGACAGCTGTCTCCTCCATCTCAAGGACTTGCAGAATCCTATACTTCGGCAGTGGACTTGTCTGTGTCTCGCCAAGATGTGGTCTGACTACGAGGAGGCCAAGTGGGTAGCCATACGATGCCAGGCACACGAAAGACTGGCCGAGCTGGTGGTCGATCCCGTTGCCGAAGTCCGCACCGCTATGATTTATGCTCTTACAGCATTCCTCGGCATTCGAGACGTTACGCCTCAGGTTGCCGCTATCGAAGAGTCAATAGCATCCATGATTCTCGTCATGATCACAGACGGTAGCAGCATGGTACGCAAGGAGCTCCTTGTCTTTTTCTCTACCTTCATCGCACGCTACAAGTCCAAATTCTTGGTAGCGGCATTTGAGCACTTCTCCGAGGACATGGACAATGCCGCCCAGACGAAGAAAGACCTGGAGACAAAGAAGGGTCTCGATGCAAAGAAGGATGCAGAGATGAGGAAGGGCCCAGAGCTGAGAAAGGACTATGACAGACAACATGGCACAGATATGCAGAGGTCTCCGGAGACAACAAGAGATTCTGGTCTAGACGATGGCCTCCACATGAAGACGAAACCGCCGCGGCCTTCTGTGTCCACTCTGTGCAACACTTGTTCGCAGAATACGATCTATGCCGCTATCTGGAAGGAGGTATTGGTCATGTCGGTCGACCCGTATCCTGAAATCGCAAGGGACGCGGGAGCTGTCGTCGATGATGTCCTCATCTCGCTACTGGAATCGCCTTTACAGAAATTTGCGCAACCCGTCCTTGACAAACTACGACGCAGAAACCCTGTGCCGCGGCCCAGCCGACGAGCACAGGAGGAGAGTGCACCAGCCCAACCATCTGCTGCGCCTGTAACACCCACGAAGGAAGGCAGTTACCTCAACTTATTTGGAACGCTGCGACGCACAGGAAGCGTGGCAACTTCGTTGAAGAGCCTCTGGGGCCACAGCGACTCGTCCAACGCAAGAGACAAAGGCCATGAGCATCCCAATACGGACGGCCCGCAAGCCCCACCAGTTGATGTGCGGCCGTCCACGCCGGATAGACTGCAAACTCTGGAGGAGCCAAAGACGAAAACCTACACGGCACGAGACCTGTCGGAAAGACCGCAGATGCCTTTACGGAGTGGTTTCTTCGAATGGGCCCTAGAATATTTCCGTGAGCCTCAGATGAAAGCCACGGAAGCAGACGAACCGGGTAGCACAGATTACAACGGTCGCTTATGGCGGCGGAATCGCAACGACAAGATCATTGCCGATACGCAGCGCCACAAGGAGTTGGCTGTCAAGCACGCCTGGGACGACGGTCGAGGTTATTTTGACAATCGGAGTCAACCGACCAAGATGTGTTTTCATCAGTTCGAGGATCATCTGGTCGTGACGGATAACCGGAACACGGTCAATGTCTGGGATTACTCAAATGTGACCTCTAGGATCAACGCTTTTTCGAACGGGAACCCTTCGGATTCTAAGATCACCGAAGTTCGTTTCATCAACGAGGACGATCAGGCTCTCTTGATGACAGGATCGTCCGATGGCGTCATAAAAATTTTCCGCAACTACGACCGCAAAGCAGAAACGGAGCTGGTCACCGGGTTTCGTGCTTTGACAGATCTCGTGCCGAGCAATAGGAACGCGGGGTTGGTCTTCGACTGGCAGCAGGGCAGGGGCTTGATTCTGGTGGCAGGAGATGTTAAGCTGATCCGCGTCTGGAATGCGGCTTCTGAAATATGCACAAGCGTGAGTATCCCCCGAAGTAGCATCCTGTCCTGTTACTAATTACAATATAGGACATCCCTGCAAGGTCTGGATCTTGCATCACATCGTTGACGTCGGATCAAGTTGAAGGCCACGTCTTCACTGCAGGTTTCGGCGACGGTGCGATCAGAGTGTACGATCAGCGCGAGAAGCCCGCAACAGCTATGGTGAAGGTGTGGAAAGAGCACAGGCAGTGGATTACCAACGTCCACCTGCAACGTGGCGGGCAGCGTGAGCTCATCAGCGGATGCCGGAGCGGCGAAGTGAAGCTTTGGGACATTCGCATGGACAAGAGCGTGAAGACTCTGCAGGCGACGACGGACACGCTGAGAACGCTCTCTGTCCACGAGCATGCCCCTGTCTTTGCTGCGTAAGTCACCAAGTCCATGTCAGCATCTCGTGAGCTAATCATATCGCAGCGGCACACAGCGCCATCAGGTTAAGATCTTTGACATCAATAGGGGACAGGTGGTGTCCCAGTTGGAGCCCTACTACGGTTTCCTGGGTGCCCGCTCTGCCCCCATCGCTACTACGGCTTTCCACCCGCACCGCTTGATCATCGCGATGGCTGCACAACACGACAACCACATCAATATCTTCGGTTCTCAGGGCACCAAGAAGGGAGTTAAGATCCCAAGTGTGGTCTAAGCTTCTCTGTATGTACTTATTATTTCGTTGCTTGTTCGATAGACCCTCTACGGGTTATGCTTTGTATGGCGTTGGGTTCCCAGTTCATAGTAGTCCACGGACCCATGACTGGGAGGGTGTATAGATATTTCTTTTCGGCATTCGGCATGAGAGTTTGCCTGCGATGGCGTCTGGCACGGATGGGAACCGGTAATGGAGGAGGCTTTACTCGAGCTGTTCTGCAGCTGCATCTTGTACACAGTAATGCGAGCTCAAGGACGAATATCTGTGTGTTTTTCAAACCAAGTGCATGTTGTTGCTGGAGAGACGCGACGTCATTGGCGGGACGGTGCTCGTAGTGGTACCGGGGTAGCCAGTGAGGGGCAGTGATTCATGGCCCTCTGCCCCACCATTAGCTAAATTCTACAAGCAGCGCAGCACTCCACCTTGCTTGCACAGTAGCATCAGCACAGTCCATCGACACCGTCCACGGCTCCCAGCTTCCCTGTGGACTTGAAAACGGCCCAATTGCCATGACTGACCCCGCACCCGCCGCCGCGCCTCCGGCCGGTGAAGCGCCATCCAAGAATGCGCTGAAGAAAGCCCAGAAGGAGAAGGAGAAGGTCTGCAGCTCCATCCTGCAACTCTAATCACCCATTGATAATACTGACTTGACTCCTAGGCCGAGAAGAAAGCCGCCGCCAAAGCCCGCGAACTCGAACTCCGCCAAAAACAGCAAGCCGCTGCCTCAGAGGACACCTCCAAGGACTCGTACGGCGAGCTTCCCTTGACCGGCTCCAAGGAATTCAAGCCCACCAACGCTGCCCGCATCGATCTCGAAGACATCAAGAAGCAAGAAGACAAGGAAATCACCTTCAGATGCTGGGTCGAGAACGCACGGCCTCAGGGCGCCAAACTCGCCTTCTTGGTGCTAAGACAGGGACTGTCTACCGTCCAGGCCGTGGTCGCAGCCGGCGAGACGATCAGCAAGCAGATGGTGAAGTTCGCACAGAATCTCAGCACCGAGAGCACTCTCGTCGTTACCGGCACTGTCAAGCGTGCGCCGGAGCCGGTGAAGGGAGCCACGATCAAGGACTTCGAAGTGCACATCACGAAACTCTTCGTTGAAGCCAAGGCAGATGTTCTCCCTCTACAGGTCGACGACGCGGAACGCCCGTTGCCGGTGGAGGGCGCAGGAGAAGAAGAGAAGGCTTCTGATGGACGGCCGTTGGTCGGTCTCAACACCAGACTGAACAACCGGACACTGGATCTCCGCGCGAAGATTAACCACGCCATCTTCGTCATCAAGGGCGGTGTCTGCGCGCTGTTCCAAGAGTTCCTCGGCCAAAAGGGCTTCACGCTCGTCCAGACGCCCAAGATTCTGGGCGCGGCGAGTGAAGGCGGCGCCAACGTGTTCGAGCTCAACTACTTTGGAAAGCCCGCATATCTCGCCCAGAGCCCGCAGTTCTACAAGCAAATGCTGATCTGTTCCCGGTATGCCCCCCCCTTTCCCGTTCTCAAACCCTCAATCCCAACCCTCGCAACCACTAACTCCCTCTCCCAGGTTCCAAAAAGTCATGGAAATCGGCCCCGTCTTCCGCGCCGAAAACTCGAACACCGCGCGCCACCTGACAGAATTCACCGGCCTGGATCTAGAAATGGAGTTCTCGGAGCACTACCACGAAGTCATGCGCGTCCTCGAGGACCTCATGCTCTTCATCTTCCGCGAGCTAAACGCCCGCTACAAAAAAGAAACCGACCTCGTCCGCTCCGTGTACAACGTCGAAGACTTCAAACTCCCCTCCTCCGGCAACGTGCCCCGAATCCCCTTCACCGAAGGCATCGCCATGCTGCGCGCAGCCGGCGAACAACTCGGCGACTACGACGACCTCACCACCCCGCAGGAAAAACTCCTCGGCAAACTCGTCCTCGAAAAATACGGCTCCGATTTCTACGTCCTCGATCAATTCCCCCTCGCTATTCGTCCAGCATACACGATGCCCTCCCCGCACGACCCCAAGTTGTCAAACTCGTACGACATGTTTATGCGCGGGCAGGAGATTTGCTCGGGGGCGCAGCGTATTCATGATGCGGAGCTGTTGGCGGAGATGATGCGGAAACATGACCCCCCGATTGATCCGAATGGAGCGGGGACCAAGGATTATGTGGATAGTTTCAGATACGGCGCGCCGCCGCATGGCGGGGCTGGGTTTGGGTTGGAGAGGGTGGTGCAGTTTTGGTTGGGACTGCCGAATATTCGCATGTGTAGTTTGTTTCCTAGGGATCCGCAGAGGGTGGTGCCGTAAGGGGTTGAAGTTGAAGAAAGGAGTATTGATGAGGTTGAAGAAGCGACAGATGAGAGAGGCGTTGTGGAAAAGCCATAGACGACGCACAGAAGGAGAAGATGTAGTGGGAGCTTCACGTAGTTGATGTATGCATATACGCTTCTGAAGCTACCTGGGTATCGTGACCTGATTCCGCCGTCCGTCTCGCCGCTTCTACACCTTCCTTGCTAAGCTGCTCCACTCGTGCCTGTCTAGGCCCTAGTCGCCTGGATGGGACTTGACCCCCTCAGCGGGTGCATCTTCCCTTCACCCGTTCACATCATGGCGGACATCAGCCGAAGCGTACAAGCATGCAGAGACGCTTGAAGGCAAGACTGTGCCACCAGCTTATCCAGGATACTAGGAAGACCTTTGCATGCCTTCTCTTGTGCCCGCCGCTGGCCATGGCTTTCAATCAGCCAGTTTTACTGCCCATTTTGAATGCATAAACCACCATTTCTCCCCTCTCCTCACAACCCCCTCAACACCCTCTCCACCACCTTCCTCTGCCCCCTCTCCCCCAACCCCTCCCGATCCACCTCCTGCAACGCCCTCCCAATCCCCAACGTATTCTTCACACTCCCCCCATCAACCCACACAACCCCATTCCTCCCCACCGCAACCTCAAACCCCATCTTCTCAGCCAACCCCTCCAACACCATCACCCCGCCCTTCTTCCCCGCCAACAACCGCCTCGCCATGCCCAAACTCACGGGAAATAGCATTCCGCCTTTCAGCGGACCCAGGCCTTCGGATTTGCCCGTCGAAGGGTCCACGCATGTGAGTTCGACGGGGGAGTCGCGCGGGGCGGAGACGATGCGGGCGTAGACGAGGGAGTGGGGGGGGAGTTGGGGGCGGGTTTTGCGGGTTGCGTTTTCGAAGGATAGGTGCGGGAGGGAGGTGGTGGGGGTGTGGGGCGTGAGGGTGCAGTTGAAGGTGTCGGCGGTTGAGGTGAGGATGGTGGCTATTACTAGGTCGTTTGCGCTCGGGGTGTACTGGGGGGGTGTTAGTTGAGGTTTTGGGAATGTGAAGAGGGGAGAGGGGAGACGTACGCGGCCGCTGTTGTATTCAACCCAGGCTGCGTTCTTTTTGTTGTCGGTTGAGAGAGATCCGGCAATGGAGGCGACGATTGTGCTGGGGGGTATATGGCGGAGGCCGGGGCCGAGTGTGAGTGGTTTCTTTGGGTTATTTGGGGTCGGGAGGGCCGAGGTGGGGATTGTGTCTCCTGGAAGAAGGACTTGTGTTGTTGATGCCATGTTTATGTATAGGTTATGTGTGCAATATATGTTTGTCGAGTGTAGCCGTAGAAGGTGTGGTTGTAGTGACCGCGCCAAGAGTTCGCCAAGGGCGGCCGACGGATTTTTTGTTTTTGGGCGGGACTTTCTGGGTCTCTTGCAACAACTACTACTCCAGCCCTTTTCGACTTTTGATACCCCTTCCCCGCAAAATCACCGAATCGAAAAAGGAAAATGAGTGAGCAGCAAGCTCCCGCCGAGCGGGTCGCCATTGGCATTTCCTTTGGCAATTCCTACAGCTCCATTGCATTCACCTCTGGTGTAAGTTGCGCCGTCGTCGAAGAGGGGACGGAGATGCTGACTTGAATCAAGGAGGGCAAAGCTGAGGTTATCGCCAACGAGGATGGAGGTATGCTTTCAAAAACTTATCTTGGAATCTTCCCGCTGACTTAAAATAGATCGCCAGATCCCCTCCATGCTGTCGTACGTCGAGGGCGAGGAGCTCCACGGACAGCAAGCAAAGGCACAGCTTGTGCGCAACCCCCGCAACACGGTCGCATACTTTAGAGATTTCATCGGCCAGGAGTACGCCGCCTTCCACCTAAATCGAGCCATTCTGACGTCCGCAGGTTCAAGTCGATAGACCCCACCCCCGCCCACCAGTCCGCACACCCCGCACAGCACGACTCGACCATCGCGTTCAATATCCGCGACACCGAGGAGGACAAGCAGAACGCAGTTAGCATCTCAGACATCACCGCCCGCCACCTGAAGAGGTTACGAACCTCGGCGTCCGACTACCTGGGCAAGGACGTGAACGCGGCTGTCATCACCGTTCCCACCAACTTCTCGGATGCACAAAAGGAGGCGCTTGTCAAGTCTGCAAAGGAGGCTGGTCTTGAGGTGCTTCAGCTGATCAGCGAACCCGTTTCGGCTGTCCTGGCTTACGATGCCCGCCCCGAGGCAAAGCTTGCTGACAAGATCGTTGTGGTTGCTGACCTCGGCGGAACCCGCTCAGACATTGCTGTCATCGCATCCCGTGGCGGCATCTACACCATTCTGGCTACCCACCACGACTATGAAGTCAGCGGCTTCCAGCTGGACCAGGTCCTCATGGACTATTTTGCGAAGGAGTTCCTCAAGAAGAACAAGTCCGCTGGTGACCCCCGGGAAAACGAGCGTGCGCTGGCTAAGCTGAAGCTCGAGTCGGAGGCCGTTAAGAAGTCTCTGTCCATTGGCACGACTGCCAACTTCTCCGTCGAGAGCCTTGTCAACGGCATCGATTTCCAGGCCACCATCAACCGCACGCGGTACGAGCTGCTCGCCAACAAACAGATCGGTGCCTTCGTGCGCCTCGTTACCCACGCCGTTGAGAAGGCTGATTTGGACCCGCTCGACATCTCCGAGGTCATCCTTGCCGGCGGCAACGCGCACACCCCGAAGATCGCCTCTGCCATCGGCAACGCCTTCCCCGAGTCGACCCAGGTCATCGCTCCCACGACCTTCCCCAAGGCCATCAACCCCAGCGAGCTCCCCGTCCGTGGTGCCGCCATCCAGGCCAGCCTGATCCAGGAGTTCGAACTCGAGGACATCCAGCAGAGCACGCACCCCATGGTGACGGTGACCCCGCACCTCTCGCACGCCGTCGGTGTCCTGTGCATCTCCGACGACGAGAGCCGCGGCGTCTTCCACGCCATTGTCGACGCCGAGACGCCCCTTCCCGTCCGGAGAACCGCCATCATCGCCACCCCTAAGGAGGGCGGCGACGTGCTCATCAAGCTCGCCGAGGGCGCACGACACATCAAGGTCACGAAGCCGGAACCCAAGCCCAAGCAGGAGAAGTCGAAGTCCGACTCCGACGACGACTCCGACGACGACAGCGAAGAGGAGGAGGAGGAGCTCAGGGAGAAGACGTGGAAGATTGGCAAGGTGTTGTCCGAGGCTGCGCTCCGGGGCGTCAAGAAGGGCGCAAAGGTCGAGGTGCAGATCAACATTGGTGCGGATCTCAGCGTGAATGCGATTTTCAGGGAGCAGGGCGGAAAGGGCGGTGTCAGGGGGATTCTGCAAGCGTCTGCTCAAGCGCCGAATGGAAGCGCGTGACTTGGTGCAATGCAGTGGTTGATGTGAGGGAAGGGTTATAGAAAGCGTAGATAGACTTTTTGGGTTATTCGGCGCGACGATATGAACATGAATGGATTTTGCTGCAACTGGATTGGGAAAGTAGAAGTGTGCAAGCGTGCTTTATAACAAGATTCGTAAGGGGTATCCAGAAGTCATTGGCGCACCAGTCACATCCCATACTCATCTCCTATCTCCTTGATCCCCCCCGCCATCCTCCTCCCCCTCGACGTCCGCCTCCACTCTTCCCAACTCACACCTTCATACTTCCCCTCAAACTCCTCATAATGCCACCGCCTAAGATCCCAATTCTCTCGATCCAGCGCCTCCAGCGCCTCCTCCAACGCCCCAACTTCCTCATCTCTCCCCCACCCCAATACCCTCTCAACATACACCCTCCTCAGCCTTCCAAAAAACCTGCGATCCACCAAATCGAACAAATCCAGCGGCGTAAACGCTTCATCCGAATCCCATCGCTGCTGTCCACTCGACACGAGCGTCAGCGACTCCAACGGCTTCGACTCCCGCCAGTGCGAGCGATCGAAAATCGACGGGCGACAGCCAAAGTTCATGCTAATGTAATCCACGGCAATGGTGAGGTTTTTTATATCTCTGGCATGTTTAAACACATTATCGAGCATGCCTTGCTGAATTTGCGGAAGATGTTGCAGATCCAGCCGCGTGAGGTCGCCAGGCCATCGTTTCAAAACCTGCGCGATCTGGAATTCGTGGATCCCGGGACAATGTGACAGCGCGAGGCTGGTGACGGTTTTCGGATGTACGTGTTCGTTTGCGCCGAGGAGGTCGAATATAACACCTAATATGGAGCCGGAGAATTGGAGGTGTGTGAGGTGCGGGGGCCAGGGTTTGAGGTCTGAGGGCCCGCTGTAGTGGCTGGAGCAGCGCGGGAAGTAGAAGTGGGTGAGGAGGGGCAATTGGGTGATTGTTTGCATCATGGAGCGGATCTCGATTTGCTCGATGACGAGGGAGAGGTTGAGGATGCGGAGACGCTTGCATTTTGAAAGCGCCGCCCAGCAGTTCACGCCGAAGGAGGCTTGGGGCGCCGTGAAGATCTCGAGGGAGGGGTTTGTGCGGCGGAGGAGGCGCGCGGTCGTGGATTTGTTGCCTTGGTGGACGATGTGCGAGAGGTCGAGGACGCGGACTGTGTGGGGTTAGGAGAGGGGGGTGGAGGAGGGGAGGGTTTGCTGACCTAGGCTGGCTAAGGGACTCTTTCGAACATGTTCGTTCAGTGAGGGGACTATGGTCCGGGTGAGGAGGTCATATGCTCGTCCTGCAATGAAGGGGGCCTCGTAGAGCCTGTCGATGGCGAGGTTGTACCATTGTCGAGATACGAGACAAAAGCTCGCGAGGGTGGGTTGAGATTCCGGACTCCTGGGGATATAGTCAAGGACGTGGAGGAGTAATTCGTCGGGTAAGTATGTTGCGTAGTCAAAAGCTGTGTGAGGCATAGAACCCATTAGGCGGCGCGTTTGTGAAGAGTAATATCTAGACCGCGGGATGGTCAAAGTGGCGATTCTACAGATGGTCTCGGTGACGCAGTGGATCGTCTTATCGATAACGGACAAGCTCCCGTCCGCTTGACTAGATTTGGATGGCGTTCCGCTACCTCGGGATCCATATATGGATGGATAAGTATGTCACTCCACCCATCAAACCACAACTCAGATTGTCGTACAATTGTTGCTCGATGGCTGTAAATCTGGGGCGGCCTCTTGCAGCCGCTGTTTGCCGGTGTTCCCAGCCTGCTTCCAAACTTCTGCTGCTTGCAGCCGGTGTGAGATGTTTCTCTGTCTTGAATCGGCCACCTCCAAACTATGAAGGCCATGTCCCCCTGACCAGATTGGAAAGGTTGGGACTAGCAGTAGGCTCTGGAGTTCTGAGCTTCCTGGATCCTAGGCGAGGAGGTAACAAGGCTGTATGTCCGTTGCACAGTCGATCAATTGACATCTCAATCCAGATCTCATTGCAGCTTTCGGCGAAGCAACAGCACAACCCTACTTCATCACCCAGCTACGAAACAGCATGCTACTCCATCCCACAGGCCGCCGTATCCTCCGCGACCGACCACGACTCACATCCACCTCCTTGAACGTCCCCCACCTCCGCTCACTTCCCAAGAACACCGTCGGCTACGCGTACGCAGAGTGGTTAGATCGGGAAGGCGTATCCCCAGACACGCGCGCCGCGGTCCGCTACATCGACGACGAGGAGTGTGCATACGTCATGCAGCGTTACCGGGAATGCCACGACTTCTACCACGCCCTTGTCGGGCTCCCGGTCTTCCGCGAAGGCGAAGTCGCCCTGAAGGCCTTCGAGTTCGCTAATACTGGATTGCCTATGACTGGCTTGGCTGTCTTTAGCGCGCTCACGCTGAAGAAATCCGAGTGGAGACGGTTCTGCGATATATATGGGCCTTGGGCTGTAAGAAACGGTGCGAGGAGCGATGATGTGATCAATGTGTATTGGGAGGAAGAGCTGGAGACAGATGTGGATGAACTGAGGGCCAGGCTGGGAATTGAGCGGCCGCCGGATATGAGATCTATTCGGAAAGAGGAGAGGGAGAGGAGAAAGCGGGAGAAGGAAGCTAGAGAAGCGGCAGCTGCTGCGGCGACAATGTAGACGGGTATCAGCAGGATTTCACACTAGTCTGCATACTACTAACCACTCTTCGAAGGAAGAGTCTCCACTTCTAAACTCCTGGCAACGAGGCGCGAGTTACGTCTGTCCAGCAGGGGGATGCTGCAGAGCGAGGTTCAGGCTACAGATCAAGGAGGTCCCTTCCAAAGCAGGCGACATACCGATGGTAGGAAACTTTGGCTTGCAGGAAACATATCACCGTCAGTTCGTGAGTCAAGACATGGTTGGAACAGAGTCAAGCTGATTGATGCAATAGTCCGGAGAGACATACACACCCACAACAACAATGCCCTTGGTAAACTGTATTCTCGGTTCAACCCCGGCTTGCCACGCAGCCGAACGCTAATACGGCCACTGCCTCTCTTTTCGAGTGCTTGATGGTTTGATTCCAATTATATCAGCTTGCTTCACATGTCTTATTTGATTGCGTGCACCTCACACCTTGTTTTGTTGATTGTTGTCTGAGTCCTTGTTGCTTGTGCTGTCTAAGACAAACTTTCGATGTCGCACTTCCCAAGTCCTTTACTATAAGTCACTACACGTCCTCACTCTCGCAGAGCGCTTCTTTAGTGCATGTCACTGTTCGTACGCCATCCACATTATGTGGAGGCCAGTGTGGTTTCGTCGGACCACTTGCCGTCGCAAAGGCAGGACTGGAAATTTATTCGCCCCATGAGGAGAGACCATGCTCCGTTTCGCTGCTCGACCTTTGGAACTTCCGAGTCATCAATCTTGGTAAATCTCATGCATGTGTAAGAAGAGAGCATTGTGCGCTGACTTCTTTGTGTTCAACAGGGCGGAATAGGGCGTCACAAGGCATATGCGCTGCACAATGCGGAGCCACGCCATTTTGCGCAAATGTGTAGCGGCAAGCACCTTGGAGGCCAAAACATCGCCGGCAAGACAGTAATGCGCCCAAGTTATACTTCTGCATCATGTTGCTGGTCAGGAAACAAAGTATATATCAAAGGTGAGTGCCACGCATAAGAGAACCCAAAATTACTCAAGTCCAATGGACTGTCAGTGTTCTACCGTATCTATCGGAAAACAATGACATTCTTAACGCAGTGCTGATTTTCTGCAGTCACAATATACCCGGACAGGTATCTATATAATCACTCCATATCGTTCATTTCAGGTCCCATAACCACACCGACACATCAAAAACATGATCTGTCCCCACACTTGGACCGCCGTTCGTTCGTCCGAATGGACTGAGGAGGAGCAAGGCAGTAAGTGCATCGTGTGTTATGAATCATGGTCTGCACCTAACGACTCCGATGGAAAGGTGTTCCCTGGCAGGATTGCCCACTGCGGCCACCTCATCTGCCACACGTGTATGAAACAGTGGCGGACGATCAGCCTTGATTGCCCTTACCGCTGCGGCATTGCACCTCTCGACCTGGTATCCTGCGCCGCTTGCGTGGAGTGGGAGTCCAGCCCTGCGTCTATGAGGAAGCGGGTCATCTTGATTCGCAGACACTTCCTCTTCAACCTCGAATTCGAGCTACAAGGGCTCGCTGAGGACGACGATTACTTTGAGATCCCGCGCGCCAATTACAAGAAGCTTATTGCTTCCTGGCGTGAGAAGCTGGCAGAGTGCGAGGGCCAGTACCAGCGTTGGTACGAGTTTGCCGAGTATCTCGACCCCATTCGAGGTGCTGACGTTATCCACGACGACGCCATCCACATATGGGGTCGCGACCTCCTTCGAGAGATTCCTGACCGTCGTCTACGGGGTTACCTGGACCCACATCCGCGTCTGGAAGACTATCCGGTCGGCCATGAGCCCTGGATCTCGACAATCATCCGAAGAGTCCTCAATGCCATCCACAATGAGGAGAACATCGAGGTGATGTACCGCGAAGAGGGGCTCGTCATGGACCACCATGACATGCATCCGGAGCGCCACGAAGATGAGGACGGCACTTGGTGGTTCCCTTGGCCGATCCACTGTATCCGGGATCATCTGGTTGACGTGGAGGGATACATCCAGTACCAAGTGGAGTTCCTGGGTTTCCCTCGGGACGGCGACTTGGAGTGGGTTCGTCGGGAAAATATTGGAAAAGCCGTCATCTGGCAGAAATATGATGCTGAGAACGGCATCAACCACGACGACCCGCCGGAAGGAGACCAAGATGGCGACTCCGATGAGGACACTGAGATGTCTGAGGGCAGTGATATGAATGAAGACGATGGATCTGGCGAAGATACTAAGTCCGAGCAGGGCATGGGCAGTCAAGTTAAACCCGCCGAAGACACGAGCAATCAGACCAGGACCGACGAGGACATGACCGATCAGACCGGATCTGATGAGGAACTGCCTGCAGAAACGGACTCGGAAGAGTGCTCGGACGAAGACTCAGACTCTGATGTCGATATGCTCACATACGACGATTTTGACGAGGAGAGGGACAATTCTGACGACGAGGATTATGTCCCATAACTTTTAAGTACGTATATGCCAATTTTTTTTTTCAAACACTGTCCCACTATTTGATTTCCCGGTGTCTTGAGTTGTGTGACAATCGACTTCTGTGAAATAGTGAATGCTCAGAAAAAGCTGACAATAGTAGATCAAAAGACACCAGTCAGACTACCTACAATTCTCGCCAACATCCATGTCCCCCCCTCCGAATTCCTTCGTTTGTGCTTCCGTGAAAATGGATCAGTCAGGACTATTACGATATCCAACACTACCCGCATAGTGTAAGTACAAGCATGTCTCTTATGCACATTTTTAACATATTGCAGATATAACGCTCTGACTTCGTCAGTGCCCCCTTCTATACGTACATTGGAACTGCTTCACCGACTAGCCACATAGATCGATTACTGCTACGCTATCTCCGAATTGGGCACATAGTGTAGGGACAACCGTTCTAGTCCTCGTTCACTTCTAACATACTACAGATATACTGATTTTTCAGACCCCTATATAGACACCTCCGAAATGCTTCCCACACCAAACCAACAGTGTTCATACCACTGAGTGCGTCTTGACGACGAAATACGCCGCATCCCTCACGCAAGTACGATCACGTACACATCAACATGACTCCAGCTAGTTGTAAGTCAACCCTGGCCAAGTTTCCTCAGAAACAACGGAAACAGCAACCTCCTTGCCCTCATGTGTGGCACACAGTACCAAGGACTGACTTGACTCCCCAGGAGCTATCCTCGGTGTGTATCATCTGCCTGGATCCCTGGTCCGAAGAGCCTGAAGAGGAAATACAGACGATACCTGGGCGACTGGCCCATTGTGGACACCCCATTTGCGAACATTGCTTCACAGAATGGCAATCGCAATTGGAGTGGGCCAATTGTCCTTTTCCCTGGTGCGAAGGACAGAAAGGGCCTCCTCCGGCAAACCTTGTGTCCTGTCGACTTTGCCAGGAAATCCACTCGAAATCAGAGGATCTCGAGATCAGGACGGTGATCACAATTCGCGACACCATCCTGGAAAACCTGAAGCTAGAGTTGAGAAAACTTGCCACAACCGACGACTTTTTCAGGATCTCCGACTCCAGGTACACAGCTCTCCTTAGATACTGGAGACAGGTCCTCCAAGAGTACTGGGGCCAGTATCACCGGTGGTGGGAGTTTGCGGAGGTCCTGGACCCGTTCCGTGGTGCAGACGTGGTTCATCGAAAGGTCATCAAGCAATATGGACCTCTTTTGGAACCAATGCCAGACCGCGAGCTCCGCGGATACCTGGAGCCCCACACACCTGTGGAAGACTATCCCAATGGCGAAGAGCCATGGATATCTACTGTCATTCGAGACGTCCTGAGCATGTACCACGAGGAGGACCACAAAGACGTCCCCTACGGTAGTCCCGGTGGCAAGGAGTACGAGAAATACCAGCAAACCCATCCGCACGTGGCCGAGACCCTAGACGGAGAGCATCTCTCTCCCTGGCCCATCCACAAACTCCTCGAACACCGAGTCGAGAACGGGCGAATCGAGTACCTCGTCCAGCACGTTGGAGACTGGCACAAGGAGTCGTTCGAGTGGACTCCACGGGGACAATTTGTAGACAAGAAGATCTACAAAAATTACGATGCCGAGCTGCGTCGTAAGGCGCGTCGTGTTCGGCAGGCTACCGGTAGGCCACCTCAGAGCGACCAACCACGGTTACACTACCGCGCGACACGTTTGACTGCTGATGGAGAGACTCAACAGCAGACACGCCGTCGCCGTCGCCGTCCTCAGCTTGCTTCGGGGCCTCCAACTGTAACTCCACGCTGGGCGCAGCGTGGGAACCGGCAAACTCAGACAGTTAGCGGTTATCGGGTTGCAGGACAGCTCTGGGCGCACTACGTACGTGTGCCAAGCTCAGAGAATGAGGAGGCAGAGGAAGAAGATGAGGAAGATGAAGAAGAAGATACAGATGTGGGGATGACATCTGATACCGATACCGATTCCAACTCAGACTCTGATGATGCATCTGATGATGCGGACTCTGACCCTGAAAATGCAAATGAGGAGGAAGATCACCATTAAGTCGTGCGTAGGATGATGACCACAAATTCTTACTCGTTATCTGTCAGATACAATGGCGGAATAATCCAATGTAAATTTTACCAAGAAGCTTCGAAATGCTGTGGCACCATGTGCCAGTTGTAATTATATATGATACCGTACGTATAGATGTGTCGTTTCTGGACAGATAGATGACTGAGTCCTTAACGTGAGTTTCCTGCGGATGACTATCTTGCAGGTGATTACTTCGGGCTCAGGTGATTGAGAGCTCGTACCATGGCTTGAGCCCGCCCACTCTGGGCCTGCAGGTCGCAGAATGGGGTTGACCTGCAATTGCTTCAACAAAAATTTTCTGTCATATGAATTAACCCAGTTCAAGTGATGGTTGTCTTTGCGAAAGCGTTTGTAAGGTGCGGGGGGTATCCAACCTAAATGGGTCTAGTGCAAAGAGCACCTCCAGGTCTCAAAGCTTCGCCTACACCCTCTACTTCTCCACCCTGGACACACGCAACACCGGACTCGCTATGACAGCAGACTGTTCTGATCAATCTCGTCTGATATTTCGGTATCGTTCAGATAGACTCCAAAAAATCGATATGGCGATCCTGAAAGTACTCAGATGATGCTGCCAGAATAGTCGCATCCTTTGTGTCAGCCTCGGCAACTCCTTCGAACGTCCCGAGGGGGACGCCAACTTCCACGATTCGGCAATGTAGCTATCCATGTATACGACGGTAGATATATGACCAACCGAGCTTCATCCTACGTCCCATCTCCATAACATTGACATCGTCGCGAAGGAGCTGCCAACATGTCTGACTTTTCCGACGAGCTGAGGCCTGCGGAACCACAGGCGCCGACCATTCTCGCCGCAGAACGCAGCCGATCCAACATTGGTGTCGAGCAGCTTTCCCAACATCTGCTTTCCAGAGGAGGTTTCCTTGAAAGACAATCTAAGATCCTACGAGTGATTGAAAACCGGCCCATATTCTCCAAAAAGAACCAGCTCAACCTCGCCCGCCCGGATCGTTACCAGCTCTCCTTAGCAAGGTCCAAGGAACTCCGCCGCCTCGCAGTCCAACATGGATGGAACCAGGACGACTACCGCGTGGCGCAGTATCTAGTAGGCGAAGTGAGTCCATATGCGATCCACAACTCGATGTTCATAACGTCGATCCGAGAGCAATGCAACCCCGAGCAGATGAAGCACTGGCTGCCTCTAGCAGAGAATTGGGAAATCATCGGAGCGTACAGCCAAACGGAGCTTGGGCACGGCAGCAATGTGCGGGGCATTGAGACGACGGCTACCTGGAACAATGAGACCAAGGATTTCACGATTCACAGCCCGACGCTGACGGCTGCGAAATGGTGGAATGGCTCCCTTGGCCGGACCGCAAACCATGCCATTGTCATCGCGCAACTACTCCTCCCCGAGAACGGGAAGTTGCGCTCCTACGGCCCTCACCAGTTCATTGTGCAGATCCGCGATATGAAGACGAATCGGCCATTTGATGGAATTGTAATTGGAGACATCGGCACCAAGTTCGGCTATTCTTTCATGGACAACGGATACATGCTATTCAAAAACTTCAAGGTTCCGCATGCCGCCCTGCTGTCAAAGTACACTGGAGTAAGCCTCGACGGCAAGTACATCCAGCCAAAAAACCAAGCCATTGTCTACGGATCTATGACGTTCATCCGGGCGTCTATCATCATGGACAGCCGGCTCGTTCTGGCCCGTGCCTGCACTGTTGCAGTCAGGTATCTCTCCATTCGACGCCAGTTTGCGGATCGAGACGTGGGAGGCCCAGAGTTGTCGGTGCTCGACTACCCCACTGTCCAGGTCCGGATATTGCCCTTGCTTGCTGCGACATACGCGTTGCATTACACGGGCGAGGCCATGTTCAAGTTGTATTGGGACACTCGCGCCGACATCGAGCAAAAGGGCGATCTTTCTCGTCTCGCTGAATTACACGCCGCTTCCTCGGGCTTGAAAGCATGCTGTACACTGCTGGTCGCCGATGGCAGCGAAACATGCCGTCGGGCACTTGGCGGTCATGGATTTGGTGGCGGCAGCGGTCTGATCCCGCTCGTTACGGACCATCTCGACAAGCCGACCGTCGAGGGCGACAGCTGGATGATATCGCAGCAGACCGCCGCCTACCTAATCAAACGCATGACAGCCGCCGTGTCCGGAAAATGCAGCGAACCCATCGACACACAATTCGCTACGTACCTCCGCACCAAGCAGCAACAGCAATCCCGCCACTACGACATCTACAACAACGAAGCCGACATCCTCGCCGCCTTCCAAGACCGCGTCTCCCATCTCGCCCACAAAGCCTACGAAAGCCGCATCGTAGCCAAGAAGTCCTGGACAGAGCTCATGATCGACCTGCACCGCCTTGCAATCGCGCACTCCGAATCCATCCTCATCGAGAACTTCTACAACGCCGCTTTCGGAAACCAAGCACCGAGCCCAAGTATCGACACCAGCACGCGCGCCGTCATGCAAGATCTCTTCCGGCTCTTCGCACTGACCACCATCGACGCTAAATCCACCGAGTTCGTCCTCTCGGGCGCTTTAGATACGGAGAAACTGACCATCCTGACAACGCGCGTTCAACAGCTTATGAAGGCTATTCGACCGCATGCTGTGCGGTTGGTGGATGCGTGGGCGATTCCGGATTATCTGCTTGATAGCGCGTTGGGCAAAGAGGATGGAGATGTATATAATGCGCTTTGGAAGAAGGCGCATTTGGAGAATCCGTTGAATTTGGAGGTCTTCAATCCGGATTTTAGAAGCGAGGAGATTGTTATGGGGGAAGGGGAGCAGAGGGCGAGGGAGAGGATGGAGAGGTTGGCGCTTGGGGTGGAGGGGCATGAGCAGAGGGAGGGTGGGAAGGCGAAGTTGTGAGTGTGTTGAGGATGGGATCGTGGGTTTGGTTCGGGAACCACGTTCAAGCCGTCACGGGATTCTTGTGTTAACTGTTCAGAAGGCTATGTTCTGGTTAGGGGATATAGTATCGAGCTGAGAAGTCTGGTTGAGGCATGGAGTATTCACCAACCTTCATTCACTGCCAATTGTCCCGGTAGCAGAATTTCTCCTAGGACTCTAGATTTGAACGTGGTAGACTCGCCTCCCGCCTTTCCCAATTTTCGAACCATAGCGGCTGCAGAAGTGACGTATCGACACCGCGTCAAGGCTGACCGCATTATCTCACTTATAAGAGAACTGCCTGGCAGGGGTTTGAGCCAATAGGGGCCGTCTGATGCTTTGCCATGGCCGCACAAGATCGCTAATTCGTTCGATCCTGAAGTCCCTATTGGTTCGCCTAGATGTCACCCTACTTCTAAGTTCTGTTCAAAGTAAGATCAGCTGACTCTTTGCTTAATCTATGCATGGCGTCAACATAAGTCGGGACTTTACCTTGAAGGCCTAAAAGCCAGCTTCCAAATACGACGTCCAGACACTTACGGGATACCTGATTGGGTCTATATGGGTGCTTAAGCGCAGCTAAATCTTTCACTAAAACCTCCGCAGCACTTTATAAAAGACCTCGCCTTTCTCTCACCACGAAACCACATTCCGTTGTGTGGAAAGTAAGCGGACTTTTCAACACATCTCTGACCATGGCTTCGAAGCAGCAGATCTCCGACGTAATCGAGCGCATCGTTTCCGCTTCCAAGCGCTATGGACAAGATGAGCCAGGCTCTCGAGAAGACTTAATGGATCTCGGGAGAGAGCTTGTTATGTCTCTTGAAAATCCGACCGACTTCCTCATACGTCTTTCCTGGGGAGAGGTACGTTGAACCTCCGCACCTCTTCATTAGACCAATCTTACCAAACCGCGCCAGATGGGCCTCGCCGCAATGTGCAAAGTTGGCGTCCAAACCAACCTATTCCAGCACATCAAGGAGGCCAGCCCCACAGGCATCACGCCGTCCTCTCTCGCCCAAAAAACAAACCTAGACTTGTCCCTCCTTGCCCGTTTCCTGCGCCACATGGCCTCCATGCACCTCATCACCATTACCTCCGGTAAAATCCACGGCACCCACATCTCCCACGCGCTCGCCTCCAAGCAATACCAACAAGCCCTCTCCTTCACATACGACCTCGCATGCACCACCTCCCACTCTCTCCCGGCCCATCTCCAGCTTACAAACTACACTCCCTCAACCTCTCTAACCTCCACCGCCTTCCAAACCGCCCTCAACACCTCCCTCCCCTTCTTCGACCACCTCGTCGCCAACCCCCCCCACCTCGACAACTTCGACGCCATGATGACCATCTCCCGCGCCTCTTCTCCAAAATGGTACGACAGCGGCTTCTACCCCGTTCACGAACGCCTGATCGCCGACTTCGACCCCACCATCAGCGACAACCTCCTCGTCGACATAGGCGGCGGTCGGGGCCACGACGTGCGTGGCTTCAAATCGCGGCACCCGGACCATCCCGGAAAACTCGTGCTGCAAGATCGGGAGCCCGTCGTGCGCGCCCTCCTCGAATCCCACACCTCAACAAAAGAAGAACTGGGTTTCTCAGCCCAAATCCACGATTTCTTCACAGAACAACCGATCCAGCACGCCCGCGCTTACCATTTCCACTGGATCCTGCATGACTGGAATGACGACGCTTGTGTTGAGATTCTGAAGAGGTTGATACCGGCGTTGAAGAGGGGGTATTCGAGGATTTTGTTGAGTGAGATTGTCGTGGATGAGGAGAGGCCGAGGGTCGAACATACGGCGATGGATCTTTGTATGTTGGGGTTTTTTAATGTGAGGGAGAGGACGGAGAGGGAGTGGAGGGGGATTGTGGAGAGGGCGGGGTTACGGGTTACGGGGATTTGGAGTTGGGCCGGGGTTGCGGAGAGTGTGGTTGAGGTTGGGTTGGTGTAGGAGGGTCCTGGGTTACGGTATGACGGAGAAGAGGGCATGGTTTGGGCTGATATGGGGCTGACGGTTTGGAGGAGAGTTTGCGAGAATCGGTCTGCAAAATTTGGTCTTGAGATTTCGTAGAACGGGGATGTAGGACAGACAACAATTTACTATCCTGACAAGTGGCAAAGTAGAGGGTTCCGGGTGCCATCGTCCACTACACACAATCAGACTGTCCTGACTCCAAACCCTGTGGCATTAAATGTAAGAAGCTGAGTTATTATCGTCAAAGAAGTCCATGAACCGACCATGTATCCTAGTCGACCCTCAAATAAAGGGTACCATGTCCATCAAGGCCATCCCATTTACTGAACCGGATAAGCAGGAGAAGCCAGCCTCTTCTCCGTGCCCTGTGCCATGTAAACCAAGACAACGCCAACGTACCCACGGTCAAATCTCACAAACGAAGTAATACATTACAAGAAACGTACCCGTCACCCGACCAACACTCACGAACTCCCCTGATAAGCGCCACCCTGGCCCGTAGGCCATACCGAGAGATTATCCCCCATGGGGGGATACTGTAAGTCGTTTACACCAGGCAAGGGCGGATGGGCCAAGCCTGGTAAGGCGCCAACAGCCGATTGGGAAGACACAGGGGCGAGGGTGGACTGGAGACCCGTATACGGATCCGTGGGCTGGCGGCCGAAAGAGGTCGGAGGAAGTGTAGATGTATGCACACCCACTGGACCTGGAGGCAATGGTGGTAGCGTCGAAGAGTTGGCGACCATCGACGCTTGCGAGTAAGATGCTGGATTGGGGGCTCTTGCAAATGAAGTCATTGGTGTGAGCCTATGTCTTTGATCCATCCCATACGGCGAAGTTGCGGTGCCGGCGTACGATGAAACTGGTGGATGGGGCGCGACATGTGACAAGTAGGACTGGTGAGATCTCTTCGGAGGAGGTTGATCTGTCTTGGGCGTGCTGAGAATGTCACGGCGCAGCTGCACACGGCGGTTTTTCTGGGATCCTTGACCAAGTTCGAAGCTCGGCCGAATGGCAGGCTCAAGACGACGGTGACCAGGTGGAGACCGCTGTTGAGAGGTGTCTGGGGACACGTAATGATGGGCGCCATTCATGGATGGAACACTCCCCACAAAGCCCCTCGCAACCTCCACTGTAACGGTCTGGGCTCGGGCCGTCCCTTTAGAAGCCACTTGCTTCCTGTGATTCTCTTTGACCGCCCTTCCTCCTGCGGCGAATTTATCCGGGAACTTGTTGCGCATGTGATCGCGGAGGTCGGTAGGATGGCGTGCACCGAAGCCTAGCTCAGGGTCTTCCGTCATTTTCTTCCAGTAGGCCCCATAGCGGTCCCAGCCTTTGAGGAGGTTCTTGTCATCCTCGGCGGTGAAGTCAACCCGCGGACGCCGTTTCTTGTACTGGAATTCTTTGGTGTCGATGCCTTGGGTGGCTAACTCTTTGCATACAGCAGCATGTGCCTTCCCACCCGGCACCCGCGCAGCGGCACGGGCAGACTTCGATTCACCGGTCGCGTGGGACGGGGAATTCAAAGCTAGAGGCGATTGGGTAGATGAGGGATAATTCACATCGGCCGGGGCAGCCGGCGTCGTCACTTGCGTATCTCTCTCTTGCTCGGGAACTCGATCATTTGCCGTCTCACTAGTCACATCGGCGTCCTCCTCTCTCTTCTGCTTCCCTTTCCTGTATTGCTCCGGAAAGCAGCTACGAAAGCGATCCTTGAGTTGCCCACCAGTCCGCTTGTCAAAACAGAATTCCGGGTCATTGAGAATCGCCGCCCAATTGCCAACCCCATGCTTGTGGACCCCTAGGACAAGGGCTCGATGTTCGTCTTCGGTCCAAGGCCTCCTCATTCTTTTCCGTGACTCGGCCGACTCTACAGGCAGGTGATCTTGTTCAGGGTGAGAAGGGGTGGCAATGTTGTTGGGGCTCTGCACAGAACTTGGTGGTGGGACGATTGTCTTGCGAACCTTGGAGGCCAGATCCTCTGGGTTTGCTCTCGGCGGTCTACCCTGATCGCTTGGTCTTCCGGTGTTCAACGCTATATGTTTGTCGACCCCATCAAAACTGAATCTATCTCTTGCGATAGGAGGTAGCAGCCGCCTCTCTGGTACCGGGACATTATCCAACCCCACTAACGTAGGTGGTATCAATGTGTCAGCCTTGGGCAGCGGCCTGAGATCCGGCAACTTCCGAGTGTTGTTCTCGCCGGTACGTGCCAAGTTATTCCTGAGTTCCAGTGAGGGATCAAGCAAGACATCCTTAAACTTCCCACTGAAGCGAGGAGCGTCGGCGGGCGGGAGAAACGCCGGCTCAGGGTGTGGCAGGCGAGCGGCATGCTGAGGGGGAATTGCAAGATAGCCTCCAGAATGAGTCGATGAACGAGTGAGGGAATGAGCCGGAGTCAGGTGCAAGCCACCAGCAACAGCTGTATTCTGGGAAATAAGAGCCGGGGTCGGGTTCGAACCAACCCCAGACTGCTCGATGACGGCAGGACGCGGGGCTTCATCATTGAGAACCTTCCAGATACTCAAGGGAAATTGCTCTGATCCCATCGAAAGCGACGAAGGTCGAGTCGATCAAAAGCGTTCGAAGTCGGGTCCGTCTGTCCATCTCCGGACGCAGAGCGCGGGTCCTATCCCATGCTTTATATAGATTATGGTGCCACAAAGCGCGGGAGCAGTCGGACGGGAGTGGAGAGAAGCTGTATACAAGCAACAATGGCGCAAATATGTAGGGAATGTTGTCGTGGACAGGTACACTCAGCTCCAGATGTCGGAGTCGGAGGCTCACCCCCGCCGATGCCAAGGCAATTGGCTTGGCGCTAATCACATGTGCATGTCCGACCACGACATCATTATAGCAGGATGAGCGGAACAACATTGAAGACGCGTACACGAATCTATACAACAAAGATATGCCCCCACGTGCGCCCGAACAGTGGAAGCGTACGCGTCAACTCTCGAGCGCCAGTAAACTTTGCAAACATCGATATGTGCTCGATAGAAACGCGGGAGCGGAACACACGGAGTGGCGGTCTATAAGGTGTGCTTCCACACCTTGAAAGGACACGAGAAGCTGCTTAGGAAACGGCGGGATTCTGTTTAGACATCGCCCTAGGCACACTCTATTGAGGCGTAAACGTAAAGCTGGTGAGCAAGATGCCATGAAAGCATTCCAAAGACCAAACGCCTACCGAACCATGTATCTCCAACTCACGCGGACGATAATCGCTCAGAAGAAATGCTCAGACTGTAGGAGAAAAGACCGGCTCTCTCGGAACCAGTGCAAAGATATATTAATGGTCGCTCAGTCGCTGCCATGCCTTCTAAGGAGGGTCGGCGCCTCTATCACACTATTAACACCAATCGTAAAGATCTCAGTTTCGGCCCCCCCTTCTACGCCGTACCGTTGGAGCCAGCCATCTTGGTGTCGGTCTTAGCGAGATGTTCCTTGATGCCCTCCGGTGTAGCCTTGAGTCCAGCATCGCCGGGGTTCCAGTTGGCGGGGCAGACCTCGCCGTACTTGTCTGTGAACTGGAAGGCGTCGATAAGGCGGAGCGTCTCGTCCACACTGCGGCCGACGGGGAGGTCGTTGATGGTGATCTGGGCCATTGGTTAGCACGGAGTTCGGGATGAACAGCTCTGAAGAAGGCTTACCTGTCTGACGACGCCCTCGGGGTCAATTAGGAAGAGACCACGCAGGGAGATACCCTCCTCCTCTATCAAGACACCGTAGTCCTTGCTGATCTGGTGGTTCTTGTCGCTGAGAAGAGGGATGTTGATCTTGCCGAGCCCACCATCGCGCCGGCTCGCGTTCACCCAGGCCAACAGACTATATTCAGAATCAGTACTGGCGAACACGACCTCGGCGCCGCGAGCTTGGAAGTCCTTGATGCGGTCGCTGAAAGCAATGATCTCGGTAGGGCACACGAAGGTCCATGCCATGGGGATGAAGCCGAGGACGACCCATTTGCGCTTAGCGAGGTAGTCGGCCAGGTTCAGGTCTGAGAGACTTGTCAGTTTGGAGAAACTGGGATGCTCCAAGGTTTCATACCTTCGAAGGCGCCATCTACGACGGAGGTGCCTGCAAAGGGCGGCGCAGGCTTCTGCACTCGCACCTTGGGAGTGTATGCGTAGGCCATGATGTGTGAAGGGTGCAATGGAGCACAGTCAATCGAGACTGAGGTGAGGAAAGATGAAGCGACAGAATCGCAACGGTGAAGGTAGGTAGGTCGAGAGGATGTCTTAGGACGTAGATGCCAGAGGGCAGGTAAAGGTTTGAGGTAGGCCCTGCAGGATTAAAGTAAAAGGTACCGGCGGAGTCACGGCCGACCTGAGGCGGGAATTGGTCCCACCGTCCGGAACAATCCAGAAGGAGGGATCCGGTATCGACAGAGGCTTAGCTCAGCATCGCTTCCTACAAACTATCAGGCCAGAGAGCGGCGAAACCAGCACACCGGGAGCAAGCGTCCGCAACAATTTGTGACGCATGTCAAAGCAATGTGCCCGTTGCGGCTTAGTGCCGGCTCATGTAAGCCACTGGCGTCGGGGCCTGGCGTCGGCGCGGCATGGCGCGTCAGAGGGTCTCTCCACCAAACTGTTCCCAGCTCGCTCCACTGCCGATTAGCAAAGCATCGACATCTGGACGTCGTTACTATAATGGGCTGACTGACTGGACATTCGAGGCTCCTCTGCTTAGAGATGCACGCCTACGAGGCCGCAATATCCAGGAGAATTAAAGTGACAGGGGTGCTGACTGGCTTGGAGCAAATGCAGAAAAACTTTCCGATAAGACGCCATGTCACGGGAATGCGCGCAACTTTAGAACATGCAAATGCACTTCGGCGCGATTGACGATCCATCATCGAAAGTTTACCAAAACATATATACGGATGCTCAGCAATGCTGATCGCACTGACCATACAGAATCTAAACAGCTCTATCTTACCCAGACAGCCTCCATGCTTTCATGGGCAGTGCCTGGATCCTCATAACGGCTGGTTTGATGAAGCCGCAGAACGTCACGATGCCGATGATTATACACACGATATTCATGACGTGGTAGCCATCCGTCATAACATTGCAGTATCCGCCGCCGTCGCGACATCGGTGCTTGTCGGCCTCGAGCGCGCATGAGAACGCCTGCGTCACAAGGTCGCCCTTCAGCGTCTCTGGTTTTGATACTGCCCGCGGAGGCTCGCACGTGGCCACAGTGAACATGTCCACGAATTTGAGCACAAAGTAGCGTGGAAATGTGCCACCAAGGTTGGATACACTGCACGAAGGGTTAGTGACATCGGGAGAATGTTCGGCTGCATCGGGTGGCAACAACTTACGTGGCGAGTAGCGTCATGTATGTTCCGCCGATGACCGGGTCCGAGATCTTTGCATGGAACGCCGACACGGCGACAAACATGACCGTGTTCATGAACGTCGATAGCACATGCTCGCAGATGACGAGCAGCAGATACCATGTCGTTGTGCCGCCGGGTGGGAAGATAGCAACGACAAACTGCGCAAATGCGGCAGCACCTAGCCGTCCTACGAATGCCCAACACCATATGTGCATAGGCGGGTATGTCTGGCACCACTTTCCGATGTAGTAGCCTAGCGACAGCTCGATGGGGAAATCGATGAGAATGGTCAGTGCAAGGTCCTCCTGACTGAACCCCTTGTCAAGTAGCTTCAAGCTCGTGACTGCGTCGTTCGCCTGGAAGCCAATCTTGGCGATGAGATGCACCACAATGAAGGTCCGGATGTTCTTAAGCTTGAGAATTCCCCACATGGTCTGGTAGACCTCCATGATACCATCCGTATCCCTGGTACGGTCTTCGCGCTTGAGCACAGCCAGCCCAAAGGTGACAATGAGATATGCCCAGCCCCAGAACTTGAGATACCCGTCAAGGGTCAAGAGACCAACATCTTGAGGCGCGCCAGTGGGGCGAAACCACTTGTTTGCGAAGTCCTTGGAGTTGAAGGCCAGGAAGACGGTGTATGACAGGAACTGGCCGCCCGTGAGGCCCACTGTTTGCGCCGTCGACGCATACGCGAGATTCTCCTCGGAAAGAAGAGTCAATGCCCAACCTGTATCTGTTAGCTTGGACTCTACTTGCTTTGAGTTAACCTTACCATCTACGGCAATATCCTGGGTAGCGCACAAGAACACCAAGGCGAACCACCACCATGTGAAACTCCAGATACCATTAGAGTCCTCCTGACCTGCCTGCTCCATCATCTTGTTGACAGTAGACCCTAGCCAGATCATTGAAAACCCAGAGATAGTCTGTATAGGCAGAATCCAGCTCTTCCTTCTCCCAAGTCTCGGAGTCCATACTGCGTCCACGATAGGACTCCACAGTAGTTTCAGGGAATAGGGATATGCCGCCAACGAGAAAGTGCCAATGGCCGAATATGACACCACACTCTTGAGCAGGAACGGCACTGATCCCATAGCAAGACCCATCGGGATGCCTTGCAGGAAATATAGCAGGACCAGCAGCAAAAAGTTTCTTTGGTCCTTCTTTGAGAGCTCGGAGAAGCCCTTGGAGGTGCCTTCTTCATTGCGCAATGGGGGAACCGGTTCGTCTAATGTGAAGCTTGAGCGGCCCATGAGAGATGCCGCCTGGGATGCGGATGTTGGAGTATCGATCGAAGCATGCCTGCGTCTATGTTCTACCAGCCCATTCATTGTGCTTGTGCGCGTGGTACGCCCGGCGTCTTGATCGAGGGAATCGTCGGAGCCTTTCCGCGGGGCGGTCCTGCGGCTCGCCGCTCGCTTGCTCATTTGTGCCTCCTGGTCGAATTCTGGGTCGAAGTCGATCGAAGAGGAAGAGGCAGAATTGCGGTGATGGAGGAGATGGACGTGCTCGCGGTTACGAGATGAGCGGGAGGGTGAAGGAGTGCGGCTTCGAGGTTGCGGCCTGGAGAAAAGGTCGCCTTGGTGACTGGGGCCGGACGGCGGAAGCTCCTGGAGCTCAAGATCTCCTTGGATGAACGAGCGATGATGCAAGGGAAGTTGATGGCGATGCTCAAGTGCTGCGGAAGCTGAAGGAGTGACTGGTCGCGGAAGGTGATCCCCTGGAGGAGGAGGCATCCATGTGAGGGTGCCGGTGTCGTCTACCGGGAGCTAGTTTCTGGAACGTGGCCGGTTGGGGAGGCGCAACGGCTAGCGCAAAGTGGCTCCGGGATCTGCGTCAGCGCCGAGGAGGGATAAATCGATGGAGATGTGCGTGCAGACGTGAGGGGAAGAAGCATGATGATTTTCCGACATTGTCGAGGACCTTGGGAGGATTGCTTGCTGCAAGAGCACTTGAGGTTGCCTAGCCCCATTATAACATCCTGTTCCTTCCCTCGAGGTTGACTCGAGGAAGGTGCCAAGCCGTCACGTGAAGACGCGTTGACAGCACTCCACGCCTTTCCTGTTTCGACTTGTCCAACACTTCTACTCCAACACAACACACCACATCTCTACACAAACCACAATGACACCTACGGAAGTTCTCGACAGCGAAATCAGGGAGATACGCGCCCAAGTAGAGGCACTCCGCACCCGCCGCAGACGTGTCGCTAGCGTCCTTCTCTCCAATCCCCATCTCACGGCGCGTCTGCAGCAGCGGCCTGTCCGTGAAGAGCGCAATCGTCGCAATGCTGTCGACCTTGTCGAACAGCAGGCCAAACGGAACACAGAGGCTGCATACCGCGCATGTACTGGCATCACCGCTTACAAAGTCAGAGACCCGGATCCCATGGCCGTTGATGAAGGGAACGTCCTCGGAGTCAGGATAGAGGTCTTCGTGGAAGGCAGGTTCGTTGACACATACCACGTACTGCTCATCCGGCCTCATTCGAAACACGAGTCACTACTGAAGATTCACCATCATACGATCCCTTCATGCATTCCCGTACATCGACTGGCACACCGATACCTACCCCAGCTTCGCAAAGACGAGGCAGAGCCGGCCGAGCAGGACTTGGTCAGCTTTGGTCGAGCTTTGCGAAAGGAATTGGTTTCATGGCACCTGCGGACCGCCGCTATCGAGAAGCTCAGAAAGCGGGCGGAACTTCCGACCGGCTCGGCGAAAGAACGCGCAGAGCAAAAGGAGCCCGTGTTTGGGCACATCGCCAACGACTTCATCAACGACACCGAAGAAGACGAAGAGGATAGTGACATGATGGAGGAGGAGGGAGAACGTCGGGCACCGAAGATCGCACGCCTTGAAGCCGATGCGGGGGTCAACAAAGTCACCATAATCTGGACGGATGGTCGAACTGCGGTGGCCCAGATAACAAAGGACGGGCAAGTTTTTAAAGGAGCTGTAAAAGCAAAGGATGGCCAAAGGTCGACTGAGCTGGAACGGAATCTTCCAGGCCGCATCGAGACGCTACTGGACAGGTTGTCCGTCTAAAGTCTTCCAGCTTTGTGCCGAATGAAATGGTCGCTGACGTGAACACCAACCAATTCGAGGGATACATTCATCTGCTGCACGTAAAAAGGCTTTTTTACCCTGCGCACGACCTCCAAAACCTGGGTGGTGGAGCTCACACCTGTACCGTGCGGCTAACCGATTGAAGTTTAGCCCCTACCACACCTTCTTCCCTTCAGAGATTTTCGCGACACAATGTCAGCCTCACCAGGAACCTCTTCCAAGGTTCGTACATACTGCCCAGAGGGCAGCAATCTTCTCGGAAATTTTACCTTCCGCTGAGATATCTCTTGAGTTTGATGCAGGCAGCTCCCGCTTGAGCTCATTCCCTGTACATCGGACAGCATGGATGCCACTCTACTTCGTAAACATTACCCTCTTCAGTATACGTCGTCTCTCCTTCCCAATGAGAGGCTCGTTTGTCACAAGAGGCATATCGACACCGTCACAAGATACTTCAATCATTGACCAAATGCCTGGGCGCTTGTCGCAGTTAATGCATGAGCGCTGGTGCTTGGGGCGGGATATCTATTCAATCTAATACCATACGTACGCACAAAGGTACCTTTCCTCGATGCCGACTATTCCAAGCACCTTTTGTTCGCCGAATAGGCACTCTTTAACGAATATCTGTTGTCTCGCCTAGCCGTTGTTCTAGGCGTCTTTGCTCCCCGATGCCTTGCAGTACGCTCTTATCAATCCACCACCCACGCGACGCAATACCCTCCACCTGTCCCTTCAAACCTCGGCCGAAATACTCATTCCTCATCAAGAAACCTTCTTGAATGCCGGAATCCGACACAACCACGCTATCCGCGTATCCCCTCTTCTATGCACTACTGTGAAGGTCCAGCGGGTATGGAAGTACCGTGTATGGATCTCGGTTGGTTCTCGGGGATGAGCGTCAGGGTTCCTTGCACGGGTGGTGATATCAAGACAGTAAAGAGTAGACTTTCTGAAAAGGATATCGTGTATTGAAAACCAAGTGTACTGTGAAGTACTTGACTGAGGTTGAACACGATGAGCTGTAGGAGCTCATCGTCTACTACTATATACTTGACGTGCTCTGCTTGCTCTGTAGATACGAAGAGAGCACTGAGAGCACCCTGCATGAAGTTGCTCTGTTGCTCTCGTTGCTCTGCTGAGAGCGTGAGAGCACTGAGAGCACCCTGCATGAAGTTGCTCTGTAGCTTCCCTCGCTTAGCTGAGAGCGACCCTGGTCCGGTGGAGCCTAGCCTTAGGTCGTAACACTATTCCCCTCCTCTTGTGCTTCGTCCTCGAAGCTTTTGTTTCCTCGTCATGCCCAAGGTCCCTTCCTCCTCGAGTACCAATCGTCGTCTATCTCTTGCATCCTTTATCGACGATTTTGGAGACACTATGCCTGTCCCTTGTCGCAATTGTCGTGTTGCAGGCTTGTCCTGTCGCGTGCACGTTCGTTCGGGTCGTTGTAATGAATGTAACCGGAAAAACCTAAGGAATTGCAACATCCGAATTTCGGAGAATGAGTGGGCAGCGATTCGGGATGAAAAGAATCGGTTGCAAGCTCGTTTGGACGAGCTTCGTCAGAAGGAAGAAGAAATGCGTAAGGAGAAGCAGGAGATCCAAGAAGCCCTTCGAGTGAACGCGGAAAAGGCTGCTGAGGCGATTGCCGTGGAAGACGCGAGTCTGACATTGTTGGAGCAACAAGAAGGTACTGTAGCTCCGTCCGATGGTTTGGCTTTGTCTCCTTTTACTTGGAGCGCAATGTCTGGCTTCGGTGATGAGGTATGGGCCGCTGGTGTCCCGGAGTACCTTGGCGATCCCCGTGTTGGGTCCGGTGGAACTGTGCCAACTTCTGGCGACAATTCGTAAGGTTGGTTTCTGGCTCCCATGTGTTTTCAGTGCTTGGGTAATCTTTCCATTTGATCAGGTATTCGGGTCCATTGTAGCCGCTTCGTCCAGCTACGATTTGTTCGACTTCGAATTCGTCCTCTTCTTCGGTTTCGTAATGAAAGGTTCGTTGTAACGGTGTTGTTGGGTCGGCTAGCTCTAAAAGGGATACATGGAATCTTGGGTGAATTTTGGCGTCCTTTGGTAGCTGGAGGGTATAGGTGACGGGTCCATTCTTCTTGAGAATCAAAAACGGTCCGACTTTCACGTTGTCGAGTCCTTTGCTTGGTCGTTTCGTGCGTAGGTTCTTCGTGAGTAGGTATACTTTATCCCCCTCTTTCAGCTGAGGTGCCGTTTTTCGTTTCTTGTTGTTGTAGGAAATACTGTAGCGTTGAGCCTGTTCAATGTTCTGTCGCATTTCGTCGTGGATTTTCTTGATTTCGTCTGCTGTTGCGATAGCAGCTTCGGCCTTTGCGCCGGGTAGTGTTCTTTCAAAGAGATGTGGGTGTTTCCCGTGGTTGGCAAAGAATGGTGTCTTGCCTGTTGATTCCGATAACTTGTTGTTGTAGGCCAGTTGTGCCATTGGTAATAATGAAACCCAGTTGTCCTG